>JAQJVL010000680.1:0-449184 GCA_035578905.1 Stictocephala bisonia | reverse complement strand
CTATCAATTTTAAGTACAAATACTAGTTTCGTTTTTTAAAGTTTAGTCTGAACAGAACTCCACCATTTCTTCTTTGTTTGACAGTAAATTTTTCCTGCCACCAACGTCTGTCTTTCCTTGTCTTGGTCGTGGCCAAATGTATATGCAGCCGCTGCAGTAGTCTGTGGATTAGCCACGTAGATATATTGAAAATAACAAACAACTAGACACAACCCAACACTACGACACAACACTTGTGAATGAACTGTAGAGAAGGTGATCTTCAGTCGAGTTGAGGTCGGCAAAAATGTTACGAGGCGATGCTCGGTTCGCCGCTCGGCTCGGGGTGAAAAAGTCGTGACAAAATTTGCCCGTAACTTCTAACAGAGCAGATGAGCTGTCAATCAGTGGCTCGGTATTGTGTGGCGGGCTATCGCAACATGTAAGGGCCGTCCCTAAATTACGTAAACTCTAAAATCGTCCTTTTCCCGACTCCTGATCAAGCTTAATATTTTGTATAGATATTTCTAGATATTTGTTCTTGATTTTACTTTCTCTCATTTGCATTAGCATATCAGCCGTTAGAGAAAGTATTGTGATCGTAAACAAAAATTTTTTTTATGAGTTGGTCTAAAAATCCATTTTAGGGTCCCATGAACTCAAAAAAGTGGTTTTTCGAAAAGATTTTTGGTGTCTGTCCGAATGTGTGCCTGTATGTGTGCATGTGCAGTTCGCTGGAGACCAATCAGATGGATCAATTTTTATTAAATTTGGTATGCATGTGTATTTAGCCAATATCTCCTGACAATTTTTTCACTTTTCTGATTTTTTTTTTTTTTTAGTTTGTATATGCAAAAACATACAAAAATGCAATTTTCTCAAAAATAGTTGTGACGATTTTTGATTAAATTTTCAGGAAAGATGTGAATTAAAATTTAAAATATTTTAGTAAAAACCGCATGTCTCTAACTTGACTAGTATTTTAGTTATGACAAAAAAAATATTTGGGAATCAAACTGGTAATTTTCAAAGATTTCATTTTTCCATGTTTAATATGGGTGAAGGTTTGTACCAATTCTTTGGAACCATTTATTTATATCGAAGTAAGTTAAAAGATAAATGACCTATACATTTTTTAAACATTCAAATTATTAAATATAACCTTAGTTAAGCAATGACTTTAATGTAAATACAGTCATTTAAAGGTTTTATTAATCTGCAATCGTCTTGGTCTACGTTGCCATTGGAAACAGATCATTCAACCTGTGACAGTGGGAAGTGAAGTACGCAGTCACTTCTCATTCAAATACAATCATAGTACTTCTCCCTTTCTAAACCTACAATACAATTATGCACCCAAGAACTAGAAATTTAATATTTGCAACATGTAATGTCTTAACTTTATTAGGCATTAGTATTAATAGACCTGAAAGAAAGACAGCAATATTATCTGAAAAACTAAAAAAGTACAATATTGATATTGCTGCCTAAGTGAGACAAGATTATCAGAAGAGGGTAGCATTAAAAAGAATGATTATACCTCTTATTAGAAAGGTGTGAATACAGGACTACCAAGAGTTCATGGTGTTGGATTTGCTATTAAGAAAAGTCTAATTCCAAACATTGTATTATTTTTAATGTATGATTTTATGAATGAACGATTCTTTGAATTAATGAATGATTCTGCCTCAGGAGTCTGCAAAACAACAAAATAACCAATAGTTATTTTGATTTTTAAAATAACTTTTTTACTAAAATCTGACTTCTGACAAAATTTACTGAATTGTCGCTAGAAGAGCGGCAGTTAAAAGAACAAGAAAAACTAAGAAACATTTACTAGGTTTTGGTTTGAACAGCTAAAAGGAAAGGGGACAAAGCTAACAACGAGAATCTACAAGCTAAGAACAAAAGTCGAACTTACGTTGCTTCCAGAGAACAGTCGATTTAAATCAAAGGTGCCGCCCAATACATCCACGTCACACACAATCAAACAACACTCACACTGCATGACACAGCACAACTTCTCGAAGCTCCCCGAGGGAAAATTGCTGAACTCCGGACTGTAGCAGAATTCAAAGAAGCGGCGAACTTAATTCAACAAAAGACGGCGGCGAAACAGGCCGAAAAGACTGTTACTTGAAGTAACGTAGACTCCCCCACTACATGAAAATTGCCTCGAACAAAAGGGATGAGACCAATCAGGGAGCTTCGGGGAGGAAGCAAACGTAACTACGTCACCAAAACCTGTAAATTGCAAAAAACATGACGGTCTGACTCGACAGGAAAAGATCTTGTAATAACAAATATTGGTTATTTTAATTCTAATGGGAAAAATATACTTTTTTATTCGAGGGGATAAGATTCAATTTTTATAAAAAACTGCACAATTTTGCAAGTACTTTTTGAAATATTTTAATTTTTCTAAAATTAATGTAACAAAACATTGTTACATCTCTTATTAGTAATTTATGCCCTTACAATGACCTCTCAAGACATTGTTACTAACAGTTTCTATCAAGATCTTGAAGGAATAATTGGAAACATTCCCTCTTGCAGTAAAATTGTATTATTAGGTGATTTCAACGCTCGATTAGGAAATGACTATTAACTATGACCTAGAGTCATTAGTAGAAATGGGATTGGAAATGTTAATTCAAATGGGTAGAACTTACTGAACTTGTGGGCAGTTCATGGTCTTGTAATAACAAATACAATATTTTGGCCAAAAGATACATTCAAAACATCTTGGTAAAACCCTAGATCTGGCCATTGGCATCTTATTGAATATGTGATTGTCAGACAGTGGTATCTAAATTATGTCAATATAACAAGAAAAATGAGATGTGCCGATTGCTGATCCGATCAAAGTTTAATTCGTTCAAAAATTAATATAAAATTAAAACTAATATTTTACGTAAATCCAAACACAAATCAGTCAATATCATTTAGTGACCTCAAAATCAAGAATGTTCAAAATGAATTTAAAAAATGCCTTATAGAATTAGCAAATATTATAGTAAATTATGAAGATATGTCACCAAATAATAGACGGATCAAGTTCAAAGAAACAGTTCTAACATCGTGCAAAAACTTCTGTAGTATTAAAAGAAAACAAAATGCTGATTGGTTCAATGATAATACAAACATTATCAATCCCTTCTTAGAAGAGAAAAGAAAAGTTATTTACAAAAATGTTAAATAACCCAAATAATAAAACCTTTGAAGGTAATTATAAAAATATCAAAAGAGAAATCCAACGAACATGAGAAGATTAAAAAACAAATGGTAGTCAGACAAAGCTACAGAAATTAGCGAATATGCTGAAAGTCATAACAACAAAGCCTTCTTTGATGCCTTGAAAACAATTATTTATAGACTGAAATCAAAATTGATCTGCCCTATAAAAGGTGAAATTGGAAATATCTTAAGAAAAAAGATTATATAGGAAATAGATGGAAAGACCACTATGAAACTCTTCTTACCGTAGAGAGCAATACAGTTTTGTCTTTAATTTGTTACCAGACTATTGCATACATAACGGTCTAGGTGAAGTCCCAACTTCTGAAGAAGGAAAAAAGGCTATTTGTAATTAAAAAAATAATAAAGAAGTTGGAGTCAACAGTATAGCAAATGAAGTTTAAAAGTATGGTCGTGAATTTATTTTAACAAAATTACATGAAATAACTACAGATATTCGGGAATATGAAACCGTTCCACAAGATTTTAAAGACACCATAATTAGCAGTATTTAAAAAGGTAAAGGAGTCAAATCAGACTGCTACAACTATAGAGGAATCTCTGCTGTGTACTGCAGATAAAATACTAACCAAAATAATGGCAACTTGTTTAAGACCATTCCTAGACAAATTAACACCAGAAAAGAAACACAATCTGCCTTTAGAACAAACAAAGAAACATCTGATTTAATTTTTATATTCTGACAGATACAGAATAAAAGCACAGAACAAAATCACTTTGAACCTAGTTTTTATTGATTTAAAAAAAGCATATGATATTATAAACAGAAATGTACTTTGTCTTTCTTGACAAAATTTGGCTGCTATCAAACATTTTTAAATATCTTAAAAGAACTTCCAGATAATAATGTAGCTAAAGTTAAATATAAAAACTTAATAACAGATCCTTTTAGTATAACAAATCGAGTTAGACAAGGATGTGTTCTCGCTACTTTATTATTCAGCTCATTTATGATGGTGCTTGATTCCAAATTACAAGGTAGAGATGTAGGTATATGTTACAGACTAGATGGAGGTTTGAGTAAGCTTAGTAGACTAAAATCTAAAAATAACACTCATATATAGGGGATAGGTTCGATAGGTTCCATACTCGGTTTTCTTAATACTGACATGGTATCGCTTAGGTTCCATACTCGGTTTTCTTAATACTAACATGGTATCGCTTGATGGTTACCATCAACGTGGACACTACTAGAGAAGTCAGGGGTGTCCATGTTGAATGTAGTCAGGGTTCGGATGTTTTGTGTCGGGAAGAGAACAGAGTGTCAGACTTGTCAGTTAGCTGAAAATCAAACCAACACTATGTGGTTCGGATTCCACATAGCTGTAGGTCCCATAGTTGCCCTGGCTATTGGGCTATTAATAAATAGTCCTTTCTGAGCTAAGTCGAACTCAGATAGTAACAATTACTACACTCGTTCATCCACACTTATCACACACATTCACACCTCATATTCGCCCATATCTCTAGGATTGGCATCATAGAGATGAATAATGAATTAAACATTTTTCTGAAGTTTACATACTTTACTTGACTTAAGATAAATATTAATAAATCAAACTATTAATCCATAATGAGCAATATGATTTCTACCTCATAACAACAATTGACAATAATCAAATTAAACAAGTAGATCATTTTAATTACTTGGGAAGTTATATATCGAACCATGTTAATTTTGACTCTGAATTACAACACAGAATGCAAAATGCTAGTGCATCTTATCAAAATTGAATAAAAGAGTTTTCCAAAATACAAACATAAATGTTAGTGATAAATGCAAAGGTTACAATGCCATAATATTACCTACTTTATTATATGAATGTGAGTCTTGGGTATTATACCGAAAACAATAAAAGAATCTTGAAAATTTTCAACAGAAAATACTCAGAAACATATTAAAAATAAAATGGTATGACTATAAATCCAACAAAGAAGTTCTAAGAACCGCAAACTGCATTAATATAGAAACCAAAATAACTAAAAGTCAATTAAGAAAGACAGGATATGTTCTCCAAATGAATGATACATGTTTACCAAAATGTGTATAATATATATACTTTTGGAGATATCCTGTTATTCCTTATTTGTGGAAGAATATGCTTTTCTTGAATAAGGCTTTTAAGCCATTCCAGAAATCACAACTAAAGAGACTTAAGTAACAAAAATAATACAGTAGTTTATTTTAAGAAATTAATAATTGTAATATTTCATGAATAAAGGGTGAAGAAGGATCATCAAACTTTTGATGTGTTGCTAATAATAAAAATAAATACCTTTAATAGCCAATGACAGATTCAAAAATCAAAATATGTTTCATCAAAGTGTTATTTACACACATAAAAAACTAAATACTACAATGCATCTTAATCCTAAACAACATTGACAGTTATATTTAAAAGTTTATATCACGTCTTGCCAGTGTCCACTTTTTTGCTAATTAGGGGTGACCGGAAGGAGAGGTAAACAGCCCCAACGTCACGCATGTGTGGTAGTAAAGGTGAATGCATGAAAATCGCGCCCCATCAAAAATCTGGGTAAATCGCGCCCTGTCTACCTGAACCTCTGAGTCACGGGCCGTGAGCGTCACTTGACAGCCGTTTCATAAGGGGAATGACCGGGAATGGCCCACCTCCCGGTTTATCCCTGGTAGCTTTCTCTTTAGTCTTTTAACCTTACCTAACCTAACCTATGAATGGATAAAGTGCGAAGGGTTAATATTGTGCTAATTGACGTTGACGAGGGTTGACGTGACGACGCATGGGACGCGATTTTCACAGGGCGCGATTTACAGAGGGCGCGATTTACAGGTTACCGTAAAGGTATCTCTATAATCCGCTAGTGGCCATAGCCGAAGAAATAAAGATTATACATAACATTTGTGTTAATATGGTGAAAAAATAGGGCATCAGCAAACTCTCCTGATCCACTAAACAAGACAGAAAAAACAAGAAAATACTGGTACCATAGACAAGTAAGTATATATTATCTTAGAACTTAGGCTTAAGCGGCCGGTGTCATAAATAGAATCTACAGTTTCCGGTGACAACCGCGTCAAGGTACTATCTACAATATTTACAAGATGACCAGATGTTTCGCCCATACTGTGATGTGGCATCCTCAGTGATTTCTCTGAGACTGAGGATGCCACATCACAGTATGGGCGAAACATCTGGTCATCTTGTAAATATTGTAGATAGTACCTTGACGCGGTTGTCACCGGAAACTGTAGATTATAAGTATATATTATGTTTAGTCTGAACTGGTACTTTCCTCACTAATCTGGAGGCAGAACCATAGGCACCTTACAAAAAATATTTGTAATTTTTGTGAATTTATATGTTTTCCAGTGTATTGTGTTCGTAGATTTGCCTTCGCAGGTAAATTTGATGCATTACCTCTCCTATTACTTTAATTATTGGACTAGTGCTCTTAAACACGGGAGAGGGCGCGCTAAAATTAGAACGTAATGGGGCGCGCACGGTCTTTTTGTTCGGGTTAGTAAAAAATACACTCAAATCATAAACTACAATATTTATTTTACTAAACTAAGACAATATATGTTAAGCATTGTAGATTCAATATGAAAACAAACTTTAATGCAAAAGGCATTATACAAATTAATGTTTAACGTATATAAAATAATGCTGTGTTAAAAAATGTTTACAGTAAAATAAAAAGTTGGTTTAAAACTACGTAATAATCTAACTACAGAAACAATCGTTTAAAATAACACAAAACAGAAAACTTTACCTAATGTCTGTATCCATTTTTACTTAGACGCTTCACTGGATTCTTCATTTGTAACGCATCGAACACAAGTCACTGCAGAATGTTCTTTGCAAATATGTCGTTGACATACTCGGCATCTTGTCTTGCTCTTTCTATTCTTCTTCCAGTTACAGTAGGCACATCTACCTGGTCCCTCTGGTTCTCGCGGAGCTCCAGGTGGTCCATCTTCAGGAAGTCCTAACATTTGCCGAATGTTCCTCTTCAAACTTCTAGGGAGTGTCTGAATGGTATGTCGTTCTTGCAAATATTTCAGGCACAATGACCTACTCAGATCCTTCAGATAGGTACGTCTTGGAAGTTCAAACTCGCCCTTTCCATATTTGTAGACAATATAGGAATTAATACCAGCAATGTTTAGAATAGTAAAAAACAAAGTCAGTGGCCATCGGTTACTTGTCCGTGAAACGGAATATCGCTCTTTATATTGGTCCACTACATCTACTCCACATTTTGTTGAGTTGTAGAAGGTCAAAATGTATGGTTTAGCAGCCACTCCTGACTCAGGGTCTATTTCATCATTATTGTGCATTGATGAGAGCAGAGTTACCACTTTGTTCTTCTTTGGCGTGTACGATACTAAAGTAAGACTATTTCGGAAAGCAAACATGCTTGAGTTTACGGGCTTTCCCTTAGCGATTAGGATAGGAGGAATTTCTTTTTTATTTTTCCTGATTGTTCCTACTAGGGTAAGGTTGTGATCCTTTAGTAAAGTTTCGGCAAGTGGAACTGAAGTGAACCAGTTATCAGTAGTAATAGATCTTCCGGTACCACTAACTGGTGCAACCATTCTCTTCACAACATGAAGGCCAGAATTCTCAACTTTGTAAGGCCCTTCAGGCTGTTTCCCGGCATATATCTCCATGTTGACTGTATAAAACGTTTTGGCACAAGCCAATGAATATACTTTTATACCATACTTCGCCGGTTTAGATTTTATGAACTGTCTAAAAGGACATTTCCCCCTAAAAGCCTCGAGCATCTCGTCCACAGTCAAGTATTCACTCACAGAAAAACTAGTTTTGCACTTTTCTACAACTCTATCAAAAATATCTCCAATGGGTGCAAGCTTGTCAAATAGTCGCCTTTCATGTCTTGTTGTGGAGTCATCAAATCGCATCGTTCTCAATAAAAGCTTAAATCGTTTTAAGTTCATGTGAGTTCTGAAGAATTCAATTCCAAGTCCATTGGTTTCCCACAAATCCAGCAAGTTTACATGGGAGGCTCTGTAAATTCCAGCCATATACAACAGTCCAAAAAAGGCTTCTATTTCACTTCTGGTAGTGTTTCGAGCATCACTTTCCTTTGTGTACCCTGGGCGAACTTTTTCTATGCGCTGGTTTGTGTAACGTACAATATCATCTAGTACGTCATCGGAAAGAAAAATTCGCCAAGCTTCAACTGGAGACTCTGGTCTATAATTTCTAACCCCTGGCAAACGTCTTACTAAATTATGTCTAGGCGTCCTTGAGTTGGTAGGTATTGTAGGGCAGTGGGCACTCCATTTTGTGTTTTGGTCCCTTCCCATATAAAAAGGGCCTTGATCTTGAAACTGTGGAATTAGCTGGTTGTGAGCTTGAAGCATTGCCAGGCTTGCTGGTTCCTCCTGTTCACCTGCAGACTCCTCTGAATCGGAAACTGCTTCCTGAATTTCCACATTGTCCTCTATGTCGTCATCTGATGCTGCTTCATCAACGGGATGAGTAGCCGGTTCTTCAATAAACAAATTACGCCTTACCGCACCAGGGTTTATAAGTCTCTCTCTTCCCTTTCCATTTCCTTTTCAACACTATCAATAAGTCTTTGAATATCTTGTTTCCTAAATCTATCCATAGTATTTACACAATGTTACACAAAACTGTCACTATTTACAATATATACACAACTTATAAAAAATATATACAGAACTTTAAAACACATTAATATTTCTGCTGCACAAAAGTACATACGTGATAGGGCGAGCACGGTCGAAACGATCAGGAAAACAAGAAACGTGAGAGGGCGCGCCAGAACTTAAAGACCGTGTCTGCAAAGAAATAACCTCAGTCGCTAACTGAATGATGGGAGGGGTTAAGCGAATACGGTCAAGGACAGTGGACGAGTCCATCGAAAGGTACTGGGGGGGTGGGGGGCATACGGCCCACTACACTAGGAAATATAAACATTTAATTACTGACCCGGTCCAAAAGACCGTGGCGTGCCCTCTCCCGTGTTAAATTAATTTAAAAAGAAAATATTGGTCGAGACTTTATATGTATAATCACAGACCAACCTCTTGGTTAGTCATCTTTAGAAATCAGTATTTTTGGTTCCATTAATAAAAATAAATTCAAAATAATGAAACCAACTAAGAAATCCTATAATTTTCAGAAAGGTCAAAGGGAAGTCTGGCAGTAGACTTTGGAGCTCTCTTCAATTCTATATGAACTCAAATTGTTTTGTTAAGTTTGAAGGTCCCCTCTACAATGATTGTTTGTTATTTGCTCATTTAGTTATTAGAATATTTGTCTTTTAATTGGTTTTTATCTTGGCTTACGACTTTTCCAAGACATATTTTAAAAGACAGTGGACTCGTGACTATCAGGATCAATGTTGCGGCAAACTGATCCAGATACCATAAATTAAGTATACGCCTGAGATCAAGGTCAAGTGGTCTGAGCGATATCCTCATTCAAACACCAATGATACCTAAGTTAAGCATTTTAGAAGCTGTTTGCACTCTTATAATTAACTTATACTAAAAACTACTATATGTTTTAATATTTATCTTCAAATAAAAATCATAACCTAATGCTAAAATGTAGACTATGCTAGTTCCTACTCCTAATTCTCAAGCGATCTTTATCGCATATTCACTTCAAAGTTCAATGACAGAGTTTTCCTAGTTTTATTTCCTGTATTCCTTTGTGTTTATATTTTTTACAGTTCATTTTATTGTGTTTATATTCTGTATACATATAAATTGTGTTAATATTCTTTATACAATATTTATTGTGAAATAGTGGATGAAAGTTGTAATTATATTTTACAATTTAGCTGAGTCACTGATTCTGACTACTGGTTACTAGGATACAATTGACATTGCGCAGGAAATGTCGTGGCCTAGTGCAAAATGTTATAAATGTGGAAGGGGCAGGAAATATAATGTTAAGCATAATATATGGATTGAGAACTGAATATGCAGCACATGTTTCCCACTATCCTCTTATATAATGCATACAGAACTACAAAACGCTGACATATTTATAGTAAGTAGTACATTATATGCTACTCTATTATTTACTTATCTAAATCATTTTGTATACTAAATAAAAATAACTTATGACGCTATTGTGCAGTTGTACAACTGTTTTATAATAAATATTTTTTGATTGGTTAGCCACAATCCATATAGTTGCAGGGCACTGTAATGCCATTAGTTGATTCCCGGACAACCTGCCCAGATAAATTGGTTGGGGTACTTAACCCTTGTCTAACTGGAAGCATTATTTTTGACAGTTTAACGATTTGGGCTGGTTGACTGCTCAGACGAGAATGCACTGGTGTATCCTAACTCACCAATGGTTTGAGGGTCGTTTCTAATATCCTAACTAACCAACTTCCGTCCCTTGGTCAGGTACAGTCCCCAGCCTCCCGCAACCCCCGTACCAAAATATTTGGAATGTCCACGCCATCCCACTCTGAAAGTCAAGGCAGAAGTCACTGAAGATGTCATTCTATTGCTTATGTTGATAGGTAAAGGAGCGTGTTGTGTAAAAAGTTGTTGGTCAGCGAAACCAAGTGGCCCCAATGGTGAAAAATAATTTCAAATTTGTGTAGATATTTCCAGTGAAGAGAGGGGTGAAGTGGGCTGTTATAAAAGTGCAAAATGTTTGCAAGGCATACTACATCGCTGTGCCAAATTTAATTTTATAGATAGTTAATAAATGTTTATATTATGTATTTATAAATAAAATTAATAGATTTTCATTTTTTATATGACTTGCGAGTTTATTTTAAATTTTACGTGTAGTGTGATTTAATTTTTAGTAACTAAAAAAAACTACATTTTTAACCCTTTCAAATTTATGTTAAAGTTTGATTATCCTTACTCTACTATGTTTATTAATCCAAATCTTATAATGGTTATTCCACGAGAAATTAAATGCACCTTGTAAGGATGTAGCCATTTACATCATTTATTATAGAATAAACCATTTTAATCGAAATAATTGTACGTTTACAACTGTTAAAGCTATTTTATATTTAAAGTGGCGATATTACGTTCAATGAACTTTTTTAAGTTTTAATATTTTAACACTCGGTTCTAAGTTACAATTGAAGTTATTTAAAATATATGCATGCATATTACATGTATTTTATAATTTTAATCAATTTTACTGTGAGGTAGGAATAAATTGTTTTATTATTAATTAATATGGCAAATATATGTGATCCTCGGCAGTTCATAAGTGCTGAAATATGGAGGGAATCCCTTTCCAAGTAGATATGTAATTGACACCTGCGGGAGCCGTCTACCTGACCAAGGGACCGAAGTTGTTAAGATATTAGAAACGACCCTCAAACCATTGGCGAATTGGAATACAGCCGAATGCACTGGCTGGTAATAAAGGATTTTACCTGCTGGGTTGTCTTTTACCAAAGTAGTTTGCTTTAACGTAAGAGTATAAATAACCTACATAGGTTATTGGTGTTTAACGAATCTGAAAGTATATTAATTAAACTATTATACCATTCATCAGTGTAAAACACAATCGAAAAAGTAGTTTATTTTTTTAGTTTGCTACATTTGGTAAAAGACGAATAGGTAAGCTCAAAGAATCAATATTTGTTTCCTTTTGTAACTGTAGTTTTCTGATCATTTATTCAGTTTTACAGTATCGTAATGAATTTTTGACTGAAGTTTAGATTTAACCATATTATATGGCGGAATTTATATCATAAGTGTTATTGGGTGTCTCCTTAACTAAAAGTCTAAACAAACCCTTCAATAAAGGTACTGTATTGGTTGATTTCTCAAACCATTATAAACTCTATTTTCGGAGGACCACAATATTTCAACTATTTTAATATTAATATGGTAGACGATGCAATTTCATCAAGGGAACGCCTTACATTTAATATTATTCCAATAAAAAGTATTATTATTATACATCTCATTTAACTCTAGATACTTTTCGATAATCCTATTTATTATAGAGTGATGATTGATTGGCGTTTAAAGTATTCCTAACTAACTATTTTTCATAGTCATTTCTATTAAAACAAAGCTAAACAGGGTGAACCGTCAATAATAATGTATAAAAGCTACATTTAAACTGAACAAAAAGTTGATAGAACATCTTTTGCGGTATAGAATTTCACAGTTTTGTAATAAAACAAAATACCTTAATCATATACTGTAGTTATAACATTAATTTAAACAATATTCAGCCATTATTGAGACACATCCAATACATTATTTTCATATCAACCAACAAGTAGATGACAACCAAATATTTAAAATTTTTGAAGTCTTTGATTGGATAGCATAGCGTACATTATCAAAAGGCGTTCATTAGCATGTGATAATTTAATTTGCACGACAATAAACGTCAAAATCAAATTAAAATATGTTATATTATCCATTAGTCTCACAAATCTACTACAGGTCCTCTACACCTGAACAAAATAATACAATTTCGTTAATTTTCCAATTACTTAAAAATATACAAGCCAAATATATAAATTAATTATGTATATGGAAAACAAGCAAACTTTAATCTACAAGCTCTTGAAAACACTTGTTTAGAATTATTGTTACATAAAATATCAAGCTTTTTTTTTAAAAAAAACATTGAATTTATAAATGAGCACTGAAATATCTGATTTTAGCACATCTCCAAATGTTTATGGTGAGCAAAAAGGCAAACATTTGAATATAAAATCCAGTTTGCCATCGTTACAAGGCGTACACTTTTCAGATTGCATTTAAGGAGCCGAAGGGAGCCTGAAGAATTATCCCAAATATTATTTATGATTGAGGGGTACCTCACCCTTGTCAAACTGTGAGGGCCGGACATTCTGCCCAGATGGGCACAATTTCCGGTCCTGCGAAACAGGTAAAATAATGTTTAACAGTTTGGGCAGATTGTCCGTTTAACGCCATTAGGTATAGTGTGCCTTGCATCATACTTTTTCTCAATAAATTTCCTAGCTAATTTTAGGTCTCATTCTTTGTACCTAGAATTTGTCAAAGTTGCAATACATGAAAAGCGGATTAATCTATTTATTTACATTATTGTTGGATTGGAAGTTTTACAAATATAAAAAAAAAAACCTCGTGGAGTTATAAATTATACTTTGCTAAATTATATAAGACTTATTCTAAAAGAAAAGTGACCAATACCTCAGATCTGATGGAATGTAATAAATTAACACGGTAAGAGATATGGCTACTTCTAATTTGACATGTGATCTTAGGAAACCACAAGGCTTTAAAAAAAAATAAATAAAAAATACTGTACTTGCCACTTCACATGGTCCAGCAGGACTGTGCATGAACTTTATTCAATGAGTGAACCTTGGACCTAGCACTCTGCAGTCTGAAGTCTAAGCAACTGAGCACCAAAGTTGTATATTACAGGGTGTCTACTGCCAAATAGAAATGAAAATTCATGACTTTTCATGACCTTACAACATGAAAATTCATCAGAGTAATGGTGAATACGGTTCACGTTATAACATTGCATTATTTTCAGTCATATTCTACTACATTAATGAAGGTCTACATTATTAACCTTTAATGGACCAAATATAGAATAAATACAACAGATCAAAGTAGGCTAACACTATTTATTAAAATAAGCCCAGCATTGTGCGAGTAAAATGGATTTGCAGACATATTTCATTATTACTATGAAAACAAAACAAAAAGCAGGTTCAGACTCTTAATATGAAACCCTGCTAATTGAGTATTACCTACTTATATTTTCACAATGATTTATGTGATGATGACACATGTCTGCAGTAGGTTCAATTCTTAATTTAGCATTATGTTTACAATGGATTAATTTACCTTGTAAACAGTCTGTAAGTGTTCCTATGTACCACCATGTGCTCCTATGTACTATTATAAACACTGATAAACAAAATTGTCATTTGTTTTGTAGTAAATATAAATTTAAAATTTCAATACACAATTAAAAATCATACAAACAATTCTTCAGCCCCATAAAATTTCAGACTTGTCACAATCTCAGAATTAGAAAATGAAGATTCTGTTTCATGACTTTAGCTTGTTGTAGGAGAAGCTTTTAATATATTGCCTGTATCAGTATCTGTTTCTATTTATATATTAGGCCTAGTCATAGAGTGCATGAAGGTCTAAGGTTATCAGATGAGGGTCTATTTTGATCAAAACAGTGAACTAGCATCATTTGCTTACCACTTTTCAGGTTATTTTCTATCAAGCTATGATTTTTCCCCCTGAGAGTGCAATTTAATACTATTTGAGGCTGAATGGGAAATATCAAATGATTTTTTGCAATACATATATGCTTGAATGTATATAACTTTCATTTTTCCAAAAAAAAAATAAAAAAATAAATAAGCCACTTCTTCAAATTTTCTTCTTCGAGCCACAAGTTCTGAAATTTGCACTTTCCAGGCATTGTGCACAAACACTAATCACTTTTATTAGACTAATTTTAGGCCTATTTTGAACAATAATAAAAACCAACAATTTGGTACTAAAGTTCTTTATAAATCAAAATTGCTATACGCATAAAAACAAACACTAGATCTAACAAAAACTAACTGTAATAATAGGCCTAGTACCTTAAAGACTCAGAAGAGAATTATAAAGTTGACGAAATTTCGTTAACAAATATAAAGTTTAAAGCACAACTAAACACTAAAACACGCCAGTTAGATACCCACCACTTTGAACAATTACGATCCAACGAAAGGTATAACAGACCATAAACAAAACAAACACTGATCAATGAACATCCGGTCCGGTGCTGCCAATAGCGAGCTGTATTTTCTTATTTCCCTCCGTACTACAATGGAGAATTGGAATATGGCAACCAAGAACGTTTCAATATTAAATACCTATTGTGAATTCAAATATTGTAAAGCACACAGTTAATCACTTTCATCCACGAAAAAAATTTAAAAGTAACTAAAACATTTTTAAATTTATAGATTGCACAGTTATATAAATGTATAACATTAAAACATGTTGTAATATTGACAATTCACAACACTATTTGAACTCCGTTAGTACACAGAAAGAATGCATAACTTCGCATATGGTACTAATAGTAGCAAACGTACGATATTTTGAGTAGGGATGATGACGAATGGTTGCCTGATTAATACGTTTACACCATTCTCTTTTTCTGAAAAGAGGAAAGAGAAGTATGATAATTTTGAGTGGGCAAAAAGATGGCTAGTTCTCTGCACCCTCAATACGGTTTTTATATCGTACTAGCTGACCCGGCAATGCTTCGCTATTGCTAACTTTACTAAATAAACTTACATTCCGACGAAAACAAAAATTAATTTAACCTTTTATGGTAGTACTTCTCTATAGACTACATTAGACGTTTGACCTTCCGGCTGCAATATGTATAAATTCTTTGAAGAGCTGACTCTAGAGCAGGCAACATAGAGTTGACCGTGGGAGAAACAATCTTGCCGCAAATCTACACCAGCTACTTTTAGAGTTTGACCTTGTGCTTTGTTTATGGTCATGGCAAAAGATACTTCAACAGGAAATTGTAGACGTTTAAAGGTGAAGTGGTAATCAGATGGGATTAACGGGATTCGCGGTATAAAGACTGTTTCTCCCTCGCCTGCTCCTGTGATGATGGTTGCTTCAATCAAATGTTTGGATAGGGCCTTCACCTGCAGTCTGGTGCCATTGCACATTTTAGGGGATTGATGTTTCGGAGCAGCATGATTGGTACTCCCACCTTAAGTTGGAGGCTATGAGGTGGAATCCCCGGTGGGTTTAATGTATGGAGGAACTCCACAGGGTAGTGAACTGCGTCCTCTACAACCACCACACAATCTACTGACTCGTACTTCATCTCCTCTGCGGGAAGTTGATCCAACAGGATGTTGTTGATACTGGTCGCGAATTCGTTGGTTGGAGTGAGAATAGCTCTTTCTCTCAGCCAATTCGGGTCAATGAGAGTGATACTTTTTTAATTTGGATATACAAAATCAATAAAATCCTGCATTGTATTGACAATAGTACACAGGGTCTCTGGAATACATATTTTACCGTTATGCTGTTGTACTTGACCGTTCCCGATTTGTAATAGTAGGTTTGAAAACTCTTCCATTCCAGACTGACCCATCATTTCAACTCTCATGTTAATTTTCAATGTAAGAGTTTTCACCAATGTCCATAAGTTTGAAGACTTTAGACATGCCTTAATTTCATCCGCACGAGTTCCTATAGGAACTACAGGTAAGGTCTGTCTAAAGTCTCCAGCAAGAAGTACCGTCACTCCACCCATCAAGCTCCTATTATTCTTAAGATCTTTTAGTGTCCTGTCAAGTGCCTCTACACCTCCTTTGTGTGCCATAGTAATTTCATCCCACACAATCAATTTGCAAGTTCGCAAAACATGAGCCATGTCACTCTGTTTGGAAATATTGCAAATTGGGGTTTCATAACGATTGAGGTCCAGAGGCAGCTTCAAAGCCGAATGCGCTGTTTTCCCCCCTGTAAGTAAGGTAGCAGCAATTCCAGACGAAGCCACGGCTATTGCAATGTGTTTGTCTTTTCTAATTTTAGCCAATAGTAAGTTAATGAGAAAGGTTTTCCCAGTCCCTCCAGGAGCATCAAGAAAGAAAAGATGTCCACTGTCAGAGTTTATGCTGGTTATTAAGGTGTCATATACATGCCTTTGATCATTATTCAGAGTTAACTCGTGTTTTCTTACTAACTCAGATAATTCTACAACGTCATAAGAAACCTCTCTAATTAACTCACGATTGGCAAAATCAACAATTTGAATAGGAGCAGGCAGGCCGTATTGCTGTATGTGGTGGCCAGACATAGCAAAGACCGAATCCTCCAACAACATCAAGGTCTTGTTGTACACAACAGCAATATCAAGCTGCACTCCTGCTGGACATTGCTGCTGAAGTCTCAATTTGACATCGTCTGACATTGCTTCCTTGTATTTTTCCCAGAGATTAAGGGCAGCAGCAACCTGACAGAACACCAGCATTACTGCAAACAATCCACAAATTTTGTCAGAAGATTTTGAAAGTGCAGCTTCTTCAAGAGTCATGCACCAGTGGTTATCATCCTCCAGTAATCCCAGAGCTCTGCACGCTGATTGAAACGTGGGATGAACCACACCATCCACCTTTTTTAGATCATTGTAGGATTTAGGGCCTCGTTTCTCATGAAGTAAAAGACGAAGATGGTAGCACTCAGTATTCATAGGGTGAACAGTGTAAACTCGACTTAAAACATCATCCTCTTTTACTCCAGGGCATCCTTGGACACTTTTTCCCTGCTTTCTTCTACAAAATCTGTTGTTTTTCCACACGTAATAAGAAGAAACTTCACTGTACAGTAGTGTCTGAGCAAAAGAATCTACTTTACATAGATCAAAGAACCCTAATAACGTAGTTTTTGGAGGGTTTTTAACCTTGTCTTCAATATTGTTAGGGTTAAAGTAGACTCTTTGACCATTTTCAAGGTGAATCGAAAGATGCATTACTGGTGGATACCTCTCATGGATTGGAAAGCCAAATATTCGCCATGCAGCCTCGGAACTACTGATGTAGCGACCGGACTCGTACCGCGAAACCTCATCGAACTCATTCTGGAGACCAAACGATGCCTGATCACTGCCCTTGTTTACGTACTTGCAAAGTACTTGATAGACTTGATTGAGTTGCAAATTTCTACGTTGATGTGACCATCAAACGTTCGTAACAGGACAGGATTGTATGGCACGACCCACCTGTTGTCTACGTCTATATTTCTTATCTGTACACTAAAGCCTCCGTCACTTGGAGAGCGACGTCGGTATTGTGGGTACCCATCGTCTGCAGTCTGAGTGTCCTTAGTGAATGGGCGAGGGTAACGTTTACTGCAAGAGCCGTTAACCATACAGGGAGAGTTTGGGTTCAAACCTCCACATGGTCCATGGATCATGGTGGTTTTAACAATTTCATGGAGCTTTGGATCAAGATCAGGGTCTGGTATTTCAGCGCTAATAACACTGTCGATTTGGTTAGGTGTTATTTTATCGTTAAGCCACAGTAGAATGTGAACGTGAGGAAGTCCACGCTTCTGCCATTCTACAGTGTACATGAAGCACCTAACTTGCCCGAAAATACATCCTTTTTTAAATATATTCATAATTTGTTTTACTTTCAGGTGAAACACCCTCGCGATAATGTCATGTCTGCAGTGAGGTGCCTGCCCATCAAGTAGTTGTTCCTGTATTTCGGGCCATTTAGGGTTACATGTGAAGGTTATAAATAAATCGGGGCGACCGTATTGGCGTACATAGGTCATGGCGTCTTGTGTCCTTTCATGCATATAGCGAGGCCCCCCAGTAAAACTGGAAGGCAACACCACAACTTTCCCCAGCTCAGACGCCTGGCCGTCACGTTCGTTCATTGCATCCCGCAGATGCACATACTCATCCACTCGTAACTTACTCTGGTTGTGTCTTAGAAAATTTAACCTTTCCGTTTCGATTTTGGCAAACATGTCAGTCAAAAACTGATTAAGAAGACTACGGTAACAGAAAATTAAATTTTCTTGGCCCTCTCTGTTCATGAGCATATACGAATAAAAGGAAGAGGCCGATACAGTTTTTCTTAAGACAGCTTTAGTGTTTGGATCAATCTGAGATATGTTGATGGAGTAACCATCCTCTCCATGGCAGAACATAAGTGGGTACTGCAGTGCATCATAAGAACGATGCGTCTCACTTATACGGGTCAGTCGTGTGTCTCTGCCACGAAGAATGATGTCTCGTTTCTCAAACGTTTGTCCTACAATCACCAAAGCGACTTCAGATGTTGTAGGTTTGTTGTATCGGCCTTTATGTGCACCTACGGGTTTTCTGTCTGCATTTATAACCATGTGAAAATCGGTTCCCCCCGGTGCATTCTCAATAGCAGTTTTGAGGTCCTTAATGTATGGATTTGTTTCATGGAGCATTTGTTGCAATTGGCCTACTAACATCGGCTTTACAGCTGGAGCATTATTACACCTAAGGTTACACTCTCTCTCTTCGTCACCAACAAAGTAAATTTGTAAAAACGAAGGCTCACGCTCTGAAGACGGCAACAAACTTCCTATCAGGTGGTACACCTGTCCCTGAACTTTAATCGTTGGCATGAAGTTGCCTTCTTTTATCTCCTTTGCGCCGAAAGAAGTCATTTGAAACAGTTGTTGTATTGCCTGATATTTGACAAAAAATGTTCCGAGTTAGGATGCATATGTTTCAACAGACTGAAAAGGGGCTCCGGAGGTGGCTGAAGGGAGGGTAGGTGAACTTTTCCATTGCCACAGCAGAGACCTGGCGACTCATCTTTCCATTTCATGGCTCCACACCATTTACATGGAGTCATAAGGCCAACCTCAACTGTCTTACCTTTGTTATAATCGGTGTTGCAGTTGTATTGGAACCCTGACATAAATTTTTTAGACCACGGAAGCATATTTATACGATTTCTTTTTAAACTGTAATTTTGAACGGCAGCCTTGTTAATCTCAGGATTATGTTGGCTGTACTTTTTGGAAGCCTCACGGTGCACATCGGGATTTATTTTATTGTATTTTTTTACTGCCTCGAGGTTCACGGTAGGATTTTTTTGACTATATCGTTTAGCTGCCTCCCTATGTGCTTTAGTGCGTTTAGTATTAGAAAAACGTTTTCGCCGTTTTTTTTCCATGTTTTTGGTTGGTTTGAGAGGTTACTTCAAAACAATGATCTGACTCAACAGTGTCAGATGACAAACACGAAATAGAGACAACATTATCTGAAAGCTGGTCAACTTCGTGGACATCCATTATAGAAGTGGGAACGGAACTATTAGGTAAAGAAGTGACAGGAATGAGCACATCAAAGTGTCCTTTTATTAGTTCACCAGTGAACCGCAACCTTCCGATTCCCTCAACAGGCTCCCCAAAACTCTCGCCAAGTAATGTTCCTTCCCTTACACCTGCAGCTCATAAGGGAATATTTCAGATGCGGCTTGAATTTCACATGTGGTGCCAAAAGTTGTAAATTGGCTCATTTCAGCCACATATTCCTCTTTAGTACTGTATATATCCCCCGATGGCTTTAAAGTGTAAGGTTGGAATCTGCTCCAGTTATTAGCTACGTGGTTAACGACTCTTTTTCGTACCTCAAAACCCCGTGACTCAGTGCCATGAACTACATACGATAAAGAATAAAATAAACATTGGCCATCAGGCCTGGTATGTATTACTCTGTGAGGGGTAGGGACTCCATTGAAGTTTATTATTTCCATTGCAAATGTGTACTAATGTAACGCCAAAAGTAAAAATAAACAGCCTAGTAGTTACAACTGCAGTAACTAAACTCGTTAAATATGTTTTATAGAGCGATTGGTGTAACGGTAAACCAAAAATAAAACAGTTGGAAGGATAACAGTAGGCTATGAGTATTGTAGGGCGATTTGTATAACGGTAAACCAAAAATAAAATAGTTGGATGGATAAGTAGGCTATGAGTAATAAGTAAACCAAAAATAAAACAGTTGGAAGGATAACAGTAGGCTATGAGTATTGTAGGGTGATTTGTATAACGGTAAACCAAAAATAAAACAGTTGGAAGGATAACAGTAGGCTATGAGTAATAAAGGGCGATTTGTGTAACGGTAAACCAAAAATAAAACAGTTGGAAGGATAACAGTAGGCTATGAATTGTAGGGCGATTTTTATAACGGTAAACCAAAAATAAAACAGTTGGAAGGATAACAGTAGGCTATGAGTATTGTAGGGCGATTTGTATAACGGTAAACCAAAAATAAAATAGTTGGATGGATAAGTAGGCTATGAGTAATAAGTAAACCAAAAATAAAACAGTTGGAAGGATAACAGTAGGCTTTGAGTATTGTAGGGCGATTTTTATAACGGTAAACCAAAAATAAAACAGTTGGAAGGATAACAGTAGGCTATGAGTATTGTAGGGCGATTTGTATAACGGTAAACCAAAAATAAAACAGTTGGAAGGATAACAGTAGGCTATGAGTAATAAAGGGCGATTTGTGTAACGGTAAACCAAAAATAAAACAGTTGGAAGGATAACAGTAGGCTATGAATTGTAGGGCGATTTTTATAATAAACCAAAAATAAAACAGTTGGAAGGATAACAGTAGGCTATGAGTATTGTAGGGCGATTTGTATAACGGTAAACCAAAAATAAAATAGTTGGATGGATAAGTAGGCTATGAGTAATAAAGGGCGATTTGTGTAACGGTAAACCAAAAATAAAACAGTTGGAAGGATAACAGTAGGCTATGAGTATTGTAGGGCGATTTGTATAACGGTAAACCAAAAATAAAATAGTTGGATTGATAAGTAGGCTATGAGTAATAAAGGGCGATTTGTGTAACGGTAAACCAAAAATAAAACAGTTGGAAGGATAACAGTAGGCTATGAGTATTGTAGGGCAATTTGTATAACGGTAAACCAAAAATAAAACAGTTGGAAGGATAACAGTAGGCTATGAGTAATAAAGGGCGATTTGTGTAACGGTAAACCAAAAATAAAACAGTTGGAAGGATAACAGTAGGCTATGAATTGTAGGGCGATTTTTATAACGGTAAACAAAAAATAAAACAGTTGGAAGGATAACAGTAGGCTATGAGTATTGTAGGGCGATTTGTAAAACGGTAAACCAAAAATAAAATAGTTGGATGGATAAGTAGGCTATGAGTAATAAAGGGCGATTTGGGTAACGGTAAACCAAAAATAAAATAGTTGGATGGATAAGTAGGCTATGAGTAATAAAGGGCAATTTGGGTAACGGTAAACCAAAAATAAATCAATTGTAAGGATATCAGTAGTATTATTAACAAGTACAGACTGCAGAGAGAGTGATACTAAGTACAGACTGCAGAGTGAGTGATTAGCTGAGGTACGCTAACAGTAGGCTACGATTAAGTGCAGACTACAACTACAGTATTAACAACAGCAGTAGCTAAACCCGTAAGATTGCGCATGCGTCAACCAATCTTAGTTCCGGCAATATCCGCTGTGGCGCTGTAAACTCTAATCGGGTAGCCGTCAATAAGTGTGCTCAGAAATGGTTCTAAGTATTTTGTAAAACATCTCATAAACTAAATATATTGAAAAACATGTTAAATACAAAAGTTGGTAATTATGCACTTTCTTATGCACCTCTGAAAATACGATTTCATGTTAATAAAGTGGTGAAAAATGAGTTAATATCTCTTGAGGAGTTTGATTTTATCCGCGGAAAACTCGTTTTTTACCGAAAAATCGAAAAACTAGATTTTTATCTAATAATGAAAAAATCAACTTTTTTAAAAATCGTTATTTTTCGACAAATTTTTTTTTCATTTCTCGTGTTTTTTTATGCTGAACACAAATATATAACTGGTTTTGTAGTAAAATTACTTTTTCAGCTCGAAAAATGCATTTTTGTTGACATAACCTAACTTATCCTAATTGTCCATTTTCTCAACAAAATTCGTAATTTGCGTTAAATTCGGGCGTTTGGCCTCCGTGACGGCCTACCGGCCGTCACTCCGGCGGCAATATATGAGAATTCGGTTTTTGTGATTAATAGTTGTTGTATATAATGATCGCGTAATGGCCGCTAATCGCGTTCCGCCGCGACAGTAGTTTTTCCGTTATTTCTCGAGAAATATTTGTAATAGACCAAAATAGTGTTCAAATTTGTATTCAGCACAAAAAACTCATCAAAATAAAAAAAATGATGATTAAAATACCATTTAAATTAACGGAAATATGACAAAAATACTAAAAGTTGTGACATTGGGTTTTTAGAATTTTTCGGTAAAATACGTTATTTCCGCGGAATAAAAAGCATATCTCGTGAAAATACAGCCAATTCTAAACCCATTTCAAGCAAAATGTTCCAAATTTGTTTGGTGGCAAGAAAGTGCATAATTACCCAAAAGTTGTAGATTATTTAATTCCTCAATTACTATGTTTGTCAAATTGAAAATCCAACAGTTATTTTTCAAGCAATGCGCTCTCGTGTAGCGCTTGCAACCTCGCGTTACTCACGTTTTGCAATATAACTCGTAAACTAAATGAGATAGAAAAAAATGTTAAATACAAAAGTTGTAGATAATTTCATTCCACACTAACGATTTTTTGTCAGATTGAAGATCCAACCATTAGTTTTCATGCAATAAGCCAAATTGTGCAAGGGATACGCACGGCTTTTTGTCAAATTTCCACCCCCCCCCCCCCCAAACCACCCTAAATATTCTGATTTTGAAAAATCCTTTCTTAGTACACGTCTAGGGCACATGAAGAACATTTGTACCAATTTTTATGGTTCTAGGTCTTGTGGTTTTTGAGAAACCGTGATCAGTGAATCAGTGGGTTTTGGCTTTTATATGTATAGATAAGAGACTACACCGTATAAGAGATATAACAATATCGTAATGAAAACGACAAGAAACAAAAATACTTTTGGCAAAATTATTTACCACAGAACGCTTTGAGCAAATTTCCCAATTCACTACAAATTCCTCTGAATTCCCTCTAGTAATGCTTTGGAACGCTAGAAAAAATCGTGACTTTAGAAGCAATTTTCATGTCTTTTTGTGACCAGTAGACACCCTGTATTATAAGGAAAACCCAAATTAAAAGTATTTCTAATAACTTACAGCAAAAACCATATTTTCAAGGGATTAATGTCTACACATTATATAACATTCCCATGATTATTACAGAGCAATTTATTATTTCATTACATGATTAATCAAAAATAAGAATTTAGCTCAGTGATTAAAAGGTTAGTAAAATCTTTTTATTAGTATTTACACTTTATTACAGAAAGCTATAAACTAGCTGAAAATACAAAAGTAAACAAAATATACACTGTATTCAAGTAAGAATAAATGAAATATAGTAAATATTTGCACTTATTACAACAAGATTATCAAAGTCCTTGAGGAGCCTTCCGGCTGCGACTGATTGGAGTTCCTGAGTGTCTGCGTAATCTGCGTACAGCCTCCCGCAAGTGCTTTGGCTGGACAGCTCCCGTCTCACCCATTGATTCCATCACATCTAAGGCTGGAAATAGAGGTCCCAATATAGCTTTCAATATTTTTTTACTCTTAAAAATTGAACAAAATTAATCTATTTTACAATTTCAACAGTAAGTGTAAATAAGAGTCTTTTTACACAACTTTAATCATCAAATTTATGTGTATATTGGAAATCAATAAATTAATGTAGTGTGTCGTTATCAAAAATTCAATTCACAATGTTGATCATTATGGAAATAATATAAATTAGCTAACCAATAGCCCTTGCTTCTCTAAGATTGCTTACCATTCCCTCTGTAGTTCTCTCTAACTAAGAGGGAATAGTAATAAAAACCCTCTCTTAGCTCAATCAGGAGAAACTCGGGATGTGTACGGTCCGTATAAAAAAGTAATTTTTGTATTTTTTTTTATAAAACTTATACTTTTTAAGCTATGCTAATTTAAATATTTTAACCCTTTCGGTGCTAAAAATTTTTTTGGATTTCGTTCCAAAAGTGCTAGGAGTTTTTACAAGAATGACCCCAAAAGTGCTAGGGTAAAAGTGACGTTTTTGTAGTGTTTTACTAAAAAGGTAATATTTTACTTATTATATGAGATAATGACTTGGAATTGGGTTTGTTTTGTGTAGAACAATATTCCCTATTAAAACAATATAGTTTAAGAAAATTTTGTAAAAAACTTAATTATTTATATGAGCGTACATAGTAAAAAAACTGAAAAAAAATAAAAAATTCCTATTTTAAACATGTAAACAATATACAAATAACAAAATTTTTTTGATAAATACATTTTTATCTAAAAGAGTATTTTATACTGAATTAGTCCTGAAAATTTTATATAAATTGGTTTATTTTTACAATAGTTATAAGAAAAATTGAAAATTATTACCTTAGCGGTTTTAGTCCGGTATTTAGCCTGGCTTCTCTCGCGAAATTTGCTAATGTGTTTCCACTTACGGGTGAATTTGCACGTACATTACTCATAACTAATTTAAATTATCAAAAATAGCACTGAAAAAGCATTTGCATAACCCCAAACAACTAAATAAGGCGATTCACAAACAATAACAGTAGTAAGTAACAGCTGCCGAGCGGTTCCGTGCGCACTAGTCAGCTGGCGCTACCGCGGCCAATGTGTTCGGTATTTTGGAGCTATAAATAAGACAGCCATACTATATAAAATGTAAAACAATATATTATATTCTGAAAGAAAATTTATTTATCTTTCATTTGATGCAACTCACGTTACAATATTACAACTAACAGCGCTCTAATAAAAAAAGTAGTAACAGCTGCCGAGCGGTTCCGTGCGCACTAGTCAGCTGGCGCTAGCGGCCAACGCGTTCGGTATTTTGGAGCTATAAATAAGACAGCCATACTATATAAAATGTAAAACATTATATTGTATTCTGAAAGAAAATTTATTTATCTATCATTTGATGCAACTCACGTTACAATATTACAACTAACAGCACTCTAATAAAAAAAGTTCCGAACGACGATATATCGTTCCTTAGCGTTTTTTGGGAAAAAGACGTGGAACGATATATCGTTCTATAGCACTTTTCGGGGAAAAGACGAGGAACGATATATCGTTCGGTAGCACTGAAAGGGTTAAAGAGCCACCGATTTGAAATTTATTGAACAACTTTCACCAAACGTATTTCATTAATAGATCTAATTATAATAAAGGGTTTGCTTAAGTTTGGTTAAATGTAGTAGAGTCTTTTGAAAAATATGATTTATTAACACGTTAGCTGACATCCTTAATATGAGTATTTTTACTCTACTTTGCCAAAAATTGTTTTGCAAATTTTTAAAACAATGATGCATTATTTTTACTGTACTACCATTTCTGAGTATATAAATACTACATACATGGCATTACATGTATATAAATATGTCGGGAGTATTGGCATATGGCACATAACAACTATGTCGGGCATATCGGCATGACACATTTTGAGGTATATTTGTTTTCCTGGTTTGACTACACTGACTGCATGATGAAAGCAATCCAGTATTCAATATGTATTAGGTTATTTTAATACCAAAATTAACTAAATAAGTCTGTCGGGTCTATACTCCTGACAACTTGCAGGTAGAGCCTGCCAAAATTTAAAGTTTTATGAACGTCTTTGTAACTAACTAAAAACTTCGAAATTCACTCTGTAAATAGTATGATGCTTACAGTACAATAAAGTGTGTTCGGTATCTTTAAGAAAGCAGGACCAGTCGAGTAACAATAAAAAAAAACCAAAAGGTTGCTAATCAATAATGTCAGGTATAGTGGCCCGACGGCATCTAGCAGACAAAGAGCTGTCGGCCATACTGGACTGAAATGGAAGCTAAAGTGTTAAATAAAAAATACATACAGACAGACACAGACAGTGAATGAAAAGAGATAGACCATTAATTAAATTTATTTTTGGCTCCTTTTGGTCTATGGAACAATATCCCCAAGTTTGTAGTGAGAGTTTTGAAACACTCTGTGTATAGATTTTTCTTTTGTTTTTGTTTTGCATTTACTGTAATCATTTACATGTCTAAGAAACAAGAAGCTGCTGATTGTGAGGTTGATTCTACTACTTTATTTCTGTTATCAAGGACCATTTGAGCAGCTAAAATTCATCATAAGATTGTGGAAATTTAAAGTAAACGTTTAATCAAAGATGTGGCGAGCACCACCACACGCGGCCAACTGACAACGTAGCGCTCACACATGCGTGAAAGCCTGGGTAAGGGAGGGGGTCGCAATAGAACCATTGTTGTGTTGTTGCTGGCACCGGTACGGGTCAACGGAGCTACTGGACCTTTTAATGGATAAGTCTTAGTTTTTAATTTAATTAATGCCTACTTAAAAGATGTTTCAGTCAGGCCAAATTATCAGAAGGGATGGAGGAATCACTAAGTAGCTTCAGTTATACTACCATAAGAGGAGATATTTAATTATTCGGGGATACGAAGGTATCGCAGCCAGTACAACCTATATTTCAGTAATTCTTTATATATGTATTTAATCTTTTTATATATTTAATTTAGAGTCAACAAAGCTGGCTGTGATTTGTAGGGGAGTTGGCGAATAGCACTCATGCAGGCAAATCATCAAAATTAAAACCCATGCGCTTCTTATCTGTACGGGAAACGGCAGTGAAATTAATCTGTTAATTACCTCATGATCTGTGTTCATAACAATACCATTCGCCCGATAGTACCCAGCCGTCCGTTTTTCCCACACAGGGATAGTAGAGCTACCTGTTTTCATAAATATTAATTCGTTTTTTAAATTCAAATTAAATTTCATGTAGTTTCAGTAAGTGAAGCCGGTTCACACATATTTCGCTCACGACATGCTCGTTCGCGAACATGCCGGCCGACCGACCAACATAACTAACTTTCACTTCTTCACCCGTTATATATTTTTATCCAACTTCAATAATTTTGTTTTGCAATAAATTATTTCAATTTTCTTTTTTTATAAATAAATGAAACAATGATCATGTGAATCCAGAAGTGCAGTTCAGCGGTGTAGACAGGCCATTATCGTGCGTTCTTAAACCTGTCTATATAGTGCGACCACGTGCATCGAGTGATTTCAACATTGTTAATTACAATAAATTTTTTTTAATTTTTCTCGTAGGCCACATTGCCAACAATTAATTTTCAATAAAAAATTTAAATTTTTATCTTTCATCAACGCATAACTGCATTTATTGTCGATTTCATCTAATCAACAATGAGATTTCACGATTGTTATTTTCCAGCAAATTTTATATAGTAGTGTAATCCTCTTTTCAAACAATACAAATGTAAAAAAACTTATATAAAATGTAAAAAAATAGTAAAGAAAACAAGTAACTAACTATATAGAGGCTTAAGTACTTGGCATATTTTCTTTTCAGCTTGTATTAAAAGTCACCCCAACAATTTATTAACAGCTCTATTAACAGCTCAACGCTACTTCAATAATATTTTAATATCGATCGCTCCACATTGCAGATTTTTTCCACTCCAGGCCACCCAGCTAACCTGCGGTGTCCAACTCCACAAATAGGCCACATAGGTCTCAACATTATTTTCTGTCAGCTACAAATTATCAAAATTCATTTGTACTTCACAATTCTTTCCCCTGCCCTACGGAATTATTTTGTTTGAAAATAAATGGATAAGGACATCGGTATTCAAATTATTGGCCACTCACTTACAAAACGCTTACAGTATTACATCCAGAATAATCAACACCTCATTAACATTAACTATAGAGTGGCTATTCCAGGCGCCAAAATACACAATATAAAAACATTATTAAAAAGAAACAATCATGTGCTACACTCCCAACAATCTTTGATTATTTGGTTAGGAATCAATGACATATTCTCCAGTCTAACATTTTCATACATAAAAAAATCAGTACGTCTCTTTATTAAGACTAATTAGAAAACAATATCCGGCTATTCATTTACTAATTTTAGGCTTGCCTATTTTTCCTAGAGCTAAAACCGAACCAAATATTTTAATTAAATTGAATTCAACACCTTTTTACACACTTTGCCCAAACTCAACACAACTGTTATTTTAACCCATTCAATACACCAACAATATTTTTTTCACACTATGTATCGTAGAACCCATAAACCAGATGGAATACATTTGAACGATAGAGGAATCCATGTCTTAGTAAACCTTCTTGAGGACAATTTATTAATCACACCAACACACCAAAAAAGTCTTCTCATCAAAAATAAAACCTTCAATAAATAATGAATGAATAAATATTTAGAAACATAAAATCATTTTCTTATTAAAATAATTAAGGTTTTGTAGCTCAGCTACCTGTTGGGGATCAGTTCCCCCCCCCTACTTTATAAATCAAATGAGTTTAGTAAATTTGTTACTTCTCTGAGGCGTAATTAATATCTTTTTCATTTTTCAAAACGCAATTTAAAATGGCTGAAAAGCCAGTATTTGAACGGGTACATCTTGGATTAAAGAGCTAAACGCCGCCCAGGCAATTGCTCAATGTAATAAATGGGGTTTGACCCCAATGTCCACCTTGGAGGCCAATCGGGTCCTTCTCAAGAATTATATCAGAAGTGTAGAAGGCGCCTTGCCGATTTCGCCCATAGCTGGCACTGCACCAGTAATTATGCAACCGGACGCAAAGCAACAACAAACAGTCTAGAACACTGGCTGGATGTGGGTATTATTTTACCCTATTTTAAAGTAACACGTAATTATGTTAAAAAAAAATAATTTTAATGAAATGTGAAGTTAATGTTATTTAAGTTTTAGAAACATAAAGGTACATAAAAAATATATAAATTTATATTTAAAGTTACAATTACAACTTTTAACGCTATTTTATTGTAAATGTACAACTATAATGAAAAGTACATATATATAAAAAATTGCCAACATTTTCGTTGAAACTTTTAACAGTATCTTTCATTTATGATACAATAATAACTACAACAAAATAATCGAAAACTAGAAAACAGAGAACAAGAACGATAAGTGTTGAAAACAATGTGCTTGGTTGGAGCGACAGAAGGAGACTTTGCGTGTGCAAATGCAGGAGACGAAACCGCATCTATGCAAGCTCTAATGGGATGCTCTGTCCCTTTTCATTCTTTGACGATTTGCGTTTTTGATAGGCTGAGGGAGTTGGCTAAAGACATGTTTAAGTTGATGCTGCACTCTAGCGGAAGTTTTAGGAACTATTATATATACTATCGACAAAAATATTTAATTTCGGATATCTTCATTTACCGCTTTTGAGGCAAAGTAGAGGCTGGGTACATATTTGTTTGCCGCGTGCGAAGGGTTAACTATATATACAGAATTACCAGCCGATAAAATTAAAAACATGTAATAAATAAAATTTGAAGGTATAAATGAACATTCCACTAAAAAACAAACAAATACTAACATAACAAAATAGAGTAAATTTGACACACAACATAACTAGACACTAATTTGCGTTTCGACTATATGAAATAAGAAAATAATATGGAGCATAAGTTTAAATAGAAATCATAAAGGAGATAAATCCACCAAATATCAATATACAGCAGGACATAGAATATTATTCTATCATGTTTAGAGTTCAAGAAAGAGTTACAAGTTTAGTCACGGTAAATGGGTGTAAGGAGTGACTCAGCGCAGTCGGAGCCGACCATTCATAACCAAGTTGTAACCAGTCATTTGAATACGTTAACCGGTTCATCCTGCAGGTCCCTTATCATTGGAGGCAAATGCCTGTAAACAGTATTTGTGATATAATACGCATTGGTGAAGTTGATCGCCCTTTCAAAGACCAGGACCCGCATACTCCTACCACTCCTCACGCTCCTTGTCTGGTAGCCATGGTGATAGGGGTAAGAAAAACTTCTTTATGTGTGTAGGTGTAGACCAGCAAAGTTCTTATAAATAATTGTCTAATAGTTAGTAAATCTGACTATGTAAATAATAGAGAAGAAGGGTACTGTTTATTTTTATTTAAAGCTGATTTAATAATAGATTTATGTATAACGTTTAAAGGTTCTAAAACAGTATTGATGGCTCCTCTCCAAGAAATAATGCCGTACAGGAGATGAGTTTGAACATAAGCATAATAAACCATTTTTAATTAATTATAATTCAATATTGACAATATTTTTAAAAGCATATATCATTTTCTTAAGTTTAATTTTTAAGTAGTTAATGTGAGGTTCCCATCTAAGCCTAGTACCAATAATTATACCTATATAATTGTACTGGTCTACCCTCTCAATGGGCTGGCAAACACAATCTGTTCCACCTGCACCGTTACTACAAGAGTGCAACACCAATTGAAGCTCTACAGGTGGCTCGCTCACTAGCCGCAGGGCGATTGGTAAAATTTTGTTTTTAGATAAATTCATTGTTAAAATATTTTCATTAAACCAGATTTTAATAATGTTCAACTCCTTAGCAGCTAATTCAAATACTTGGTTCCAGGTCTTACCTTTGAATATAACTACCATATCGTCCGCAAATAAAAGTATCTTACTTGATATAGTCAATTTATCTATATTATTGATATAAAATAAAAATAGCAAGGGTCCTAGAGTACTTCCTTGAACAACCCCATAGTTTACCTTTTGAGAATCACTTATTTGATTATCAACAGATACAACTTGAAGCCTATCCGTTAGATAGCTCTTGAACCAAATCCAATGCCACACCATCAACTCCAATTAATTTTAATTTTTTAAATAATAAATTTTGATCAATACTATCAAACCCTTTTGCCAAATCTATAAATGTCAGTACCGGTAGTACTTTATAATTATCGTTTAGTGAATCCATAATTAGTGAATTAATTTTCTATAACGCATCTGAAGTATTCCTTCCCTTCCTGAACCCGAATTGAGAATCTGAAATTAGATTGTTTGTTTCTAAATAGGATTGAAACTGCTTCTTTATACATTTCTCTAATAATTTTCCTACCGCACTAAGCAAAGAGATAGGTCTGTAATGATTCAAGTCACTCTTGCTCCCAGACTTATGCAATGGTATTATTAAATAAATTCATCTTAGCCCAAGGATCGTGTTTTGACTATTTTATTTTTAAATACCTTCGTCTAGTGATCCTTCATTGGTCATTTAACCGACCGGTTTCGCTACTATTGTAGCATCCTCAGGGGGAGTTGAAATTTCTTCATCTTGCGATACGTCTCCAGATAAAACCTAAATAAATACTAAAAACACAGTCAAAGTATATTGTTACACTTAACCTAATTATTATGTCACTTTCTCCCTCCCTTTTCTGTTATCAGCTGTTCCTTGGGTATCTGGAGTAAAATAAACTACAGTTCAAATCCCACATCCTGTACAACTGTCTACTAAATAAACCAGATACCCAAGGAACAACTGATAACAGAAAAGGGAGGGAGAAAGTGACATAACAATTAGGTTAAGTGTAACAATATACTTTGACTGTGTTTTTAGTATTTATTTATGTTTTATCTGGAGACGTATCGCAAGATGAAGAAATTTCAACTCCCCCTGAGGATGCTACAATAGTAGCGAAACCGGTCGGTTAAATGACCAATGAAGGATCACTAGAAGAAGGTATTTAAAAATAAAATAGTCAATGGTATTACTTTAGCTAATTTTAATTTATCAGGAAAAACAACGGAGTGCATACTTAAGTTAATCAAATGTTTTAGGGGAGGAAGTAGAAATGTAATATTCTTTTTTCAATACCGATGTAGAAATTTCGTCACAATCAGGAGCTGAACCACCACGTATCTCAGCCACACACCTCTCCACCTGGCTATCGGTAACTTGCTCCATTCGGAACACATATCTGGCTCGGTACATGGTGTCGTCCACCAGAGGCGGGCCGGCGAGGCCCGGCAAGCCCTCGCTAGATTTAAACCTACTTGAGAAAAGAAAACATTGAAGGAATTAGCCACAGCCAAAGGCCCCCCAACGCTGGAGTCCCACGCCTGTATGAAGTTCTAAATATGAAACGAATCTTGTGTTTTTTTCAAACCAGTTATTTCATTTATAATTTTCCAAAAACATCTTAGGGTCATTTGATGATTTCAATACTTGTTTCTTGTAATAAGCAATTTTATTAAGTTTTATTTGGTATGTTAAATAGTTACGAAAAGTAATGTAATAGTTTCTTAGATGTCCATTAAAAGGTTGTTTTTTTAACATTTTGCTTAACTTATCCCTTTTCCTAATACCTCTAATTAAATCTGTTGTAATCCAGGGTTTAAACTTCTTATAACGAGAGCTTTGTCTTTTGGGTTTAATTAATAGATGTTTTAACGACTCCAGCATATCTAAAAGGGCATCGCAACAAGAATTAGTATCTTGATGAGCCAGAACATGGTCCCACGACTGAGTCTCCAATAGTCAGGGTAATTCTTGCTGGTCTAGGTAAGTAAGGGTGTCAGTGCGAGAACTTATAATAAATTGAGGTAGCTGTCTTGAACATTGTCATTTCTATTTAAACCTAAAGTGTTAATATTAGTATCACCAATTAAAAGATATGTAGTATTAGTTTTGATATAATTATAATATTTTTTTAAGCCCTCTAAAACGGTTCACAGATCATGGCCAGACTGCGCTAAACACACAGTAAGTTGTAGTGGCGTCCGTCAATGTCAAAGTCCAGCTGTAGGCCTGTTGCCTCTCCTAATATAACCTGACACATTAATTTACCCAAAATTACCCACATCGATCGTTTTGGGGGCAAATTTAAAAAAAATCCAGAGCAGTAATCAACATGGCCAAAATGCAAGTCCAGGTCCCTTACGGTTCGAATTTAATTATGGCAACTAAGCCATTTGAATCCGAAGAAACTCAGTAAGATTCGACTTATGCCCTTGGGGACAATTTATTAGCTACAGGCAATTTGACAAAAGCATTCAAGCGATAAAAAGTAGTAGCTGTGCGGAAGCCTGGAAAAGATCCTGAACAAGTGGAAAGTTATCGCCCAATATCTCTTCTTAGTGTTTGTTATAAGTTGCTAGAAAGGCTGTTATACAATAGAATATCACCTATTCTTGATTCTAATATTCCAGTTGAGCAGGCCGGTTTTCATCCTGGCCGAAGTTATAGTGACTATATCCTAGCTCTGACATCATTTATTAAAAATGGGTTTGAAAAGAAGTTGAAAACATCTGCAGCTTTTAAGATGTTCTACAGTTTGTTGTTTAAGTTCTACAGGCTCCTTCCCTGTCCCATTTTATTGCGACAGGCTAGTCAATTCTTAGTACCAGGCTATTAAAAGTTTATCTCGGTCTTGAAGAAAGCTCTTTTAGACAGCTGAAGGATGGGATGCCACAGGGGTATGTACTTGCTCCAATTTTATTCAACGTATATACTGCTGACATCCCAATCACAAAGTCTAGACAATTTATATATGCAGATGATAGAGATTTAGCTTACCAAAATAAGAACTGCACAACTACTGAAGAAACACTTACAAGTGACCTTACAGCCTTCGAAGAATATTTTACAGTAGAACCTGGAAGCTGAATTCTAACCCATCAAAAACCGAAGTAGCCTGCTCCCACTTAACCCTTTGAGTGCCAGATATTTTTACATAATGAACATCAAGAGTTGCCAGAAGTTTCTGCATATGACTACCCAAGAGTGCCAGATAAAAAAATGCAGTTTTTGCAATAGTTTAGTAAAATTGCCATAGAAACGCTAAATCTCATCAGAAAATAGTAATTCTTGTTTTGCTTTCTTACCAAATAAGTTCTCTTTAAATTAAGCCGAAAAATTATATGAATTTATTATTTATTTTTTAATAATTTTTATTTTTATTTTATATTTTTTTTATTTTTTTTATTTTTATGACTTTGAACCTATAAATCATGTGATAATATTGATGGAAATGTAACTTGTTACATATTTCCTGAAAGTAAATTAAGTTTTTAATATCGCTTGAAAATTTTATCAAGTTTGAATGACTTTACGACTTAAAAATTAAACATACGTAATATTATAAGAAAGAATGAAATAAAGAAGAAATTACTCACCAACAAATAGTTTGTTTCAAATAAAAGAGAGTTTTTCCCACTTAAGTTTTAATCATACAGTTTCACACACACTTATTTATATCAGAAAATTGTCAAATAAAATTCTATTTACAAGTTTATGTACAAATTAGGTTTATAAACCTACTTTGAAGTCCCGATTCTTTTGCAAAATCCAACAAAGTATTTTCACTGACTGGTGAAGCACTTCTCTTTTGAGCCATTTCTATAAATAAAAACTAAAACTAAATATACTAAACAAAATATAAATTCACTTATTTCAAAACACTACTACAAAACATACGACAACGAAACGCAAACAAAACAAAACAAAGCACTTCAATTACGATCTAGTAGTAGCACTGTAGCAACAGCTGATACCACAGCCTTTTGAATAACAATCACATTCAATCTGTGCACTATGAAAAAGACGACGAAATAATACAAAATTATATATAATGTTAAAGATTGTTTCATTTACTTTCAGGAAACATATAGACCATGGATATGTGACTAAAATCATTGGAGAAATAAATTAATTACGATACAACGATATATCGTTGCAAGGCGTTTTTGGGTAAACATCGACAAAACGATATATCGTTCCTTGGCATTTTTCAGCAAAGATCGGCAAAACGATATATCGTTGCAGGGCGCCCAAAGGGTTAAGTAACAGACTGGCTAATTGAAAACTGAACATCTTCCTAAATGGTGTAAAACTCCATCATAATGAGCATCCATAGTACGTAGGAGTAACATTACATCGATCGCTGACCTTTAATAGTCATCTTCAAAAAACAGCAGCTAAAATTAAAACCAGGGAAAATGTATTACATCCATACTTGGGAAAGTTAATGATTTTTTTTAAACTGAATAAAGTTAAAGTTAATACTCTAAAAAAGTAACTAATTAAAGTTAAAAGTTATAATAAATTGAAACTAACTGATTAAAGTTAAATGATTAGAAAATTAACTGAAATTAAAAGTTAAAAGTTAGTTTTGGTACAGTAAAATATACATAAACAAATACTTAACCCGTATTATGTTTTATTATTTATAATATCTTAGATAAATAGGCTTATTTATAGTACATTATTATAAAATACTATTAATTAGACTATAGCAATTTCTACAGTAATTTTTGTTATATAACTGTCCAAAATCTTAAAAACTAAATATTTAATTTAATTTCTAAAATTATTAACAAAAACTGACATAAGTCTTTGAAATTAAAGTTTTACATTTTTAAGCTATACTTAAAAAAATCAATAACTATCTTATAGGAAATTCACGATAACTAAACTTTTTTTAATTGGCGCAGATAATAAGAAAGGCCAAATAATATCTGACATGTTGACTCCAGGTGATTTTTATCAGGCTGGAGATGATAAGGAAGGGTCACTGATAAGAAAGTATGGGGATTAGCGGTAAACAAAAACTGAACAAAATATACCCCCTCTATAAGTGAGTGAAAGCAGATCTATTCATACTATTTTTGATAAGCAATTACGTTTATTAGATGTTTAAGAATTTGCCGTTCTGAGTGCATGTTTTATTCTTACTGAAATAAGTTAATTAAACATTATGAAAACTATCTAAATCATTAAAAAAATACAAAACTAATTACCATTGATAATATTATTAATATTAAAAATAGTATTATCATTATCTTTTCTTTTCGACGGTGCCGATAGCAAAATAATGAAAACAGAACGAAATATAGCAATTGTTACTTGAAATATGTTCTGCAATCTTGAAGATAGTTTATTCTGTTGCGTGGTATCATATAATGGATTGATTTTACCTAATAAGCCTAATTTAAAATAAAGTATACGTTTGAGGAAATGTTGGTTTGATTAACCATTTAAATGGTTTTTCCCGACTACTTTTGAACAGGACAATTTAGATATGTAATGATCAATTAATCAAGTATTAACAGCATTAACGTCAAAATGCAACTGATTTTCCTAATTAATTATACAGATAGATGGGTAAACAGGTAAAATTACAGTATTAGAGTTTATGAAAGATAAACAAGTTAGGCCTAACACATTGATTTAAAACAAGATAACTAAATGACTATCTCAACTTTATCTCTAAACATAAACTAGTCAAGTGAAATTATCACCCCAGGGACACAGGTCAATTCCACAACAATGGTTTGGTCCGCCTTTTTTTATTTATTAGGCAGTAAAATGTGAGTAAAGGGGAGGGGGTGCGTCTTCAAAACAGTGACCTTGCTTGTCGGTGACAATTGGGGATGAGGAAAACAATCGGTCTTTGACCCGAGTTTTAGATACTTTCTCCCCAGTTCACATTCCTCGGACCAAATGGCACCTTTTATCACATTTGAAAAACTAACTTGAGTTACTTTAACCGTTAGCCAAATTTTCAACTAGTTAAAGTTAGAAGTTAAGCATTACCAAAACTAATGAATAAGTTAAAAAGTTAATAGAAAAAGTAAAGATTAAATTTAATCGTTAATTATTTTTAATCGTTAATCCCAAGTATGATTACACCATATTACCGGAACAACTTGGGGAGCCAACGCACATGTCCTGTGTACTACTGCTTTTGTCACTGGTCTATTAAGCTGCTGAATATAGTGCTCCCGTTTGACTAAATAGTGTTTATACTAAAGCGGTCGATGTCCAACTTAATAGGGTCATGAGAGCTATTAGTGGCATTCTCATATCAACTCCACTTCCTTGGCTCCCAGTGCTGTGCAATATAGCTCCTCCAGAGATAAGACGTCAGGAGGCACTACTCAAAGAATTTAATAAGGTCTGAAATGACCCCCACCTACCCATTATACAGGATCTCCCACATCAGAACGGTCGCTTAAAATCTCGAAACCCACCTGTACGTACTGCTTTCAATTTGAGCAGATTAAACTTCTCACCCAACACCAGCTGGGCCGTAGCGTAGAACAGTTTTGATGAACGTAATAAGTTCCTTTAATACCTGTAGGTGGAATGAACCTCCCTCATAGGGAGTGGACACTGTTAAATCGGTTCTGAACTGGCGTTGGCAGATGCAATTACTGGAAGTATAAATGGGGATTGACAGTACATCAGTCCTGTGATTGTGGCGAGTCTTTCCAAACAATGGATCACATAGTTACAGAGTTTCCCCTGCGCTCTTTTACGGAGGGATTGGTCAGTAAACACAGAATCAGTGAGGCAAGTGTTAGATGGCTCAATGGATTGGACTTAGCTTCGTGACAGGAGATCACTTTCCATTTTATAATCAATGAATATACGAGGTACGTCCAGAAAGTAAGTTCCGTTTCCATTTATATCCGCTGCAGCACTGCGATCGCAGTTCCGCGCATGCGCGGCAGACGCTCTGTATCAAGGAGAAGAAACGTGCGCCATTTTGAGATCGCTGTCAGTCTCGTACGCTTTGTTGTGCTTGTTTAAAATGTCGGTGTTGATCGAAAATCCCGCCGCTTATCACTGTATCAATTATTTTAATTTTCTCACCAATCGTCAAACATTTATACTTCTTTGAACTCATTTTCACTAAACTCACTGTTAAATCACCAAACAATAAACTAACACGGCGAAAGTAACTAATGGATTTATAAAACCCACATCAGTAACGAATTAAATAAACCACACGGATCAGCGGACGACAACGACTAATAGATTAACTCAGGTGAAAACTGCGTATACGCACTAGTTCATGTTTCAACAGGCTTGTTTTTTGCCCTCATTTCGAATTACAGAGGCTTTCGGCGTCTCAGCTCGAATTGTAGAGGTTAACTTCGAATTCTAGAGGCCCGACTGTACATAAATTCGAATTGTAGAGGCTAAATTGTGCGGTAAATTCCTTCAAATTATCGGAATATTTTTTTTCTCAAATATTAGAGGTTTTCTTAAGGGAATAGACAGAACATACGAATTGTAGAGGTTTTCGAATTACCGAGGTTTGAATTAGCGAGGTTCTACTGTAGATGCTTATGAAAGCTTATATTTAAAAAAATTCAAAGAAATTCTTGTTAATAACGAACCAGGAACATTTGAAAACTCATTACTATTATTTTTAATTAATACAATTTTTATTTATATTTTTATTATTTTCTTATTTAAATTATTCCATGTTTTATTTTTATTTTATCATGTGTTTTTCAAATCAATCAAATTTAAACAATGTTAATTTAGTTCGGTTGTGTGAAGATGGTAACTTTGTTACCGAAAGGCCTAACGAAATAATTAAAAAATATTTACTGAAGTATTTGTTATATCTTATAACATTAAATTACGAGATACGTCCAGAAAGTAAGTTCCGTTTCCATTTATATCCGCTGCAGCGCTGCGATCGTAGTTCCGCGCATGCGCGGCAGACGCTCTGTATCAAGGAGAAGAAGCGTGCGCCATTTTGAGATCGCTGTCAGTCTCGTACACTTTGTTGTGCTAGTTTAAAATGTCGGTGTTGATCGAAAATCCCGCCGCTTGTGAAATCAGATCTGTGATTCGTTTTCTGAATGCTAAGAAAGTGAAACCGATTGACATTTATCGGCAAATTTGCGAGGTTTACGGACAAAATGCGATGAGTGATTCAATGGTGAGAAGATGGGTCCGACAGTTTAATGAAGGACGTAATGAAGTGCATGATGAAGAACGAAGTGGGCGTCCATCTTTGATTACAGAAGAACTGGTTCACACGATTGATGAGAAGATCAAGGAAAACCGTATGTTTACAATGAGTGCTCTCGCTATGGAATTCCCCCAAATCTCACGATCATTAATTCATGAAATTGTTACCGAAAAACTGAAATTTCGAAAACTTTGCTCACGTTGGGTACCGAAAAGGGGATACCCGAAAGGTAACCGAAAGGGATTTGGCTGGGACGTGTTTGACCATCCTCCATACAGCCCTGACCTCGCTCCTAGCGACTTTCATCTGTTCTTACATCTAAAGTCTTTCCTTGGCGGTCAACACTTCAACGATGACGAAGAGCTGAAAGAAAATGTTTCCAAATGGTTGAAGACACAGGCGGCAACCTTCTATGAAGAAGGCACAGAAAAACTTGTGCCACGCTATGACAAATGCCTGCAAAATTTCGGCAGTTATGTAGAAAAGTAGTTTAAGAGTTGTAGATTTTAGTGCAATAAATATTTTTTCTGTATCTGTAGACAAATTATTTTTACTACCAAACGGAACTTACTTTCTGGACGTGCCTCGTATGTAATCATGACTTTTGGATATTTATCCAAATATACATCGCAGCTTTATAATTAACAAATGGTAGTTGACAACAAATCATACGATATATATATATATACATAAAAGCATGTTGTATGTATTTGGCCAGACCACATGAATCATATATGAGAACGTTATTTTCATAGTTATATATAAAATGTATACACTGTTGAAAATATATAATATGGGAAACCTTTTAACTGATTTGAGGCCAACATGAGCTGAGATAGGGGTTTTTGGAAGTAAACGTTCATGCAACAAATTTGATACATACGAGACACAACCTGTTAAAAAAAATTATTTTCTTTTTTCATAGCTATCCTTACTTTGTGAGCACACTTCATATATATTTTTTTATAGAAGATTGTATGTTGATAGAAAATAAGATCAATTTAAAGATAAATGAAATGAGATATTTACAATATTTGTTTAGTGGACATCAGTTTTCATACTTTATCCAACAAACTCACCTTCTTCGACAACTTCTCCAACAAAGACTTTGGCGATGCCAGACATGGCAATGATTACATTTTGTGACACTGAACAGCCAGTAATAGTCTGCATCAACTAAATGAAAGACAATTGTTTTAATTCTTAAAGAAAAATACAAAATCAATTACTTAATAACCACTTACTGTAAATAAACAAAAGGATATGCTGAAAGCACATTACCATAGGTATGAGTTTCTTATTTAGAATTAATGATATAAGACTTATAAACAACCTTAATAACAAACGAATTTCCCAAATTCTGAAAAAATGTTTATGGTAATATTTATACCAGAACCTCTTAACATGTTCAGTGTGGATGACCCACCTGTAGGCCACACAGTGAAGCGCGCAGGAGCCCCTGCACCCACCCTCGGCCCATGGTGCGCTTCATAGTACAGAGGAGCTGATGACCCACATATATGAGTCATACATTTATGACGTCTTGTATACATTTAAAATCAACTTCAAACAGCTATGGGCGGGCGGGTTGGTCAATACCACTGAACGTGTATGGGTGGGGGAGTGGGTCAATATCACTGTACGTGTATGCGCGGGCGGGTTGGTCAATACCACTGTACGTGTATGGGTGGGTGGGTGGGTCAATACAGCTGTGCGTGTATGGGTGGGCGGGTGGGTCAATACATCTGTGCGTGTATGGGTGGGCGGGTGGGTCAATACATCTGTGCGTGTATGGGTGGGCGGGTGGGTCAACTATATACGAAAAATGAACACCAACATTTGGTTTGCTTTCAAGCAAACAGTATTAATGTGTGTTTCAGGTGACAAATTTGCAGACAAATTAACTCCAAGGTCGTTTACTGAGGTCACTCGTTTGATATTGCCGGCTACAGTGTAATTGAATACAACTATAATTTTTGTTTATAGCCCGAGGGTGTTTACATGGATATAAAACCATGTGAACATGGTAAGTGAAAACATCACTTTTTATAGGGGGATATTACATAGTATTAGACAGGTGCAGTCAACGTGTTAAGCTCCATCTATCTATTTGTATTCAAGACATATTTTTTCAAATAAAGGTATTGAAAATGTACCATAAAAGTACTAAAATGTTTTAAATATCCTTTTGAGCCTTTAATTTTTAGTTTAACATCATCCCAGACCAACAGTTTATTACTTTCTCCCTTATGCGTTAGCATAAAGAAAGAATTGTGATCATCCAAAAACAAATTGTTTAAAAGTTGGTCTAAAAATCCATTTTAGTCTCCTGAACCCAAAAAAGTGGTTTTTTGAAAAAAAATATTGGATATCTGTCCATATGTGCGTCTGTCTATGTCTATGTGCACTTCACTGGAAACCAAATAGAACGATAAATTTTTATGAAATTTGGTATGCAGGTGTATTTAGCCAATATTTCCACACCATTTTTTCACTTTTTTAAATTTTAGTTTTTTTTTATTTTTATGGGCAAAAACATACAAAAAATGAGATTTTTTTCATAAACGACTCTTAACGATTTTGATTACATTTTCAGGAAAGATGTGAATTACAATTCAACATATTTTAGTAAAAACTGCAACTTGACTAGTTTTGAGATATGGCAAACAAAACATAATTGGGAATAAAACTGGTAATTTTGAAAGTTTTTATTTTTTAGTGTTTAATATTGGGGAAAGTTTGTACCAATTCTTTGGAACCATTTATTTTTAGATTAAACTTATAAGCACACACTCATTATTGTAATGCAAACTACCTACATTTAACAGTAAACTATTTCAATCCAATGGCAGTCGCCTGATTTTCGTAGTTAGTTCTGGTGTCCCACAAGAATCCAACTTAGGGTTATGTTCATTATTAATTTACACACATTTCTTTATCAAGTGTGCTAAATTAGATATCTGACAAAATGTAGCCCTAAGGATAAGTAATAAACAAAAAACTAATTATGAAAGAATATTTTATACAGTATAAGATTCAATTTACATTCTTGTAATTTTTGTTCTATTTTTTCTAACTATGAACATTTTTGAAATACTTTTGACATTTAAATATCTGGGGGTAATAATATCAAATCAAAAGCCAGAATAAGATAATGAATGAATTAATAAATGTACTTATTAAAAGCGGAGCTAGGAAGTCCTTAATTCCACTTAACTTTATATAATAAAATGCTGTGCAATAGAGCTCTTTAGAAATAAAGACGTCAGGAGGATACTTAAAGAATTCAATAAGATCTTGAATGCCCCCCTCCTCCCTATTAACCAGGATTTCCCATGCCAAAACAGTCGCTTAAAATCTCGAAACCCAGTTGAGCAAATCTACGTATTGCTTTCCAGTTGAGCAAATCAAATTTCTCACCCAAGACTAGCTGGGCTGAGCGTGAAACAGTTTTGATGGACGAAATAAGTTCCTTGTTAACGATCCGTCAATATCTGTAGGTGGGATAAACCTCCCTCGTAGGGAATGGACATTGTTGAATCGGTTCTGAACTGGAGTGGGCAGATGTAACTACTGGAAATACAAATGGGGATTGACAGTAGATCACTCATGTGATTGCGGAATGTATATACAAACAATGGATCACATGGTTTCAGATTGCCTCTTGCGCTGTTTTACGGTGGGATTAGCTAGCATAAATAGAATCAGTGAAGCAGGTCTTAAATGGCTTGATGGATTGGATTTAGCTCTGTGTTAGGAGATCGCTTTACATTTTTATTTGTATTAATATCAAGTGACTTTTGGAGTTTTTCCAAATATATAACACAGCTTTCATATAATTTTAAATTTAAAAAAATGGTAGCTGACAGAAAACCATATGCTATACAAGGTGATTGGCATTTGGTGTTTAAAATTTTACTGGGTTATTGTACATGGTATTTGGAGTAAAACAGTGGTTTTAGAAATTCTTTATACAAATTTTTCTGTAAATAGTGATTTTTAAAGATATTTTACAAAATTAGTGACTTGTAACTAATAAAGTCAGTTTTTCCTATAATAATCGAAATAAAATACTCAAAAGTGTTGTATATTCTTAAAAAGCATTACATTTCCTTCAGAATAAACTGTTTTTGTTAAGATTGTTACTTTAAGAGGAATTTTCATCACCAAAAAACTAACGTGAAAGATGTCAAACTATCTAAAAAACGTCCCTAATAAATCCTCTTTTATTTGGTACATTTGACTTAAAGAACATGTTTTGTTGGATGACATAGCTTTATTTTTTGTAACTGATAGCACAGATTTCAATCAATTATTTTGCCGTGCTTTCAGTTAAAAAAACGTAAAGCTTAGTCATCCAACAAAAGATGTTCTTTAAGTCAAATATATCAAATAAAAGAGGATTTATTAGGGACGTTTTTTAAATAGTTTGACACCTTTCACATTAGTTTTTGGTAATGAAAATTCCTCTTAAAGTTAGAAGTGAATTTGTAAAACTTATACATTTTTTACTTTCATGCCCCTTAAACCACAATAAAAGGGAATAATACTTAACGAAAACAGTTTATTCTGATGGAAATTTAACACTCTCTAAGAATATACCACACTTTTGAGTATTTTATTTTCATTATTATAGGAAAAACTGACTTTATTAGTCACAAATCACTAATTTTGTAAACAAGCTTTAAAAATCTCTTTTAAAGAGAAATTTGAATAAAAAATTTCTAAAACCACTGTTTTACTCCAAATACCATGTAAAATAACCCAGTATAATGTTAAACACTAAGTGCCAATCACCCTGTATATAATAATAATCTTTATTTGCCACAAGAATCTAAAACATCATTGAGAACGTAACATCTTAGAAAACAATATAAAAATATAACTGTATAAAAAACAAATTCAACTAACAAACAAAACTCAATTTTTAAAGACGAAATGAAAAATTATAAACATGAATCCAACATATTTGCTCCAAACTTACAAATATATTCACATAAAGTCTAATTGATAATGAATGGATTTTACAGCCAAGAAGAATATGCTCGACACCTGATGTAGGTAGTGTCCAATTCCACTTCATAACTGATTAAATGTTCAGAAGATAAATTTGAAATTTGTTACTTACATGACACTATGTGAACTAAGCACACAAAAATTGTGAAAAGGATTTGTGGTTAAGTGGTAGAGAGGACTAAATAGTCCTAACTTCACTACATAAAGGAATCTTTCATTTCATTTCAAAAGGATGTTGAAATAAAACATATTAACCCTTCAAAAACATTTGACAAGTATTACGTCATGGGCCTATTAATGCAAAACTGCCAACACCTTCAGTGTAGAATCGGACGAACGTTCTAAGGTGTTGTACTGTGGCCAGATACAATTCTAAGGCTCATTATCTCAAATCCAGCTGCAGATGATACTTTTTTCCATAAAACATAATAGTGGTACTGGTTATGGCTTAATTCTTTAAGTGCCGGGGCATTTTCTCACTTCCTATATGAAAAATGCCAGGCCATTTTTGGTGAAATTGCAAGGTTTCAAACAAACTTACGCAGCATCTATGTTTTTTGTTATATTTACACAAATCTTTTTTTAACTGAAGGAAAATAAATGTTCTTTCTAATGACCTCCTAATTAAAAAATTATTTGTATTAAAACAAAATATTTGATACCAAGTTTTTTTTCTAATTTGGAGGTGCATAACATATTTACACAATTTTTAAAGAAATTTCCCCTCATTACCATTTTATAGAGAATTTCAAACTGAACAAAGACAAATAATTTCATTTACCATACTTAAAATATTTTAATTTTATATAACCCTTTCGCTTCCGACGTCCGATATATCGGACGTCATGGTTTTTTCGAAAACTTCCAACGTCCGATATATCGGACGTCCGCGGAAAATTTTTTTTCAGTTACTTAAACTCGTCCGATTATCATGAAACTATAGCAACGTATGTATAAACATACAGGTTACACTAGAAATTAGGTGTTATCGTCTTTGGAATAATAACTTTAATTTTACGCATCTTTCAATTTGAACATCTGTGACTTACAACTTGAGTTGTTGTTCTGAATCAGCTGTTTACTGCTAACCTTTAGCATATGTGTCCGTTTGATGTTAGCTGTGTTGCTAACATTACTTTTAGTTGTTTTTAGAGTGTTTTATTTATTTCATAATTAGTATTTGCTTCTTTATAGTATGTTTAGTGTTTATATCGAAGTGTAAATATGAGTAACGGTAGACGTGAACGATCGCCCATTAGCGAGAACACTATCTTCCATGAATTGATTGCGAATCAGCGTAAAAAAATTCTACAACTCAGACATTTTTAAAGGTAAGACCATACAAATTTGTCAGCATGTCAGCAACAAGATTATCTTTAAAATGTATATCTTGAAAATGTTCTAAGATTTTTTTTGTGCACTGTAGGTTAGTTCAAACTACAAAAATAAAAAAAATTAAAAAGTATTTATACATGTATATACATATAAATAAACATTTTTTAACTAATAAATATTACTTTATCAATTATATTTATAGAGAATTTAATGACAAAAAAAACAAAACAAAAATCATTCAATTCCATTCATAAATAACAAATATATAGCATATTTCTTAAAACAATGCATTTTCACCAAAAAGGACCTTGGAAGTCTTCGCAAATACCACATAACGGACGTCGGAAGCGAAAGGGATAAATATAACTAATGTGCTGCAATTTGGTTACCTAGAAACATACAGACTAATTATTGAAATCTGTAAAGCAGGTTTTCTGAAATAAAACTGGGATTGTTGATTTCTATAATGTTCTAATAGTTACAAAATATAAATATATAGCTCACTGTCAGATAAAGATAATTTTATCTGATGTTTTCATCAGATAAAATTATATCAGCAATGAATTCGTCATCTACATCAACATTGTTTTGGCCTAACCTACTAGTGTTGGCAACTGATGTATCAGGATCACTTACATTTTAAAATAACATTAGCAAAAGTCTTTTGTCTTCTGCTGGAATAAGTATATCGTCACTCACTTTAATAAACTTATAAGTACATACAAAATAATTATTGCTCACAAACTAGATAAACAAAACACAAACAAATCTTATAACGATACACTACATTGGCACGAAAGACGAACTCAGCTGCACTGACTACTGACGTAATCTAGTTTACTGCAATCAGCTGCGCAATTAGACAGTAAAAAGTGCAAAACTGACGACAGTGATTGTCGATTCGTCTGGTGTGACTTAGGCGGCTGATTGAAGAAAAATAGTGATGTAGTAAAACAAATATGTCTCTCACAGCGATGCTGGCATTTTTCGCACTAGCATGGTGTGTCGCTCACAGCGAGTCCCGGCACTATAAGAGTTAAATAAAAGAGGTTTGGGTCGGAGGGGTGGAAGTTGACGGGTACAGTGTTCTATTACAGTTGCACAGAACAACGCCTGGTTTGCTAATTTTTACTAATAATTAAAGGAGAAGGATATGTTTTGTTTTTTTTCAATCTTTTTTATTATTATTTAGACTTTACATAAGTGAAAAGGTCATACAAATAACTTAAAATATGCCCAGACATATGTCAATAGACATAAAAATAACTGGAGATAAAAAGCATGAAAAAAAACTTAAAATTATTAAAATTAGGACAATATAAAAATAACTCCGGCTCTGAAGGGTTAAGAGAAATTTTCTTGTGCTAACACATAGTTACGGAAAGAACATTCATAACAATTTAAAGAGCATCCTTGACTATCCTAAACAAGAAGCAAAAAAAAAAATTAAACATATTAGGGTTGGATTGTCCTTTTGCTAAGGACTTCTCAACAGATAATTATGTTGCTATAGTAGCCGGAACAAATGATTTAAACTAACATAAACATAGCAAGTTAACTGTAAAACAGGCCAATCATTAATTACTTTCTCTGAATCATAAAATGAATGTTATAATAAACAGGGTTTCACACTCCATTGGCTCACAAACATGCCTATTCATTGAAACAAAGAAGAAAATATAGACATTATGGTTCAACTGTTGGGGGAAAATAAAACTTGGAATTTTCTCACTGAACATCTGCAGACTTAGAAGCTTTAATACATATGAGTGCAGAGGTTGTTGGGAAGATCATGTAGGTTTGACAAAGCCAATAACCGCTTGACTTTCAGCAATGTAAGAATGGATCTGAAATCTACGGGCGATTAAGAAAAATTAATATTGGCTAAAAACAATTAACAATAGCTATAATATGGCATTCAACCAAATAAAGTGGGATGTGTTTATTTGAATAGTTTCTAATTAGTAAGTTTTATTACTAATTATTTAAAAGCCTTAAACGATTTAGTGAAAACGGCTCATTTAAGGCAAATATGTAACAGATGACTTGTTGTTTAGTTAGTAATCAGCTGTTAACCGTTCCACCGCCAGGAAATTATGTGTAGGGATCACCACAGCGCCATCCGTACCAGTGCCATGTGTGAGCACCACACCAGGCGAATAATGCCACGAGTGTTCTAGAACGCCAAGTGTATTTCGCCGTTTTTGTGCCTTTACACATGACTTAACTCTAATACCGGTACGCTGCGGAATTTCCGCAGTTTGTCTTATCTTAAAACCGGTAGACTGCGGAAATTCCGCAGTTTGACAGCACGCGACATAATTACTTGTCACAAAATAAACGTTAGCTGTATCGATATGATTCTTTCACCATTGTAATCATCTAAAGATACCGAATCCGATGGTATACATTGATTATTGTTTCAATGTCTTTGCATTGATGTTACAAAGTGATGAAAAAGAAGAAACTTTGAAAGAAGCATCTGGGACCGGTCGCCATTACTCCAAAGTAGACGATGTCAGTCATATGTTGTGTTGTGTTTGTCGTAATTGTGTTGTAATTTGTTGTAAATATTCTCATATAACTATTTATATTATGTTAGAAAATACCATTATGGTAATTTTAAGACTAATTATAAGTCTGTAGATGTGATAGTCAATTATTTATGAATTTTTATTTACAATGATTTCCATGGTAACAATATTTTAGGTTTATGTAGTAGTCACGGATATTATTATACAACTTTTTTATTCATAAACATAATATATATTTTATATTTTCTAAAACTAGACAACATTTGCTACAAATTGGCTATCTTGGAATATAAAATTTATAAGTATTATATAATTTTATAGGCATACCCCCATCCTTTTTTTATTTTTACTAATGCATTTTTGTAAATTTCAAACGTCAGAAAAAAACATACATATTTTATATGCACAATTTGCATTCTAATATGATTGCCTGGTTCATTGTGAGTGCAAGGATATATAATACAACCAGGTTTATTATATTTTGCTATTTTTTATGAATTTTATAAAAAAATTTAAAGAAATGAGTAAAAACAGCCCGCCGGTTTAGGAAAATATAGCTGCCGGTAGTAGGGTTAATGTCATTCGGTTATTTTGTATGGCAGAACAGTGTTTTTAGTACCATTTTATTCACAATAAAAGCGACAACATATCAGTATGTAATAAAGTAAAAACTTTCTTCTAACATAGTAACATCAATCGCAATAATATAACAAAAATGTATTTTTAACTTTGTTTTTTAAATTTGAACCCATAAAACATAATCTGAAGTAATTTTACAGTGCTAAACTATATTATTTTTATGTACTAAATGTTACCAACAAAAAATTATATATTGCATTTGGAAATAACATTTGGTTATTGATTCGTACATTTTTAATGTTCAAAAACTTTTTTGCCGTTTTGTACTTAATAACATTAACTTCGCTTTTCTGTTAATTTTAATTGTATATTTATATTTTTGGTGCAGTTTTGTTCATTCAACATTTCATTTAAAAAATAATGTATACAAATTATGTTTCTTTATTGTTACTATTTTATCAAATGTAATAAAATATCTAATAAGAATATAAACAACTTTATAGAAATAAACTGTACAGTACTTGAATAAAACATATCTGGATTTTTTTCTATAGAATTCTTGTGAAAGTTTATTTCCTTAAAGTCTTTAACCCTCCAACTGATGACCAACGGCATAGCCATTCATTAAACTGTTTGTAAACTGATAAAGACGGCACAGCCGTCGGTCATTTTTCCACTGTTATTTTACGCAAACGGCTTAAAATAGATAAAAGTAACTTAAATCAGTGTGATCCCCTGTTCATAAAGAACAGTTTCATATCATATAGTCTATATTTGCAAAATATTCTAACAGCTGATTTCGATTTTCAAAGGCCATGCACCTGTCTTGGCTGTCGGCGCGCGCAACTCTCTTGGCTGTCGGTGCGCGCATCCGAGCGTGATATTGCTGTATTTAATTCATATCTTTTATAATATAGAAATACTGATTCTCCTATTTCTAGGGAAGATTTTGTAGATAGTATAATTGTAGCATTAGCAAGTCAAGAAGATGTACCACATGTACCAAATGAAAAGGGAGATGGTGGCCATTTACTTCAACATTTACCTAGGAAAAACGAACGGATTTGTGTTGTTTGTGTCAAAGACCCAATTGTAAAAAGAAAAAAAAGTGTATTCTGGTGTCCTAGCTGCAACTGTGGTATACATCCCACATGTTATCACAAGTTGGAGCATTATCCTAGGGCTACACATTCTGGGAGAAGGAAAAGGGCAGAATCCAGTGATTCGGACTAAAAAAAAGTTGTACATAGTTTTAGTTTTTATGAAAAAACAAGGAATCTGTTGTAAATAAGTGTATATATGTAATAACATTTTTTATTCATCGTAAAATTGTGCATATTTAGTGTATTTGAAGTTTCTTTTTTGCTCAAGTGGTAAAAAAGTTAAAAACATAGAAACTTGAAAAAAAAAAGTTATTTTACAAACTTTCTTTTTCAACTTGATGTGAAAAATTTCTGAACAGAGGTAAGTTAATTTTTATATATAGTTATGTATATCTACGGTTTATAACAAAGAAAATGATATGTATAACATAATACTTAGCTTGTAGGATGTATTTTTAAATAATTTTTGAAAATAATGATGCGCGTGGCTATAAAATGGCTTATCATTCTGGAAGTTTACCACTATCAGTTGGAGGGTTAATAAATAAAATGTCAACAAACAAATAAACAAACCAGAAACTACCAAAATCATTAGACAGATCAGCTGTCACTACTACTCGTACCTGCCACAGCCTTACGAATATGGTGTTTTTAAAACATGTATACAGTTTAAAAAAATTAAAACAATCCAAATAAATATGTCATATTATAACAGCGCATTTCATCCCAAATACAGTGGTACGGGTACTTTTGAGTATTCTTTACAGTAAAGAAGTATACAAAGTTTAATAGTCTTACATAATCTAATGTAGCACTATGGTCCATTTTCTGCTGAAATAAGGTAAATAAAACACCAGTTATTTTGTTTTTAACTCTTAAATAAAAGTTGGTAATTCTGAGCAATTATCCGGTCAACTCCGATATTTCTCAAACTTAACGATGATATATGTAGAGTAGTAAATATCAATATTCAGACCGAAATAAGAGTCGGAAAAGGAAAATATATTGTGAAACTTACCTTAGTAGTCATCTGACTCGCTATCTGTATCAGCTTCACGAGTGATGTTAGGGTGTTCGTTTTCACCGTTATACAGATGGCCAATTGCTCTGAATAGATGATGCACTCTTGTTTTGTAATCAGAGTGCTTTCTTTTAAACATAAACTCTGCTAAATGGCCGATAAAATGTTGTTTTCGGTTTCCGTATCGAGGCACGCTTCCCCGCACCTCCCTCCACAAACGTTCAATGTGTTGCGTATGCGCACCAGTCTCGGGGTCGACAAAGTTGTAGCTGTGATTAACTGTCAAATGGGTATATCCTTCAAACTGAAGACAGTTGTATGTTTTCCAGCAATCACTAATGACGGTCGTGCCCGGGAGAATTTGCTCTTTTATTATCGGTAGCAACTCAGCGTGACCTCGTGTTGCTACGGGAATCAAAAAACATTTTTTATATTCTCTTTCAAAACCTCCAAAAACCCATTCACCCTTTATGATTCTACCCCGATTGTATTTACGTTTTCTTATTTTCGCTTCGTCGATTTCGACAGTCTTGCCTGGTCCACCGATCACCTGAGATTCGTCACTACAAACCACTACGCACACTTCTCTTAAGTAGTTACTCCAGTCTAAAACTGCATGGTCAGACAGCTCAAGTTCATGTTTCAACACATCATGACGGGGAGGCTTTAGTAACGCCCAGCAAACGACAAAGCGGCAAATAGTTTGCTTTGATAAATTATGATTTTCAAACCACGTGTTCTTAAACTGAGACACTGATTTCTTGCACTGTTTTTTTTATTTTTTTCTTATGCTTATCTACTGTTGTAATGTAGTTGTAGCAATTAAAATTAGTGTTTATTAATGTTTAATGACATAACACTACTATATGATGGGCATATTTTATCTCGTGGCAAAACACCATGATTATACAAAAATGTATCTAAACGATCGGAATCATCTGACAACACAGCAAAACTCAAAATAGTATTTTCACATTCAACACACAGAAACGGGTTCGCACTACTAGCACTAGCCGACATCACGCACAGAACTGACCTGCAGCAACAGCGTTCAGAGTCACTAGGCTCGGCTTGGACTTCGACCCCGTTATCGCTTATCGTTATCGCTTCCTGCCTTATCGCATTACGTTTGCGACGTCTAATTTTGCATTCTATTATTGTCTTTCCTTGTCTATAACAATATACGAAAGTTTGAGAAATATCGGAGTTGACCGGATAATTGCTCAGAATTACCTAAAAGTTAAATAAAACACAAAGAGTTAAAAGTTGTTTTATATTCTGGAATTTTTCACTACTTATGGTTGCACCTCAGAATTATCCTTAAATCAAGTATTTAAAATAAGAAGTATACCCTTTTGATTGCAGCTTTTGGAAAAGCTGATCTTCGGTACATTTCATATCTATCAAGCTGAGCTTCAGTAAAATTTGATACTAGCACTCTGAAACATTGAAAATAATAGTAAATGGTACTGTGCAAATAATAATCTTGTCTCTACATTAATAATAATATATATTTATAACTATTACTAATAAAATAAAACAAACATTAAAATTGTTGGTAAATTTTAGTCAAGGAACAAGCAGTACCGGTAAGAAGTTTTCATAATGCAACAAAAAGTGAAATACGTTCACCCAATAACTGGCAAACACCGGACATACAGCATTTTTGCTCTTGTCTAATGGTAATGCCAAATATATAGGAATGCATATTGTAGCTATGTTAAAAACTCATATTTCAAATTATCATTTGGTGTCTATCAATCTACTATAAAGCTCTATTGGGATCACTTGCTCACTAATTTTGTTGCCATCTTGAACTACTATTTGTAAACTTGTAAAATTGATACGGTATGCAAAGTACTGTGGGAAATAAAAAAAATTAAATAAATAAATAAAATAAAAAATAGTCTGTGGTTTACCAAGAAAGTAGTTTTGAGCTTTTCATGAGAAATAATTGTCCAGTGTAAAACATGTTCCACATTTATGATTAGAGTAAAAATAATTTACTACATTAAAATATATCTTAAAAGCAAAGTTAAATTTGTTTTTATTTACATTAAAACATTAAAATATGTAATTAAAAACATAATTTCATATTGAGAACTGTATTTTTTTTATAACCTGGAAGTAATATAAAGGTGCCCTCTCCAGTCATGCAACCTGTGAAAGGTTAAATAATTAGAGAGTGCATAACAACTAGGATTGCTATATTTTCTATTAATGAAACACCAGGACACAAACTTACTTTTGTTAGATGTACTAGGGCCTATCTCAGAAGATAATTTGAAAATTTAGAGCCTTTTTGCTAACTTTTACTTCATTACTGCTCTAAAAGTTTAAGTTAGGCCTATACTTAGAGCCCACTTAAGTTTTTTTCATAAGTTTCATAATAGTTTTACAGTCAACTCCCGACTATCCGCGAATAGGATGGCTGAGCGGCCATGAATAGGCCTAACGTGTTTTGCAAATCGTAAAGAACGAGAAAGGAAAACTCAGAATAAGCAAAGTAGCACAGATTTGATTAAGAAATAAAAATTATGCACTAAATAGGTCTATATGAAATATTTGTGACAAGAGATGTTGTAAGAACAATGCAATAACGCTAACGTAATAGTAAAGAGTGCAGCAAACATTGACAAACTGGTGAGCGACTGTAGACATATTTTAATCAAAAAATCTGAAAAAGTAGACTAAAATCGTTCAGGCCTTCCTACGGATTATCTAGAGTTGACTGTACTAGATTGATCCAGAGATTACACCTAGAAACAGCTTAAACATGTTTTTCAAAATGAAAATAAAATAAATTATTATCATGTTATTGAGTATTAACATAGACTAAAGAATTGTTTGAAAACAAATTTATAGTACTTTACATTTTACTAGGCCTACCATTTACCATACCACTTACTTGGTATACCAGTGGTACTTTCTTGAGGACTTGGCATCAGCTTTAGAAAGTTCAAGTAGTGTTATCAACCATCACAAAAACTCAGGACAAGTTCTGGGTAGTTTATAATGACAAATCAAGATTTTTTTTATCTGTTTCTATAGACATTTGATTGCATTCACCAGTTAATTGTGAACTTTTAAGAAGACATCTACGAAAAATGAAATGAAAATGAAATGAAACTATCTTTATTCCATCTTAAACAATACACTTTAAGTACAATATAATTTGGTAGGAATAAACTCGACCATCCTACACAGTTGCGATGGCCGGCAAACAACACAAAAACCTCATTCCATGTTGAATTTGTGTTTGAAAACTATATAGTTTTCAATGCATTCTCGTAGTAATTAAATACTTTTCCGAAAACCAAGACAATTTAGTATCCCAAGACCAATTGACGGAATACCGAGACAGTAAGAGCAAATCCAGGACATATAGCAACCATAATAATAACGCTTTATTAGTAAATTATATAACTAATTTATTATGTTACATACTGCATTTTTTCCCTTTCTTCTTCTTCAAGTTCTCTTTTGCTTTTCACTTCTTTTTTCTTATCTTCCTCTTTCTGTTTCCCTTTCAATGAGTCATTTTCATCATGGGAACTGGTATAATTGTTACTGATAACTGGACTATTATCATTTATTATATTGTCTTCTTGCTTTACGCCTAATGAATCATATGATTTATTATCTATAGGCTCCATTTTAACTTCATACATGGACCCATCATCTGAACCACAGTCACTTTCACGATCCTCAAAATTTGATGTAGAAGGCAAGTAGTTAGATTCGTCATCTTGCTCGAATTTACTAGTAACTACTTCTTGACCACCACTCATGCCAGTGTAATCTTTATCAAATAAACTTTCCATTAATACAAATACAATATTTGTTTTATGATAATTTAAAAATATATTGCATAGGCCTAATTTAAAATACCACACTTAAGCTACATTAAATGCCACCTAACATTAATCCATGAGGGTACACAATAAAGAAACATATATTCACAGGACACAAATATGAATATTAATGTTTGATTTGGAATTGATACAATAAATATAAAATAAAACGTCAGAACTTAAGGCGAGTGGCTAACTACATAACTGTGAAGCAAAACAAACATAACCCTCATTGACTTTAATCTTCAATTATTAAACAAAGATTCCTGCACATAAGCTATTCTTGTTCATGCAGCTTCAAAGATATTTTAACGTTTCACAACAATAATTATTTGTTGTTCTTCCCTGAGCTGTATCCGGAACTCTTATATACAATATTCATTTCAAAGGCATGTCCTTTTCAAGTCATGCAAAGTGCCAAAATATAAAATTCATTGTGCAGGTACATTTCGTGTATTTATGTAGTCTAAGTAATTTCATTAATTGTATACACTTCTTATATGTATATAATCAAGAGTAATACTCACATGAATAGTTATTAACTCATTTAATTAGCGTATGTACATCTGCAATAGTTAATAGTAACCTTCAAGCTTATTAGGTATATTATAAACAAATCTGTAATATACGAAAATAAAAATAATAAATAAGTAAAATACACGTAGAATGGTAGTAACCCACCTGCCCACCCATACACGTACAGTGGTATAGGTCCACCTACCCACCCATACACGTACAGTGGTATAGGCCCACCTACCCACCCATACACGTACAGTGGTATAGGCCCACCTACCCACCCATACACGTACTGTGGTAAGGCATGATGACAAATTCTTGCACTTAAAATTTACAGCGTCAGTACATTTGGCTTGATGACACTCCGTATGGCCTACCCACTCACCCGTAGACGTACATCCTAGGTATTCATGTTTAATGGGCCTGCTTCTATACACCTATCTACACACAGACGTACAGCGTAGGTATTCATTCAAGTATAATGGGTCTTCCTTTTACTAAGGAATGAAATCATGACACGAATATTTGTGTTCCCTAGAACCTGTATTCGTTCGTGTTCCTATGGGCTTAAGTGTGGTAGTCCAAACCTTGACTCGGATTTTTGATACCAACTCTCAATATGTTATTAAATTCACATTCGTCTTCAATTACTTAGTTGATTTCGTGTTTACAGTAAGGCGTTCCAAGATCACTTAATGGTGCTCTTCCAGGCGCCCAGTTTAGGGCTCTAAGGAATTTAGGTATATATTTTATCGCAACTGCCACTGCCGCTAAGAGTAGTAAAGAGCCTGCCTCACTAACAAACAAGCTATGCGTTCCTATCCCCTCTCTCCCATTCACAGCCCCCTCCTAACACGCTCCGCAAATTTAACAGAAGGATATATGTCCCTCATTTATAACAAACTCTATCAATGAAGTTTATACATATTATTAATCTATATTCTTTTAACCAAAGATAACTGTACAAATTTCAACTCAAAATTTGAACAAATATCATTTATAGAAAAAGAATAGGTAACCATTTTAAATTTTTTTAGATCTACTATTGACTAGGCTGGTTAGTACCTGTCGTCCACTATATTCTCAAAATTTTAATAAAATATATCACATGGTTTGTTATTGAGTCAAGCACCAAAAAGCCCAAACTAGTCACTTTAGACAGCCATATGTCCATAAAGAAATGTTTGTATTTTTTCCCACAGTATTTTTATTACTTAGATAAAGACTAAAAATTTTACTCAAAAATATTGTTTGATGAAACACCCTTAATATATCTGGACGAAGTTCTGAAGTGCCTGCGTAGCACTGGCATATAATTTATATATATTTATTTATATAATTTATATATAACATATTGCCACTAACTCTGACACCAAACCTGAAATCTCATACATCCAATCCACCCATACAAGTACAGTGGTAACTGAGCCACCAACCCACCCACACACGTATAATGGCATTTACTTCAAGTACGGTGATAAATGTATTTACCCTCAAATGAATTATGTTGATTGACCTCCCATACAATCTCGCACGAACTTCATTGATAGCGCACACACTCACCCTCACACCCATGATATTGGTGGTCCTCTAAGCTACCCTCACAAGATCGACGTCGATGGCCCTCCCAAACCCCCTAACACGAACTATGTTAATGGCCCTTCACCCACCTCTTACGAATGACGCTGATAGCAGTAATTGTTCCACCCACCGTATACACGTACGGTGGTGTTGACAGATCTCCCTTACGGTATAAGAGTCCCACCCATAGACGTAGGGTAGTAATGACTCTCCCATCCCATAGAATAATTATTCCACTCACGCATAAAATTACGGTGGTCTTGACCCTCCAACGCCATGGAATAATTGTACCTCCTACCCTACACGTACAGTGATTATGACACTCCCATCCCACGGTGTAAGTATGAGCCTGCTTCATGTATGGGTCCTCCTTGATGTTAAATATTATCAATACTATAAGAGGATAACATCTAGGAATATAATATCTCATAAGTCGATAACAAATTACCTAGAAAGGAATCAATTAAACTAATAAAATTAAATAACACATTAATATTCTTCAGAGATTTAACATGCATCTCTCAATACCACTGTGTGGGTACATTAGACGGTATGGAAGTGTAACTAGAATGAACGAAAACGTACTTAATGGGTTTCACCCCAGAAGGGAAAAAGAGGAAAGCCTATAAAGACATAAAATAAAGATGTACTGGACGCGATGGAAGACAGAGGGCTGCAAGATGTTGACTTCCCAGTCTTGTCTTCCCAACAAACTTATGTAGAGGCTCATACGTGAGAAATGACAATAACGTTGTATTAAATCGTAAAACCACCATATATTTATTCCAATACAATAAAAATATACGTACACGTATGGTCGGGTGGGTTAGTCAATAACACTCTACGATGTGGGTAGGTCAGCACTTTTGTTCGTATTCAATTAAGTAACTGAGGATTTTCAAATTGCTGCGGTGGTGCGGGAAAGTCACCTTTGCTCTCTTAGTACATCCAGTCAGAATGCTAAGAACGAGTTGTAGTCATCTTAGGTGCCAGAACGGACTTCCCACCTATAGCCCCACCGACCGACTTCTGCGATCCTTCACCGGACACTGCAAATCCTGATCCCCAGGTGTACCCAACCTAGTGACCCTCCCTCTCAGCATTCACCCTCATCAATCTCCGGCACTGTCACCACCGAAGCCCTGTACCCATTCCTTGAGAATCTCCCATCAGCTAGGGTTTCAAGAGGACTTTCGACTCACTCACTACCATTGTCCTTTCCACCGTGTCTTCTAAAGACCGTCCCAGGTTGAATGAATCCATCAACCGTGTTTCCAAGTTCGCATTTGACATGCGGACTATCTTCCACTCCGTTGGCCCCAATCTTACTTTCCTTCACTCTGCTACCAGCCGTCATGGATCCTCTTCATGCTAAGCCCCCCTCGGCCCTGCGGGTCTGCCACATCAACTTCCTCTCCTTCTTTGTAGACGCTCGGGCCTCATAGACGTTATAACCCGCGTTGTACATGTAAGGGTGAGTGGGTGGGTCAGTACCACTGTACGTGTATGGGTGGACGGGTGGGTCAGTACCACTGTACGTGTATGGGTGGATGGTTGGGTCAGTACTACTGTACGTGGGGGTGGGTGGGTGGGTCAATGCTACTGTACGTGGGGGGTGGTTGGGTGCGTCAATACTAATGTACGTGGGGGTGGGTTGGTGGGTCAATACCGCTATGTATGCGTATACATTCAATACCTATATACGTGTATGGGTGGGCGGGTGGGTCAATACCACTATACGTATATGGTTGGGTGGGTGGGTCAAAACCACTATACGTGTATGGTAGGGTGGGTGGGTCACCTCAGACTTCTCTTGTAGTATCCACGCCGATAGCAACCATTGAACACACGCGCCTGACATCTTTACTTTCAACGAAACGTACCTTGCATCTACTTCAACTGTATATCTCCCCGGGTACTCCTTCATCAGGAGAGACCATATCCGGAGGAGCGGCGGGTTGGCCATAGCCTTTTCCAACTGTCTGGATGTTGTCCAGGTCTCTCTATCCAACAACCGTAGACAACATTTCCCTCTTGGTCACGATCAACCAATCAATCACCCCAACCAACCCACCATCCACCTTGTACCCTCCGTAGATCCCCTTTCCTACCAGACCACGCTGACCTCCTGGCACAGCTCAGATAGTTCCACGACGGCCTCATTGTTTCGGCAGACCTTAACTGCCACCACAAGCTTTTGATGTCCCCGTCCATCATCCCTAAGGTTCTCAATGTATTTACAGGCTATTGCATTGGCTCAGACCATATCCCCCTCTTCTTCGATCTCAGGATCAGACACATCCACTATGCCCAGGAAGTTAACACTCCCCCAAAGGCCATTACAGACTACAAGAACGCAGACTGGGCAGCGTTCACCCAATCTATCAATACGAACATACGTAACCTGGCCATAACCCCAATCCCCCGACCAGATTGACGCCCTGGCTGACTCCCTAACTGACACCATCATCAGGGCTAAAGACGAGCCCTCGGGGGGATTTCTGTCCCCACGAGGTCGGTCCCCATACCGCTTTCCTCCTGATATCCTTTCCCTCATCAACCAGAAGAGTAGGGTTAGATGCTTACTTCTCAGAGATCCCGGATCCGCCTATTTGCATGAATCTTATAGAAGGAATAAATTCTATCCTTGTTGGAACAAAAAAGTACCGTAATTTTAACTAGTTTTCACAAGTTAAAGTGAATCAACTTTACACTTGGATTACTCAAAAATGCGTTGATGTATCGCATTATTTTTGGACATAAAGAAAGCTTTTGGCTCTATAGATCATGAAATACTTTTGAAAAAATTATTTAATAGTAGTATAAGAGATAATGTATATAAATGGTTTGTAAGTTATCTACAAGTGTTGTTATTGTTATTGACCCACCCGACCACTCTTACACGTACAGTGGTATTGTGGTTGCGGCCTTCAAGAGGGACAGGCTCCGTAAGTTTTGTGACAAAACGGATCAGGCTTCCTCTTCGCCCCATGGAACTTCTGGCGTCTGGTCAAGTCACACAACACCCCCTTCAATCCACCAGTCCCACTGACCGTGAATGTATCCCAGTGGCAGATCCCGATGGAAGAGTCGAGACTTTCCATGCTTCCTTGTCCGCCATCCATTCAGTACCTCACCACCCCACCTTCGATGCCGCTCATTACAACCGAACCAATGCCTCTATATCCCAGAACCATTAACTTTTTGCTCCCTTCCAGGTACCCCCTACAGGCCTCCCTGACCATCCACTGACTTCCCCCATCACCTATCTAGATGTTGCCGCCAGTCTTAGGACCCTCAAGAACACAGCCCCCGATCCTGACGGCATCTCGAACTTCCTGGTGAAAAAAGCCCCGGTTTCGCTGATTAGGGTCCTATCTATCCTCTTCTCGTCCATCCTCCTCCTAGGTTACCATCCCTAGTCCTGAAGCTAGCTCATGTCATAGTACTACCGAAACGCCAGAAAGACTCTAGAAACCCGGACAACTATCGCCCCATCAGCCTTACCTCGTCCCTTTCGAAATTCTTCGAGAAGATCCTAGTCGCCCGACTCCATACTCACCTCACCAATCTCAACCTACTTCCAAAATTCCAGGCTAGCTTCCGTCCTAGTATCAATATGTATGACCAAATCCTCAAGGTAGTGAACTGTATTCAGTGAAACTCCTATAGATGTACGCCTACCATCATGGCCCTCATGGATGTTCACAAAACATTCGACACTGTCACAAAGCATAACAGCCTCAGAGCCAAACTCCTCCAGCTCCATCTGCCCCCTTCCATCATCAAGTGGATATCCAACTTCCTCGATGGTAGGATAGCCCAGGTCAGAGTAAAGGACGCTCTTTCCCGACCCTTCTAGCTGTTAGCGAGAATCCCCCAGGGATCAGCTATCAGTCCACTCCTCTACATATTGTATGTGCGAAATCTCCCTTCGCTTACTCTCAGGAACCCCACCGACACCACCACTGGTCTCGAACAGTTCGCGGATGTCACACCTTCTGAAACACTACGTAGACGACTCACTAAAACCCTCAACTGCAAGTACCTGGGAGTCACACTGGATTCCAAGCTCTCCTTCATACCCCACTTTCGTAAAGCCAAGACGACCACCAAGGCCCGATTCAAAGCCCTCCGCTTCCTAAACAACAGACATCAGGAGTGCTCTGCCATGACTCTTACCTATCTCTCTACACCGCCGTGATCCGCCCTATACTCACGTATGCCCATCCAGTCCTCACTACCATCCCGACAACAATCTCTCCAACTTTGAAAAAAAAAAAAAAAAAAAAAAAAAAAAAAAAAACAAGTGACATGCCATGCGCTTAGCTTACAACCTGGACCCCGATCACAGCTCCGAAGACCTTTACTCTGTTCCATATTCCCACCATGCGTGAGTTCCTCAATCACCTCAACCAGAATTACCTAGCCAAAGCCACCGTCTCCCCCATACTGGCAGAGTACTTCACCGAACCCTACACCACTAGCCCACATTTCACCATCCAACAACTGATTCACGGCAGTTTTTGATTCACCACCTAACTCCCCCCAACCACCTTCCACTAGCCACCCTTCACACGACTCATTATTGACGCTACACTGACTTAGTACCCTCTCACCCAATCCCCAAAACTTAGATGCTTCTCATGTTCCAACTCACCCGGACAATCAACCCCGGACAAGCTGCATGGCAAGCCGCCGCCTTAGCCCCTTAGCTACAGCCGATCCAAACTAACTAAATCGTAGAATAAGTTATCTGAATAATGATTTTTAAATCATTCATAAAACCATATTTAGAGACAATGACACCCTCCCATACACGGACAATGGTGATGACCCACCTGCCCACCCATACACGTACAGTGGTGATGACCAACCCGCCCACCCATACACGTACAGTGGTGATGACCCACCCGCCCACCCATACACGTACAGTGGGGATACGTACGTGATGTCAGGTCACTTAACATTTTCATTTTTTCCCATGTTCTTCTGTTTGTTTCAGGGGCCTCTCTTTTGGAGACCCTGGCTGCCTGCTTGCCTCGTACAGTCATGATCGTTGCAGTTCTATACTCTTCAACTACCTATCCTAGGCTGAAGAGGCCCTAGTGGCCTACAACAGTCGTAGCTCACTGCTACACCTTCCCGATCAAAGCTCCAATTCCATCTCCCACTCCAGTCCGGGACCTCGTTGGATTCGGATCTACCTACGGAGGACGTCGAAGAGCTTCGTTGGTCCTCGGACTACTTCGTGTGACTTCGGATCCGGCCATTTCAGAGACTCGGCGCCGCCAGTTCCACTACGACCGCCTGCCTGCGACCTTCCAGTCTACCACTCGTGGTAAAGTGCCACGGGTATTACTCCCTGTAGTGGAAGCAGGTTTGGTCATTCAGTGGGCAGTGTTTCGTTGCACCCTCGGCCCACTTCACCTGGGCAGCGGATAGCCGGGTCAGGACCAGATAGCCGCACGGTCTTTTCCCCGTTAAGCCTTGGTGCAATAAGCGCCGGCTTACAGATATCTTTATTTCCTTACTAGTGGCCCTAATGCGTTCGTTATATTCACACGTGCTGTCTTTTCGTTATATTCACTATACACTGTTGTATTATCAGTAAGCCTACCCTCTCTCCATCCTTTTTAGGCTTCCATTCCTGTTAGGCTTCCCCTGCCCTGACTGATCACCCTGCACTCATTCTGACTTGCAAACTAAACCTGACCACCCATCCACTTCCCCGGCCTAACTAGGTCGAAATCCGGACTCTGCCACCTCCAAATTTCCTTCCCGGCCACCGAGACATTTCCACCCCACCCAAACCAGCCTCGTAACACCACACCATCACCTTGCATCCTCAAAACACCTCACACCATCTAATTTCTAAACCATCCCAACCCTTGTCAGACTGGCAAAAACTACTATCTCCTACATATTCCTCTGTCTCATCTTCTCCCCGTTCCACCCTGCCTACACCAACATGCCCCCAGCTCCCTAACCTACTACCCGGACCCTTATCCATCTGGCCCTCCGTTCCAACCATCTCAGCATCCCAGCCTGCCCTCCCACATGCCCTCCTTGAGGAATCACCATGCCTCACTTTCTCCCGTACTCCCTCCAAACGAGTGACCATCCGTAGCCAAACGATTGGTGGGGGCAATCCTTTCCACCTTCAGAAGGTCCTGAACTCCCAGACATACTGACTGAAACTGAGATGCCAAATCACAGAATGGACGAAAAATGTTTGGTGATGTAAATATTGTAATGTCACGGATCAAGGCAATTACCGACAGAGCTCCGTGGGTAATAAAAGCACTTCCGTTTTTCTAGGCCAGTAACTTTTAGGTGGTGTTAGAATAGCAGTTAATTTGCCTGTAAGTGTAGCCAGAACCTTCCGGAATGGCGTCCAGATCGATCTAGATCATCTCCCAAAGCAATCTCGACCATACCTCCAGAATCTTTGAGACTTGCACTGGTGCCTTATGTAGAGGCGCCCTTCATCCGACCACTGTTCACGAACAGTAATAGATAATGTACGAACACAAAATCGAGTGTGTCAAGTAACATTAATTATTGTAAATAGTAATGGTTTAATTTCAAGTGGTAAAATAGAGTATAGTAATTTAAATCTTTAAATATTTCGTAGAGTGTAATTTAGTTTATTAGAGAGTGTAATTAAAATGACAGTTGGTAACAGTTATTTTAGGTTAGGTTGGAGTAGGATCGCCTTATTATTTTGGATCCTGTTGACTGTCATATAAGACAACCCCTTTACCGGAAGACTTAGTTTGTGAGAATGCAGTCTCTGCTATTAACCATGCCGACTCCTCTTTTAAAAAATATCATTTATCGTTATTACCATCAATCCTTAGAAAAAAACTCATTCCATCACTAATAGTTCACAAGACACTACTTAACATCAACAAACACATTCAAATTCATTTAAAAAAACTCCAATGTCCATTCTCATGTCACCCAGAATAATAATAAATTGAAAATTAAACACTATAAGTATCATAATATCACATTAGAACTTCATCTACATAAATATAAAACTAAAAGCACCCCCGTTGCGGCTTCGCACGCAAACTTTCAAATGTTATACACAATGTATGACATTTATAATTTCTTAATTAAATTATAAGTATTTGTAAACATAAAAGCATTTTAGTTTATGAACTTAGGCTAACAGGTTGTGTAAAAAGCAAAAGATATGCCTTATTTATTTTGCCTTTTTTATTAATCTATATTAAAAGCGTAAATTATAATAAATTGTTAGGAGTATGTGATAATATGCTTTTTCACATTGATGTATTATAGGTTAATTACCTTCAATCTGCCAGTGATCCTGTAAATCCTCTTGGATTACAAGTTTCGGCTTTTATGCCAAAGTCAGATCCTTAATAAACTTGAAACATTTTTTAATTTATTGTTGATGGTCTTGTCAAAACTTAAAAAAAACACTAATCATCAAATATATTTATATAAGGATCTGATGATGGCATAAATGCCGAAACGCGTAATCCAAGAGGATTTACAGGATCAATGGCAGTTTTAAGTAATTAACCTATAATACATTAATCAAAAATGATTCAGAAAAACAACACCAAAATTAAATGTTTCACATTAGTTTAAAAAACGTATAAAATAAACTAATATTATTAATTTTTGACTCGTCAGGATCCCTATGCAGTATGACCACGCATTTTGTTTTTTGTGCCAGTGGAGTTCATAAACATAGTCTTTTCTCAAATTTGATGGTATATTAGTAAGTAAGAGAAGAATACCTTTAATTTGACACCCCAATTGGGTGTATTAGTTTAACATTACCCAATTTTTGGGGTTTGAGCAAATATTTTATTTGGTCTCTTCCAAAAATGTAATGGTATAATGTGATTTAGGAGATAAATGCCTATATTTTGATACCCTACTTTCTGCCAGAGGTCAATAATGATTCCATATTGGTTTTTCTGTTATAAGTCGATAACACGGGACGTTAATTCGGGAAAACGACGCTGATTTTATAAGGGTTAACCTTAATGTGCAAAATGGAAAGTAAATAACAATATACTGCTAAGTAACTATAGCAACACACACAAAAACCACGGTACCTAGAAAAGAAGACGGTAGGTATCACGCGCATCTCCCATGACATCACATGTGCTAAATGCATACTTGGGAAAGTTAATGATTTTTTTAACTGAATAAAGTTAAAGTTAATACTCTAAAAAAGTAACTAATTGAAGTTAAAAGTTAGAATAAATTGAAACTAACTGATTAAAGTTAAAGTATTAGAAAATTAACTGAAATTTAAAGTTAAAAGTTGGTTTTGGTACAGTAAAATATACATAAACAAACACTTAACCTATATTATCTTTTATTGTTTATAATATATTAGATAAATAGGCCTATTTATAATACATTATTATACAAGACTATTAATTAGACTAGCAATTTCTACAGTAATTTTTGTTATATAACTGTCCAAAATCTTAAAAATTAAATATTTGATTTAATTTTTAAAATTGTTAACAAAAACTGACAAGTCTTTGAAATTAAAGTTTTACATTTTTAAGCTATACTTTAAAAAATCAATAACTATCTTATAGGACATTCACGATAGCAAAACTTTTTTTAATTGACGCAGATAATAAGAAAGGCCAAATAATATCTGACATGTTAACTGCAGGTGATTTTTATCAGGCTGGAGATGATAAGGAAGGGTCACTGATAAGAAAGTATGGGCCGATTAGCGGTAAACAAAAACTGAACAAAATATACTCACTCTATAATTGAGTGAAAGCAGATCTACTCATACTATTTTCGATAAGCAATTACGTTTATTAGATGTTTAAGAATTTGCCATTCTAAGTGCATGTTATATTCTTACTGAAATAAGTTAATTACAAATTTGAAAACTATCTAAATCATTAAAAAAATACAAAACTAATTACCATTGATAATATTATTAATATTAAAGATAGTACTATCATTATCTTTTTTTTTCGACGGTGCCGATAGCAAAATAATGAAAACAGAACGAAATATAGCAATTGTTACTTGAAATATGTTCTGCAATCTTGAAGATAATTTATTCTGTTGCGTGGTATCATATAATGGATTGATTTTACCTAGTAAGCCTAATTTAAAATAAAGTAAACGTTTGAGAAAATGTTGGTTTGATTAACCATTTAAATAGTTTTTCCGATTACTTTTGAACAGAACAATTTAGATATGTAATTCTGTATGATCAATTAATCAAGTATTGACAGCATTAACGTCATAATGCAACTAATTTTCCTAATTAATTATACAGTTAGATGGGTAAACAGGTAAGATTACAGTATTAGAGTGTATGAAAGATAAACAAGCTTAGGCCCAACACGTTGATTTAAAACAAGATAACTAAATGACTATCTCAACTTTATCCCTAAACATAACTAGTTAAGTGAAATGATCACCCCAGGGACACAAGTCAATCCCATAACAATGGTATACTCGTTTGGTCCGCCTTTTTTTTATTTATAAGGCAGTAAAATGGGGGGCACCCGAGGTGCGACATGGACTACCTGAGGGTCATAATTGGACACTCGAGGTGCGACATGCAGCGAAAGAGAACCCAAAACTAACACTCGAGGTGCGACATGGCGCTTCGGCTAGCAGTGTGGCCGTGTTGGTCTGGCGGCTAATAGTTGATATATTTACAGTGATAAAATTATCTGAAAACTACAGCCATACAATGAGACACATGATTAACGATGATTCAATAATTAATCATCGCTCAATGACAATTTATAGTTTAACTTAAACAAAGATATTTATTACAATAAGAATGTTTAACGGCGTCAAATAGTTTAAAAATTTGGTTGTTAGATTGTTAAAAAAAAGGTTAGGTTAGGTTAGGTTAGCTAATAATAATCTATTTAGCTATGTAAAGCAGATCGGAGTGTCCAGAAAAAATTATAGTTCTACTACTTTTTATTGAAATAAAATAATTGTATTTCCGGAAAATATTGATTCCTTTTAAGTGTGAAAGTCTGTATTTAATTACACTAGTTATTGAAATGGTGTGATTATCCTAGTAACGTAGGTCCTATTTTGTATATATATATATTTATTTATTTATGGACACAGAGAGAGAGTGCGTCTACAACCCCGCAACCCTTCGCCGGGCTACCTGAGGTGGCATGTCGCACCTCGAGTGCCAGTTTTATGGCCCTTTGGGTCGCTGGGATTAACACAAGTAGTCCATGTCGCACCTCGAGTGCCACCGTAAAATGTGAGTAAAGGGGAGGGGGTGCGTCTTCAAAACAGTGACCTTGCTTGTCGGTGACAATTGGGGGATGAGGAAAACAATCGGTCTTTGACCTGAGTTTTAGATACTTTCTCCCCAGTCCACATTCCTCGGACCAAATGGCACCTTTTATCACATTTGAAAAACTAACTGAGTTACTTTAACCGTTAGCCAAATTTTCAACTAGTTAAAGTTAGAAGTTAAACATTACCAAAACTAACGAATAAGTTAAAAAGTTAATAGAAAAGGTAACGATTAAATTTAATCGTTAATTATTTTTAATCGTTAATCCCAAGTATGGCTAAATGGCAAAAACGAACGCAAAAATACTGTTCTAATTCCTGTAATTGCAATTCCAGCTAATAAGTGCTTAATAACTTGCTTACTATTTAACTGAATGCTTCTATTCAGTTAAATAGTAGATTGGTCTATTCAATTGGTAGATTTAGTTACCAGTACTTAATAGAATCAATCAGCTGAATTCGCCTATGTGATGTCACAGTCTACTCCACAGCCTCGTCGTGATACACGGGAAGTCTAGAAGCCTCTGGGGTAGAAATCATAATTTTTCGATTTCTTGTGGTCGAAAATCCCAATAAAAAAAAATGTTCATTGGGACGTGGCTTGTTTATGTATATAAATATAAATATATATAATACGGTAAGATATGCATACACATTTAAGCATTTTTTAGCATAGCTTACCAAAAAACTTCTTTATAAACTACGTTATTTGCCTTTCCTTTTGGTATTAAAATAACTAAACTTGATGGACTGTTTACACTAGAACCGGCTACTTAAAATTGTTCGTGGGAATAGCACACTTCTCTCAAATTTATGCTCGCAAATTTTAAAGGCTGTCCTTGAGACTTATTAACAGTTACTTCAAAACACAAATTAATAGGGAACTGTACTCTTTCGAATTGGAATGGATAGTCTGTAGGAATTAATTGGATTCTAGGAATAAATACAGATTCTCTTTTAGTACTGCTAGTAATAATAGTTGCTTCAATAACATTTTTCTGGAGAGCAGTTACTCGTAAACGTTTACCATTGCATAAATTTGGTGGATAAAGGTTTATGATAAACATGACTGGTGTCCAATGGGTAAACTAGCAAAACATGAAGATCTAGAATGCATGTTTGTCCTAATTTGTACTACTAACTTAGTCAATCTCAGTTAATACGTGCCTACACAAATATTTCCCACTTGCCGCATAAGCTTTTAACTTCTCATGTTCGCCTTAAAACATGGAAAACACTTGTTGGTGCCATAAAAGTAGGATTCAAACTGGTCGTCAGATTTCTGAAACACTGTCATAGAACAGATGCCGTGACAGCCGGTCAAGGGAAGAGGGATGAACGACAACGACAGTGAAAGGGGTCCAGTGGGGCAGGAGGGGGAAAAGAAAGTAGGTCAGTCGTTTACCCCTCCTGTGTTTACCAGCTCGAGTAACGAGGCACAAGGTTGTATTGTAGGGTTGTAATCGATGGGGGGGCGCACGCGCGACAGCCAGCCCCCAGCTAGCAGACAGCTCAGTGCCAAAGCCCATGGAACCCACCAGCTCCTCACCTTCGCCTTCGTTGTCGCCCTCATCTACTCCGGAGTTTACTAGGTTTGTACCAAACAAATTATCTCAATTATTTGCGTTATCTTACCTTTGATTACGAATGCTACGCCCGTTCCTAGTGAGCAATTCCGAGAGGACTTCCACGTCAGTCAACTTTAACATAGAAAATATATCTATACAAAGTCATTATTTATGTTAAATAAAATATACTTAAAATATTGCTTTTTAGTCGCCAATTGTATATTTAGCATTTTTCTACAATCTAAATACTTTACATTTCCTGTAGATAAATATTTATTTTACATTAATTTTAGTACAGCACTAAACTCAATGTTCACTTCATGTTTGAGAAGAGTAAAAAATCGCTCAATCTTCACATAACATCACGTTAAATTAATAATATAGATGTTACTGGTTTAAGCAACTTCTAAACAATAATCACGCAATTCTGTTATGTTACTAAAATGATATTAAAATACAAGTTAGATGGGTTTTCATATTAATAAGTTGTGTAAAACTTGGTCAATGTTCTGCTGAGCTCTCTTGTATTTATGGGTAAAGAATTTTATATTTTTATTTTAGAACATAAACTTCCTCGCTAGTTCACATGGGCTTGCAAGCCTGTGCACTTTATTCAACGAGTGAAGTACCTACCGTTGGCTCAGTCGGGATTCGAACCTTGGACCTTGCCCTCCGCAGTCCTAAGCCTTAGCCACTGAGCTACCACGTAGGCAAATATAGGTATATAACCCCTAAATATCCACTTTCACTTTAAAAAATGGTATTGCAATGTTATTTAACTAAAAAATAATATGGATAATTTTAATATAGGCCTAGCTTTTTTTCATTGTAGCTTAGTTCAATTACCGTTTTGAAACTACTATAAATAAACAATCTATAAGAAAATATAGAACGTTCTACCAACTGTTTTTCATTTATCAATAATATAGGGGGAACAAATTGACGTTCTTTTTCTTCCATCGACCAATAAGTGTTCACAATAAATAAAAGATTGTCGTATGTTATTAAAAAAACTAAACAACACTATTTATATTTTATTATACTCTCCAGTTTTCTGAAAAAAGAAAAACTTATAAAATTAACAAAATCATGATAAATAAATAATAAGATAAAATATTAATAGTAATAAATGAAAAATATTTTTTAGTGAATTCTTTAAAACTTAAGATTAATTTCATTCAAATAATTTCAGTCTCGAAATTATGTTTTAAGAAATATTTTTGCCAAAAATTTCTGAGTATACTTGATTTATTAACCAAACAGCTAGGATGGCAATTTATGGTATAAAATATAATTAAAAAAATTATCATACATGGGTTATTTTTAACCATCAATTTATTATTGACTGTGCGTCTGATGGAAATGGGGGCAATTTCTGGTCGTGAATACATCTTAAAAGGAGGGGGTGGGCGCAATTTACTCCATCTTCTCAGTATAGGAGTTAGCTAATGTTCCATTTTCTCAGTGTAGGAAAGATTTCCCAAAAACTTTAACTCCGCTGTTGACATTTCTTTAGTTTCCACTTGTATCTTCGGTTGTAACTTTATATAATACTTTAAGCTGATAGCTTTGTTTGTTCCTTATAAAAGGAACACAAATGTAAAAACCCATAGTTTCGGGAAACAAACAATTTCATACATAGGTATAATAAGTTTGCGTAACATTTTACCTTAGTAACCTCCCGGTGCATAAAATGATACATTTTTGCTCTTCAGATCTATCTTCTTGTCCTCTTTTGAGCACATTCTGATACGGTATCTAGTTTTCCCGACTCCTTTTACGCCTTTTCAGCTCTCTGAATGCACTGTCTGCCAATCTTCTCCTAAACAGCGATTAAATGGATACCGGGTTTAAGCCACTTTGATAATTAGTTTTATTAACTATGGCTCCATCATTAAGATCAGAATGTACCATATCAACTCCTAGTCAATTTAATTAATATTGCCAATCCAACAAATGTATTTTTTACAATATACTTTTAAACTATATTGTTTTAGAATTCCTCAGAGTTCTTTGTTTCCCCATGAAACATTTTTGAACATATTTCCATTAGTTAGTCATGGTAACAGCTAGCACATGAGCATTTTTGATACGCCCACAACTTGTGTTTTCACCATTGGCTATACTTGGTAGGCTTGGTTGACATAGTCCTAATGGGGAAGAACTCAGTCCAGATAGCGTGTTCATGTCATCAGCACTAATATGGGATCTTCTATTAGCTAGACTACATTAGTCAAGTGCACCACCTAATAACTACCATCAAGAAGATGGTTACGGTATCTGAACATATCTTAACTTATAATCCAACTGTAATATATGCAGAAATAAAGGTAACATTTCGTTGCAAATACTAAAAAATAAATGGAATATTTGCTGACCTTCCTAAAAATAAATAATTTAAATAAATCCTAGGTAGCAATTATAGTTCAAAACTGATTCAAATTTTTAACCGTTAAATTCAGATACACGATACATCTAGAAACGTCTTTTTGCAACTAGGAGATGCCTAGCTGATTTTTCTTCCAAAATCAGGCGTCAATTATACTATACATAGCAACGAGAGTAGACTTTGGTATCACTTTTCCTCGTGACTCTGAGAATATATTAACATTTAATTAAGTTGTACTGTTTAAACATCCTTATTACAATATATTGGAGACGGTATAAAACTTATACCGCTGGGTCCTTCCGGCGACTCGCGAGTGCTCTTCAAGTGTCAGCAAATACTACATCATAAACTAATTCGCTAGTCTAACAGTATTACATGTAATATTTTCAATCTCCTGATAATGTGTGTTGTTTTCAGCGTCAAGCAGGAGCCGGCCAGCCCCACCACAAGTCTTGAAAGCGCTCCTCGTGCCGGTAAGTCCCTAATATAAATAATTTAATTATTTATTAAATGACGACTATCGTCAATTTTTTCTGTGACTTTTGGATCTAAATGAGTATGATAAGTATAGATAAATGAGTACAATCATTGTTACTAAGTAAGGTCGAATTTTCCTTAGAGAGGATCATATATTAAATAGCAAGAGGTAGTAAGGGATGTACAGTTTACCGTGGAATTCGAACCACGTATAATTGTCTGATATGGATTGAAAATCCCTTCACACTGACATTATGGTAATAAGTTTATTGTTGTGGGGCAAAATGTGCAAGAATGGAATTAGTAGTCACACAAAGAGTAAATATTATTGATTGTCACATTGAATAAGTAATAGTAAGAGGCAAATATACCAACAGGTCTCTGGGTGCTTGTGGAGAGCCAGTAGCTGAGCGGGGTCTCTGGGTGCTTGTGAGAGCCAGTAGCCGAGCAGAGTATTGGGGTGCTTGTGAGAGCCAGTAGCCGAGCAGGGTCTCAGGGTGCTTGTGAGAGCCAGTAGCTGAGCGGGGTCTCTGGGTGCTTGTGAGAGCCAGTAGCCGAGCAGGGTCTCGGGGTGCTTGTGAGAGCCAGTAGCTAAGCGGGGTCTCTGGGTGCTTGTGAGAGCCAGTAGCCAAACAGGGTCTCGGGGTGCTTGTGAGAGCCAGTAGCCGAGCGGGGTCTCTGGGTGCTTGTGAGAGCCAGTAGCCGAGCAGGGTCTCTGGGTGCTTGTAAAAGTCAGTAGCCGAGCGGGGTCTCTGGGTGCTTGTGAGAGCCAGTAGCGAGCGGGGTCTCTGGGTGCTTGTGAGAGCAAGTAGCTGAGCGGGGTCTCTGGGTGCTTGTGAGAGCCAGTAGCTGAGCGGGGTCTTTGGGTGCTCGTGAGAGCCAGTAGCCGAGCAGGGTCTCGGGGTGCTTGTGAGAGCCAGTAGCCGAGCGGGGTCTCTGGGTGCTTGTGAGAGCCAGTAGCCGAGCAGGGTCTCTGGGTGCTTGTGAAAGTCAGTAGCCGAGCGGGGTCTCTGGGTGCTTGTGAGAGCCAGTAGCCGAGCGGGGTCTCTGGGTGCTTGTGAGAGCCAGTAGCCGAGCAGGGTCTCGGGGTGCTTGTGAGAGCCAGTAGCTGAGCGGGGTCTCTGGGTGCTTGTGAGAGCCAGTAGCTGAGCGGGGTCTCTGGGTGCTCGTGAGAGCCAGTAGCCGAGCAGGGTCTCGGGGTGCTTGTGAGAGCCAGTAGCTGAGCGGGGTCTCTGGGTGCTTGTGAGAGCCAGTAGCCGAGCGGGGTCTCTGGGTGCTTGTGAGAGCCAGTAGCCGAGCAGGGTCTCGGGGTGCTTGTGAGAGCCAGTAGCTGAGCGGGGTCTTTGGGTGCTTGTGGGAGCCAGTAGCCGAGCAGGGTCTCGGGGTGCTTGTGAGAGCCAGTAGCCGAGCAGGGTCTCGGGGTGCTTGTGAGAGCCAGTATTCGAGCTGGTATCTGGGTGCTTGTGGAGAGCCAGTAGCCGAGCGGTCTAAGCCGGCAGAATTTTGAGCCCGAGTAAGAGATCGTGTAATAACGAGTATTCAGTGTACTATTCCCCATTTGATATGGCTCTTAATCAAATATCAGAGCATCCCCATGATTTACAAAACTCGGCACCCTTGCAAATGTTAATAGCAGCAGAAGATATAAACCCACTCTTCTTCATTTAGTTTGACGGTAAGGCGATCTTAGTAAAGAGATCCATAGGCTTCTATGTTTATAGCTGCAGAAGACACAAACCCACTCTTGTTCATTTAGTTTGACGGTAAAGGCGGTCCTAGTAAAGAGATCCATAGGCTTCTATGTTTATAGCTCGAGAAGATACAAACCAACTCTTGTTCATTTAGTTTGACGGAAAGGCGATCCTAGTAAAGAGACACATAGGCTTCTATGTTTATAGCTGCAGAAGATACAAATCTACTCTTGTTCATTTAGTTTTACGGTAAAGGCAATCTTAGTAAAGAAACCCATAGGCTTCTATGTTTATAGCTGCAGAAGATACAAACCCACTCTTGTTCATTTAGTTTTACGGTAAAGGCGATCTTAGTAAAGAAACCCATAGGCTTCTATGTTTATAGCTGGAGAAGATACAAACCAACTCTTGTTCATTTAGTTTGACGGAAAGGCGATCCTATTAAAGAGACCCATAGGCTTCTATGTTTATAGCTGCAGAAGATACAAACTAACTCTTGTTCATTTAATTTGCCGGTAAAGGCGATCTTAGTAAAGAGACCCATAGGCTCCTTCTACGTTTATAGCTGCAGAAGACACAAACCAAATCTTGTTCATTTAGTTTTACGGTATAGGCGATCCTAGTAAAGAGATCCATAGGCTTATATGTTTATAGCTGCAGAAGATACAAATCCACTCTTCTTCATTTAGTTTGACGGTAAGGCGATCTTAGTAAAGAGATCCATAGGCTTCTGTGTTTATAGCTGCAGAAGACACAAACCAACTCTTGTTCATTTAGTTTTACAGTAAAGGCGATCCTAGTAAAGAGATCCATTGGCTCCTATGTTTATAGCTGCAGAAGATACAAGCCCACTCTTGTTCATTTAGTTTGACGGTAAGGCGATCTTAGTAAAGAAATCCATAGGCTTCCATGTTTATAGCTGCAGAAGATACAAACCCACTCTTCTTCATTTAGTTTGACGGTAAAGGCGATCCTAGTAAAGAGATCCATAGGCTTCTATGTTTATAGCAGCAGAAGATGCAAACCCACTCTTGTTCATTTAGTTTGACGGTAAAGGCGATCCTAGTAAAGAGACCCATGGGCTTCTGTGTTTATAGCTGCAGAAGATACAAACCCACTCTTTTTCATTTAGTTTGACGGAAAGGCGATCCTAGTAAAGAGACCCATAGGCTTCTATGTTTCTAGCTGCAGAAAATACAAACCCACTCTTGTTCATTTAGTATGACGGTCAAGGCGATCCTAGTAAAGAGACCCATAGGCTTCTATGTTTATAGCTGCAGAAGATACAATCCCACTCTTCTTCATTTAGTTTGACGGTAAAGGCGATCTTAGTAAAGAGACCCATAGGCTTATATGTTTATAGCTGCAGAAGACACAAACCAACTCTTGTTCATTTAGTTTGACGGTAAAGGCAATCCTAGTAAAGAGACCCATAGGCTTCTATGTTTATAGCTGCAGAAAATACAAACCCATTCTTGTTTATTTAGTTTGACGGTAAAGGTGATCCTAGTAAAGAGATCCGTAGGCTTCTATGTTTATAGCAGCAGAAGATGCAAACCCACTCTTGTTCATTTAGTTTGACGGTAAAGGCGATCCTAGTAAAGAAATCCATAGGCTTCTATGTTTATAGCAGCAGAAAATACAAACCCACTCTTGTTCATTTAGTTTGACGGTAAAGGCGATGTTAGTAAAGAGACCCATAGGCTTCTATGTTTATAGCTGCAGATAATCCAAACCCACTCTTCTTCATTTAGTTTGACGGTAAAGGCGATCCTAGTAAAGAGACCCATAGGCTTCTATGTTTATAGCTGCAGAAGATACAAACCCACTCTTCTTCATTTAGTTTGACGGTAAATTTGATCCTAGTAAAGACTAGTAAAGAGACCCATAGGCTTCTATATTTATAAAGCTGCAGAAGATACAAACCCACTCTTGTTCATTTAGTTTGACGGTAAAGGCGATCCAAGTAAAGAGACCCATAGGCTTCTATGTTTATAGCTTCAGAAGACACAAACCAACTCTTCTTCATTTAATTTGCCGGTAAAGGCGATCTTAATAAAGAGACCCTAGGCTTCTATGTTTATAGCTGCAGAAGACAAAACCAACTCTTGTTCATTTAGTTTGACGGTAAAGGCGATCCTAGTAAAGAGACCCATAGGCTTCTATGTTTATAGCTGCAGAAAATAAAAACCCATTCTTGTTTATTTAGTTTGACGGTAAAGGTTATCCTAGTAAAGAGATCCGTAGGCTTCTATGTTTATAGCAGCAGAAGATGCAAACCCACTCTTGTTCATTTAGTTTGACGGTAAAGGCGATCCTAGTAAAGAGATCCATAGGCTTCTATGTTTATAGCTGCAGAAAATACAAACCCACTCTTGTTCTTTAGTTTGACGGTAAAGGCGATCTTAGTAAAGAGACCCATAGGCTTCTATGTTTATAGCTGCAGAAAATCCAAACCCACTCTTCTTCATTTAGTTTGACGCTAAAGGCGATCCTAGTAAAGAGATCCATAGGCTTCTATGTTTATAGCTGCAGAAGATACAAACCCACTCTTCTTCATTTAGTTTGACGGTAAATGTGATCCTATTAAAGACTAGTAAAGAGACCCATAGGCTTCTATATTTATAAAGCTGCAGAAGATACAAACCCACTCTTGTTCATTTAGTTTGACGGTAAAGGCGATCCAAGTAAAGAGACCCATAGGCTTCTATGTTTATAGCTTCAGAAGACACAAACCAACTCTTCTTCATTTAATTTGCCGGTAAAGGCGATCTTAGTAAAGAGATCCATAGGCTTCTATGTTTTTAGCTGCAGAAGACACAAACCAACTCTTGTTCATTTAGTTTTACGGTAAAGGCGATCCTTGTAAAGAGATCCATAGGCTTCTATGTTTATAGCTGCAGAAAATACAAACCCACTCTTGTTCATTTAGTTTGACGGTAAAGGCGATCCTAGTAAAGAGACCCATAGGCTTCTATGTTTATAGCTGCAGAAAATACAAACCCACTCTTCTTCATTTAGTTTGACGGTAGGGGCGATCCTAGTAAAGAGACCCATAGGCTTCTATGTTTATAGCTGCAGAAAATACAAACCCACTCTTCTTCATTTAGTTTGACGGTAAAGGCGATCCTAGTAAAGAGACCCTTGGGCTTCTGTGTTTATAGCTGCAGAAGATACAAACCCACTCTTTTTCATTTAGTTTGACTGAAAGGCGATCCTAGTAAAGAGATCCATAGGCTTCTATGGTTATAGCTGCAGAAGATACAAACCCACTCTTTTTCATTTAGTTTGACTGAAAGGCAATCCTAGTAAAGAGATCCATAGGCTTCTATGGTTATAGCTGCAGAAGATACAAACCCACTCTTGTTCATTTAGTTTTACGGTAAAGGTGATTTTAGTAAAGAAACCCATAGGCTTCTATGTTTAAAGCTGCAGAAGACACAAACCAACTCTTGTTCATTTAGTTTGACGGTAAAGGCGATCCTAGTAAAGAGACCCATAGGCTTCTATGTTTATAGCTGCAGAAAATAGAAACCCATTCTTGTTTATTTAGTTTGACGGTAAAGGTGATCCTAGTAAAGAGATCCGTAGGCTTCTATGTTTATAGCAGCAGAAGATGCAAACCCACTCTTGTTCATTTAGTTTGACGGTAAAGGCGATCCTAGTAAAAAGATCCATAGGCTTCTATGTTTATAGCTGCAGAAAATACAAACCCACTCTTGTTCATTTAGTTTGACGGTAAAAGCGATCTTAGTAAAGAGACCCATAGGCTTCTATGTTTATAGCTGCAGAAAATCCAAACCCACTCTTCTTCATTTAGTTTGACGGTTAAGGCGATCCTAGTAAAGAGACCCATAGGCTTCTATGTTTATAGCTGCAGAAGATACAAACCCACTCTTCTTCATTTAGTTTGACGGTAAATGTGATCCTATTAAAGACTAGTAAAGAGACCCATAGGCTTCTATATTTATAAAGCTGCAGAAGATACAAACCCACTCTTGTTCATTTAGTTTGACGGTAAAGGCGATCCAAGTAAAGAGACCCATAGGCTTCTATGTTTATAGCTTCAGAAGACACATACCAACTCTTCTTCATTTAATTTGCCGGTAAAGGCGATCTTAGTAAAGAGATCCATAGGCTTCTATGTTTATAGCTGCAGAAGACACAAACCAACTCTTGTTCATTTAGTTTTACGGTAAAGGCGATCCTAGTAAAGAGATCCATAGGCTTCAATGTTTATAGCTGCAGAAAATACAAACCCACTCTTGTTCATTTAGTTTGACGGTAAAGGCGATCCTAGTAAAGAGACCCATAGGCTTCTATGTTTATAGCTGCAGAAAATACAAACCCACTCTTCTTCATTTAGTTTGACGGTAAAGGCGATCCTAGTAAAGAGACCCATAGGCTTCTATGTTTATAGCTGTAGAAGATACAAACCCACTCCTCTTCATTTAGTTTGACGGTAAATTTGATCCTAGTAAAGACTAGTAAAGAGACCCATAGGCTTCTATATTTATAAAGCTGCAGAAGACACAAACCAACTCTTGTTCATTTAGTTTTACGGTAAAGGCGATCCTAGTAAAGAGATCCATAGGCTTCTATGTTTATAGCTGCAGAAAATACAAACCCACTCTTGTTTATTTAGTTTGACGGTAATGGCGATCCTAGTAAAGAGACCCATAGGCTTCTATGTTTATAGCTGCAGAAAATACAAACCCACTCTTCTTCATTTAGTTTGACTGAAAGGCAATCCTAGTAAAGAGATCCATAGGCTTCTATGGTTATAGCTGCAGAAGATACAAACCCACTCTTGTTCATTTATTTTTACGGTAAAGGTGATCTTAGTAAAGAAACCCATAGGCTTCTATGTTTAAAGCTGCAGAAGACACAAACCAACTCTTGTTCATTTAGTTTGACGGTAAAGGCGATCCTAGTAAAGAGACCCATAGGCTTCTATGTTTATAGCTGCAGAAAATACAAACCCATTCTTGTTTATTTAGTTTGACGGTAAAGGTGATCCTAGTAAAGAGATCCGTAGGCTTCTATGTTTATAGCAGCAGAAGATGCAAACCCACTCTTGTTCATTTAGTTTGACGGTAAAGGCGATCCTAGTAAAGAGATCCATAGGCTTCTATGTTTATAGCTGCAGAAAATACATACCCACTCTTGTTCATTTAGTTTGACGGTAAAGGCGATCTTAGTAAAGAGACCCATAGGCTTCTATGTTTATAGCTGCAGAAAATCCAAACCCACTCTTCTTCATTTAGTTTGACGGTAAAGGCGATCCTAGTAAAGAGACCCATAGGCTTCTATGTTTATAGCTGCAGAAGATACAAACCCACTCTTCTTCATTTAGTTTGACGGTAAATGTGATCCTTTTAAAGACTAGTAAAGAGACCCATAGGCTTCTATATTTATAAAGCTGCAGAAGTTACAAACCCACTCTTGTTCATTTAGTTTGACGGTAAAGGATATCCAAGTAAAGAGACCCATAGGCTTCTATGTTTATAGCTTCAGAAGACACAAACCAACTCTTCTTCATTTAATTTGCCGGTAAAGGCGATCTTAGTAAAGAGATCCATAGGCTTCTATGTTTATAGCTGCAGAAGACACAAACCAACTCTTGTTCATTTAGTTTTACGGTAAAGGCGATCCTAGTAAAGAGATCCATAGGCTTCTATGTTTATAGCTGCAGAAAATAGAAACCCACTCTTCTTCATTTAGTTTGACGGTAAAGGCGATCCTAGTAAAGAGACCCATAGGCTTCTATGTTTATAGCTGCAGAAAATACAAACCCACTCTTCTTCATTTAGTTTGACGGTAAAGGCGATCCTAGTAAAGAGACCCATAGGCTTCTATGTTTATAGCTGCAGAAGATACAAACCCACTCTTCTTCATTTAGTTTGACGGTAAATTTGATCCTAGTAAAGACTAGTAAAGAGACCCATAGGCTTCTATATTTATAAAGCTGCAGAAGATACAAACCTACTCTTGTTCATTTAGTTTGACGGTAAAGGCGATCCAAGTAAAGAGACCCATAGGCTTCTATGTTTATAGCTTCAGAAGACACAAACCAACTCTTCTTTATTTAATTTGCCGGTAAAGGCGATCTTAGTAAAGAGACCCTAGGCTTCTATGTTTATAGCTGCAGAAGACACAAACCAACTCTTGTTCATTTAGTTTGACGGTAAAGGCGATCCAAGTAAAGAGACCCATAGGCTTCTATGTTTATAGCTTCAGAAGACACAAACCAACTCTTCTTCATTTAATTTGCCGGTAAAGGCGATCTTAGTAAAGAGATCCATAGGCTTCTATGTTTATAGCTGCAGAAAATACAAACCCACTCTTGTTCATTTAGTTTGACGGTAAAGGCGATCCTAGTAAAGAGACCCATAGGCTTCTATGTTTATAGCTGCAGAAAATACAAACCCACTCTTCTTCATTTAGTTTGACGGTAAAGGCGATCCTAGTAAAGAGACCCATAGGCTTCTATGTTTATAGCTGCAGAAAATACAAACCCACTCTTCTTCATTTAGTTTGACGGTAAAGGCGATCCTAGTAAAGAGACCCATAGGCTTCTATGTTTATAGCTGCAGAAGATACAAACCCACTCTTCTTCATTTAGTTTGACGGTAAAGGTGATCCTAGTAAAGAGACCCATAGGCTTCTATGTTTATAAGCTGCAGAAGATACAAACCCACTCTTGTTCATTTAGTTTGACGGTAAAGGCGATCCTAGTAAAGAGACCCATAGGCTTCTATGTTTATAGCTGCAGAAGATACAAACCAACTCTTGTTCATTTAGTTTTACGGTAAAGGCGATCTTATTAAAGAGACCCATAGGCTTCTATGTTTATAGCTGCAGAAGACACAAACCAACTCTTGTTCATTTAGTTTTACGGTAAAGGCGATCTTAGTAAAAAGACCCATAGGCTTCTATGTTTATAGCTGCAGAAGACACAAACCAACTCTTGTTCATTTAGTTTGACGGTAAAGGCAATCCTAGTAAAGAGACCCATAGGCTTCTATGTTTATAGCTGCAGAAAATACAAACCCACTCTTGTTCATTTAGTTTGACGGTAAAGGCGATCCTAGTAAAGAGATCCATAGGCTTTATGTTTATAGCTGCAGAAGATACAAACCCACTCTTGTTCATTTAGTTTGATGGTAAGGCGATCTTAGTAATGAGATCCATAGGCTTCTATGTTTATAGCTGCAGAAGATGCAAACCCACTCTTCTTCATTTAGTTTGACGGTAAAGGCGATCCTAGTAAAGAGACCCATAGGCTTCTATGTTTATAGCTGCAGAAGACACAAACCCACTCTTGTTCATTTAGTTTGACGGTAAAGGTGATCCTAGTAAAGAGATCCATAGGCTTCTATGTTTATAGCTGCAGAAGACACAAACCAACTCTTGTTCATTTAGTTTGACGGTAAAGGCGATCCTAGTAAAGAGACCCATAGGCTTCTATGTTTATAGCTTCAGAAGACACAAACCAACTCTTCTTCATTTAGTTTGCCGGTAAAGGCGATCCTAGTAAAGAGACCATAGGCTTCTATGTTTATAGCTGCAGAAGACACAAACCCACTCTTGTTCATTTAGTTTTACGGTAAAGGCGATCCTAGTAAAGAGACCCATAGGCTTCTATGTTTATAGCTGCAGAAAATACAAACCCACTCTTCTTCATTTAGTTTGACGGTAAAGGCGATCATAGTAAAGAGACCCATAGGCTTCTATGTTTATAGCTGCAGAAAATACAAACCCACTCTTCTTCATTTAGTTTGGGGAAAAAAAAAAAAAAAAAAAAAAAAAAAAAAAAAAAAAAAAAAAAAAAAAAAAAAAAAAAAAAAAAAAAAAAAAAAAAAAAAAAAAAAAAAAAAAAAAAAAAAAAAAAAAAAAAAAAAAAAAAAAAAAAAAAAAAAAAAAAAAAAAAAAAAAAAAAAAAAAAAAAAAAAAAAAAAAAAAAAAAAAAAAAAAAAAAAAAAAAAAAAAAAAAAAAAAAAAAAAAAAAAAAAAAAAAAAAAAAAAAAAAAAAAAAAAAAAAAAAAAAAAAAAAAAAAAAAAAAAAAAAAAAAAAAAAAAAAAAAAAAAAAAAAAAAAAAAAAAAAAAAAAAAAAAAAAAAAAAAAAAAAAAAAAAAAAAAAAAAAAAAAAAAAAAAAAAAAAAAAAAAAAAAAAAAAAAAAAAAAAAAAAAAAAAAAAAAAAAAAAAAAAAAAAAAAAAAAAAAAAAAAAAAAAAAAAAAAAAAAAAAAAAAAAAAAAAAAAAAAAAAAAAAAAAAAAAAAAAAAAAAAAAAAAAAAAAAAAAAAAAAAAAAAAAAAAAAAAAAAAAAAAAAAAAAAAAAAAAAAAAAAAAAAAAAAAAAAAAAAAAAAAAAAAAAAAAAAAAAAAAAAAAAAAAAAAAAAAAAAAAAAAAAAAAAAAAAAAAAAAAAAAAAAAAAAAAAAAAAAAAAAAAAAAAAAAAAAAAAAAAAAAAAAAAAAAAAAAAAAAAAAAAAAAAAAAAAAAAAAAAAAAAAAAAAAAAAAAAAAAAAAAAAAAAAAAAAAAAAAAAAAAAAAAAAAAAAAAAAAAAAAAAAAAAAAAAAAAAAAAAAAAAAAAAAAAAAAAAAAAAAAAAAAAAAAAAAAAAAAAAAAAATTTTTTTTTTTTTTTTTTTTTTTTTTTTTTTTTTTTTTTTTTTTTTTTTTTTTTTTTTTTTTTTTTTTTTTTTTTTTTTTTTTTTTTTTTTTTTTTTTTTTTTTTTTTTTTTTTTTTTTTTTTTTTTTTTTTTTTTTTTTTTTTTTTTTTTTTTTTTTTTTTTTTTTTTTTTTTTTTTTTTTTTTTTTTTTTTTTTTTTTTTTTTTTTTTTTTTTTTTTTTTTTTTTTTTTTTTTTTTTTTTTTTTTTTTTTTTTTTTTTTTTTTTTTTTTTTTTTTTTTTTTTTTTTTTTTTTTTTTTTTTTTTTTTTTTTTTTTTTTTTTTTTTTTTTTTTTTTTTTTTTTTTTTTTTTTTTTTTTTTTTTTTTTTTTTTTTTTTTTTTTTTTTTTTTTTTTTTTTTTTTTTTTTTTTTTTTTTTTTTTTTTTTTTTTTTTTTTTTTTTTTTTTTTTTTTTTTTTTTTTTTTTTTTTTTTTTTTTTTTTTTTTTTTTTTTTTTTTTTTTTTTTTTTTTTTTTTTTTTTTTTTTTTTTTTTTTTTTTTTTTTTTTTTTTTAAGGCATCTAGTAAAGGACCCATAGTTCTAGTTTATAGCTAGAAAATCAAACCCACTCGTCCATTTAGTTTGACGGTAAAGGATCCTTAAGAGACCCATAGGCTCATGTTTATAGCTGCAGAATACAACCCACTCTTCTTCTTAGTTTGACGGAAATTGATCCTATAAAGATAGAAAGAACCATGCTTCTATATTTAAGCTGCAGAAAACAAACCACCTTTTTCATTTATTTACGGGAAGGATCCAAGTAAAGAACCCATAGCTTCTATGTTTATAGCTTAAAGAGACCCATAGGCTTCTATGTTTATAAGCTGCAGAAGACACAAACCAACTCTTGTTCATTTAGTTTGACGGTAAAGGCGATCCAAGTAAAGAGACCCATAGGCTTCTATGTTTATAGCTTCAGAAGACACAAACCAACTCTTCTTAATTTAATTTGCCGGTAAAGGCGATCTTAGTAAAGAGATCCATAGGCTTCTATGTTTATAGCTGCAGAAGACAAAAACCAACTCTTGTTCATTTAGTTTTACGGTAAAGGCGATCCTAGTAAAGAGATCCATAGGCTTCTATGTTTATAGCTGCAGAAAATACAAACCCACTCTTCTTCATTTAGTTTGACGGTAAAGGCGATCCTAGTAAAGAGACCCATAGGCTTCTATGTTTATAGCTGCAGAAAATACAAACCCACTCTTCTTCATTTAGTTTGACGGTAAAGGCGATCCTAGTAAAGAGACCCATAGGCTTCTATGTTTATAGCTGCAGAAGATACAAACCCACTCTTCTTCATTTAGTTTGACGGTAAATTTGATCCTAGTAAAGACTAGTAAAGAGACCCATAGGCTTCTATATTTATAAAGCTGCAGAAGATACAAACCCACTCTTGTTCATTTAGTTTGACGGTAAAGGCGATCCAAGTAAAGAGACCCATAGGCTTCTATGTTTATAGCTTCAGAAGACACAAACCAACTCTTCTTCATTTAATTTGCCGGTAAAGGCGATCTTAGTAAAGAGACCCTAGGCTTCTATGTTTATAGCTGCAGAAGACACAAACCAACTCTTGTTCATTTAGTTTGACGGTAAAGGCGATCCTAGTAAAGAGATCCATAGGCTTCTATGTTTATAGCTGCAGAAGAATACAAACCAACTCTTCTTCATTTAGTTTGACGGTAAAGGCGATCTTAGTAAAGAGATCCACAGGCTTCTATGTTTATAGCTGCAGAAAATACAAAACCACTCTTCTTCATTTAGTTTGACGGTAAAGGCGATCCTAGTAAAGAGATCCATAGGCTTCTATGTTTATAGCTGCAGAAGACACAAACCCACTCTTCTTCATTTAGTTTGACGGTAAAGGTGATCCTAGTAAAGAGATCCATAGGCTTCTATGTTTATAAGCTGCAGAAGATACAAACCCACTCTTGTTCATTTAGTTTGACGGTAAAGGCGATCCTAGTAAAGAGACCCATAGGCTTCTATGTTTATAGCTGCAGAAGACACAAACCAACTCTTGTTCATTTAGTTTGACGGTAAAGGCGATCCTAGTAAAGAGACCCATAGGCTTCTATGTTTATAGCTGCAGAAGACACAAACCAACTCTTGTTCATTTAGTTTGACGGTAAAGGCGATCCTAGTAAAGAGACCCATAGGCTTCTATGTTTATAGCTGCAGAAGACACAAACCAACTCTTGTTCATTTAGTTTGACGGTAAAGGCGATCTAGTAAAGAGATCCATAGGCTTCTATGTTTATAGCTGCAGAAAATACAAACCCACTCTTCTTCATTTAGTTTGACGGTAAAGGCGATCCTAGTAAAGAGACCCATAGGCTTCTATGTTTATAGCTGCAGAAATACAAACCCACTCTTCTTCATTTAGTTTGACGGTAAAGGCGATCCTAGTAAAGAGACCCATAGGCTTCTATGTTTATAGCTGCAGAAAATACAAACCCACTCTTCTTCATTTAGTTTGACGGTAAAGGCGATCCTAGTAAAGAGACCCATAGGCTTCTATGTTTATAGCTGCAGAAGATACAAACCCACTCTTCTTCATTTAGTTTGACGGTAAATTTGATCCTAGTAAAGACTAGTAAAGAGACCCATAGGCTTCTATATTTATAAAGCTGCAGAAGATACAAACCCACTCTTGTTTATGTAGTTTGACGGTAAAGGCGATCCAAGTAAAGAGACCCATAGGCTTCTATGTTTATAGCTTCAGAAGACACAAACCAACTCTTCTTCATTTAATTTGCCGGTAAAGGCGATCTTAGTAAAGAGACCCTAGGCTTCTATGTTTATAGCTGCAGAAGACACAAACCAACTCTTGTTCATTTAGTTTTACGGTAAAGGCGATCCTAGTAAAGAGATCCATAGGCTTCTATGTTTATAGCTGCAGAAAATACAAACCTACTCTTGTTCATTTAGTTTGACGGTAAAGGCGATCCTAGTAAAGAGACCCATAGGCTTCTATGTTTATAGCTGCAGAAAATACAAACCCACTCTTCTTCATTTAGTTTGACTGAAAGGCAATCCTAGTAAAGAGATCCATAGGCTTCTATGGTTATAGCTGCAGAAGATACAAACCCACTCTTGTTCATTTAGTTTTACGGTAAAGGTGATCTTAGTAAAGAAACCCATAGGCTTCTATGTTTAAAGCTGCAGAAGACACAAACCAACTCTTGTTCATTTAGTTTGACGGTAAAGGCGATCCTAGTAAAGAGACCCATAGGCTTCTATGTTTATAGCTGCAGAAAATACAAACCCATTCTTGTTTATTTAGTTTGACGGTAAAGGTGATCCTAGTAAAGAGATCCGTAGGCTTCTATGTTTATAGCTGCAGAAGATACAAACCCACTCTTGTTCATTTAGTTTTACGGTAAAGGCGATCTTAGTAAAGAGACCCATAGGCTTCTATGTTTATAGCTGCAGAAGATACAAACCAACTCTTGTTCATTTAGTTTTACGGTAAAGGCGATCTTAGTAAAAAGACCCATAGGCTTCTTTGTTTATAGCTGCAGAAATACAAACCCACTCTTGTTCATTTAGTTTGACGGTAAAGGCGATCCTAGTAAAGAGACCCATAGGCTTCTATGTTTATAGCTGCAGAAAATACAAACCCACTCTTCTTCATTTAGTTTGACGGTAAAGGCGATCCTAGTAAAGAGACCCATAGGCTTCTATGTTTATAGCTGCAGAAGATACAAACCCACTCTTCTTCATTTAGTTTGACGGTAAAGGCGATCCTAGTAAAGAGACCCATAGGCTTCTATGTTTATAGCTGCAGAAGATACAAACCCACTCTTGTTCATTTAGTTTGACGGTAAAGGCGATCCTAGTAAAGAGACCCATAGGCTTCTATGTTTATAGCTGCAGAAGATACAAACCAACTCTTGTTCATTTAGTTTTACGGTAAAGGCGATCTTAGTAAAGAGACCCATAGGCTTCTATGTTTATAGCTGCAGAAGATACAAACCAACTCTTGTTCATTTAGTTTTACGGTAAAGGCGATCCAAGTAAAGAGACCCATAGGCTTCTATGTTTATAGCTTCAGAAGATACAAACCAACTCTTGTTCATTTAGTTTTACGGTAAAGGCGATCTTAGTAAAGAGACCCATAGGCTTCTATGTTTATAGCTGCAGAAGATACAAACCAACTCTTGTTCATTTAGTTTTACGGTAAAGGCGATCTTAGTAAAGAGACCCATAGGCTTCTATGTTTATAGCTGCAGAAGATACAAACCCACTCTTGTTCATTTAGTTTGACGGTAAAGGCGATCCTAGTAAAGAGACCCATAGGCTTCTATGTTTATAGCTGCAGAAAATACAAACCCACTCTTCTTCATTTAGTTTGACAGTAAAGGCGATCCTAGTAAAGAGACCCATAGGCTTCTATGTTTATAGCTGCAGAAGATACAAACCCACTCTTCCTCATTTAGTTTGACGGTAAATGTGATCCTATTAAAGACTAGTAAAGAGACCCATAGGCTTCTATATTTATAAAGCTGCAGAAGATACAAACCCACTCTTGTTCATTTAGTTTGACGGTAAAGGCGATCCAAGTAAAGAGACCCATAGGCTTCTATGTTTATAGCTTCAGAAGACACAAACCAACTCTTCTTCATTTAATTTGCCGGTAAAGGCGATCTTAGTAAAGAGACCCTAGGCTTCTATGTTTATAGCTGCAGAAGACACAAACCAACTCTTGTTCATTTAATTTGACAGTAAAGGCGATCCTAGTAAAGAGACCCATAGGCTTCTATGTTTATAGCTGCAGAAGATACAAACCCACTCTTCCTCATTTAGTTTGACGGTAAATGTGATCCTATTAAAGACTAGTAAAGAGACCCATAGGCTTCTATATTTATAAAGCTGCAGAAGATACAAACCCACTCTTGTTCATTTAGTTTGACGGTAAAGGCGATCCAAGTAAAGAGACCCATAGGCTTCTATGTTTATAGCTTCAGAAGACACAAACCAACTCTTCTTCATTTAATTTGCCGGTAAAGGCGATCTTAGTAAAGAGATCCATAGGCTTCTATGTTTATAGCTGCAGAAGACACAAACCAACTCTTCTTCATTTAGTTTGACGGTAAAGGCGATCTTAGTAAAGAGACCCTAGGCTTCTATGTTTATAGCTTCAGAAGACACAAACCAACTCTTCTTCATTTAATTTGCCGGTAAAGGCGATCTTAGTAAAGAGACCCTAGGCTTCTATGTTTATAGCTGCAGAAGACACAAACCAACTCTTGTTCATTTAATTTGACAGTAAAGGCGATCCTAGTAAAGAGACCCATAGGCTTCTATGTTTATAGCTGCAGAAGATACAAACCCACTCTTCCTCATTTAGTTTGACGGTAAATGTGATCCTATTAAAGACTAGTAAAGAGACCCATAGGCTTCTATATTTATAAAGCTGCAGAAGATACAAACCCACTCTTGTTCATTTAGTTTGACGGTAAAGGCGATCCAAGTAAAGAGACCCATAGGCTTCTATGTTTATAGCTTCAGAAGACACAAACCAACTCTTCTTCATTTAATTTGCCGGTAAAGGCGATCTTAGTAAAGAGACCCATAGGCTTCTATGTTTATAGCTTCAGAAGACACAAACCAACTCTTCTTCATTTAATTTGCCGGTAAAGGCGATCTTAGTAAAGAGACCCATAGGCTTCTATGTTTATAGCTTCAGAAGACACAAACCAACTCTTCTTCATTTAATTTGCCGGTAAAGGCGATCTTAGTAAAGAGACCCATAGGCTTCTATGTTTATAGCTGCAGAAGATACAAACCCACTCTTCCTCATTTAGTTTGACGGTAAATGTGATCCTATTAAAGACTAGTAAAGAGACCCATAGGCTTCTATATTTATAAAGCTGCAGAAGATACAAACCCACTCTTGTTCATTTAGTTTGACGGTAAAGGCGATCCAAGTAAAGAGACCCATAGGCTTCTTTGTTTATAGCTGCAGATAAATCCCTCTTTACACGTTTGAAAAATGTGCTTGAGAGTCCAATAATGTCTTGTCAGTCGGCCGATGTATATGAACGGCAATGGCTTACCAGACTGCTTAAAATTGTTTAAATAATAAGTAAAAAAACGACCAATTTTGTTAGTTTATAATTACTATTTTTAAATTATATCTTAGACAAGTAATAAAATTACTAACAAATTATCTTTTTTCGAACTAGCACGTATTGTTAGGTAGCTGTAAGTATAATACTTAAGAAAAAAACTAAAAAAAAAAAAAAAAAAACTGTAACCTTAAATCTTGATAAGAAAAATTATAATTAAATAAACCCACCCACACTGTATCTTGTCATAGTATATATGGTTTTTAGAACTTTACTGAAGAATAATTGATTGGAAAACAGTAATTTGGTAAGTTAATAATAATGACAATGTTCGTAAATACGGATTGTTTTCATTTGACATTTTCGCTTCCTCTCAATGCATTTTTTTAAAGGCAAAAATTTCACAGTGAAATAACTTTTGATTTCAGTTTTAGTCTAATCACTTCTGGGTTGCTTTGGAAGCTATACAAACGTTTATAGGCAAGCCTTCATTACAATCTGTTTAGTGTTAAGACGGCCTGTATACAGTTTACTCAGCAATTGTGATGATGGTTTTAAGATTATGAAAGCAGTGAAATTGACGACAGTGTATGACTTTTTTTATTCTGAATCGTACTAAAAACCGAACAATAATTTACTAATTAAAATAACAGACCTATTGACATTGTAACCATCAGCTTCTGTACGGAAACATTCACACAAATTCGACTTTATCTAGAAATCATGGTGTTATTTTCTATTAAATTTAACAGTGACGTTATGTTGTTTATATTAAATATACCTTATGGCGCCAAGTTTATTTATATAGTTGTAAAATGTCTACTTCTAATAATATAACATTATTTGAATAGTTCACCGGTATGAGTCGGTAACTAGGAACCAGGAATTATACAGGGTGTTCATTTGAAAACTTCCCACATTTGTTGCTTCAAAACCGAGTAACTTAGAAAAATTCAGTTTCAGGGGATTGACGCCATAAGGTATATTTAATATAAACAACATAACGTCACTGTTAAATTTAATAGAAAATAACACCATGATTTCTAGATAAAGTCGAATTTGTGTGAATGTTTCCGTACAGAAGCTGATGGTTACAATGTCAATAGGTCTGTTATTTTAATTAGTAAATTATTGTTCGGTTTTTAGTACGATTCAGAATAAAAAAAGTCATTCACTGTCATCAATTTCACTGCTTTCATAATCCCCTGAATTTATTGCTAATTGGAGGAACCAAAAGAAATATATTTCCAAAAATGGGTTGTTACCCCTTAACCTATACCTTGTATACCTCTAATGAAAGCCCATAAAAATGTAGCCTTTTGTTAAAAACAAAGTTGAAGTCGCGCCTACCGTTCAGAAGCTGTGTACAAAAAACACAATTTTTAAGTGTTTTCATAACCCCCTTTTTAACACGCCTTAAAGATAAATTTTAACTTTAGGCTTTGTCAAAGTAATAAGAGCTGCCTAATATGATAATCTTAGTGAAGTTAAAATCAATTTAGTCATAAAAAATATAAAAACCATGATGTTTACGGATTTTGTTCTTAATTTAGCTAACATTGTTCATATAGGGCGATATGGTGTGTGACCACTCTTTAGAAAACCATATAAATTCCGAGTAGTTTGGTATAACAATTTTTGAAATCGGTTCACAGGTTGTGAAGTTGTGGTTGAAATAGTACTTTTTAAATTCCTCATTAAACGTTTCTTACACTATTTAAAAACCTAAGAATTTTCGTAACTAGTCTGGCCAGTTAATTTGGTTTGAAATAGAAAGTGCCTCTAATTTGTTCAGTTATGAATAGTTTTAAAAATGGTTTACACTTTAGACGAGTTAAAGTAATCTCTTTTATGAATCTCAACATGAATATTACAGTATAACTTGTGACGAACTGAACACTTATTTTATCATGAAAAATACATTTTACAACCAATGACGTTATCAAAAATGTATTAACGCTATCAAGTAAAACATAATACTGAAATGTGTAGGAGAAATCATTAAACATCCTTCAAGTTTATTTTTTATACTTGGTTAAAAAAATTAGAATGCTTAAAAAGTACTATTTCAACCACAACGTCACAATCTGTGCACTGATTTCAAAAATGTTTATACCAAATTACACTCGGCATTTATAGGAACAATATGAAATTCTGGTAACTTCCAGCGCGATCTATATTCTCCGTAAGATGAATGTTAAACTTTCTCAAATCAAGCAAACACATAGCTCCATTGAAATATCTTAAAGAGGTTTGTTGATTAGTCTATTTTAAAAATTCAAATATTTTTAAATATTCATTACACGCTTAATGTTGATTGTTTGGTTTGTCCAATTTGCTGCTGTTTCCATTTCAACTGACCGTTAAAGTTACTGAAGATCAGATCTAAATAAGGTGCGTGTATCACAAACATCAATATGAAAAACTAAAATAGGCTAATCTAAGCAATCATCATTCTCCATTACAATAATTACTAAATGGCAAACGAAAATCGGGAAAATATCAGCTTTTGACATTGGTCTTATGGGAAATATCAAATCAAAATCTTGTAATGTAGGAGATAATTTTACAAATTGTATTACATATGTCAGATCATGTTAGTATATAACACTACTGAACATACAGTAAACTTAAGTCCCCGTTAAAACTATAAGTCAATTATATAAATAAACAAAACTATAGAATAAAACTCTAGGTCATTAATCAATGAATTCACCAACCGAGAAAAACACTCTCTTTTAGTGAATTTTTTTTATTTATTAAAATCTGTTGCTCTTTTAATATCATTCGGCAGGTTATTGAATAATTTAGTGCTAAGGTTTTGGGGAAGATTGGCGGAGAGCTCCAGTCTGTCTGTGTTGATGTCTGACTTGTGTTGTACTCATGTATGTCTAAGCCTGTTTGAATGATCGCCTTTGATCTGTAAAATTACTGTTTCATGAATATAAATGGATGGTAACGTTAGATATTTTAATGACCTGAAACTTGCGCGGTACGATGCTCGTTCATTCACGCCTGCAGTTATTCAAATTGCTCTTTTTTGCAGGCAGAAAATTCTCAAGAAATACATTTGGGTTGTAGAACCCCTTAGAATAATACCATATCGAAGTCTCGAATGAAAGAGGGAGGAGTATATTAATCTCACGAGAAACACATTTTGGTGCGCAGAAAATCTATTTAATAAAAAAAGTTGCGAGGATAGTTTAGAGCAAAGAAACTCGATATAAGGTTTCCAGGAAAGATACCTGTCAAAAATTACAATCCTTGTTTACAATTTCCTTGTAATTGGAGCTGAGCACAGTCCATAAAACTAATGGTTCTAACTCAGGGTAACTAATTATGAAATAAATGCACTTAGTTTTGAACGAGTTTACATGTGAATTGTTACTGTTCAGGTATTGATACAGGTAAGACAGCTGTGTATAACAATCAGTTTGCATGTGAATTGTTACTGTTCAGGTATTGGTACAGGCAAGACAGCTGTTTATAACAATTGATTTACACGTGAATTGTTACTGTTCATGTATTGATACAGGCAAGACAGCTGTGTATAACAATTAATTTCTAAATTCTTTATTAATTTACTTTTTAATGATAATGATTTATCATCGGCATATATTGTTATATCTAAATTTGGAAACGTTATTGTTAAGCTGATCCTGACTGACCCTTGGGGATTCCGAAGCTTACAGGGATATTTTCAGAATACCTATTATTAACATGAACCCTTTGATATCTATTAGTCAATTACGATTTAATCCAGTCTAAAGCCAATAAACGGACTCCTACCATGTAGTATTTCAAAGAGTATCTTGAGGCGGCTGACCACTTAGTTCCCCCGTTAAAGAAAGAGTATGTCTGTTGACCCAATAGTAAGTATGAGCTGAAAGGAACATTATTTATCACTGGAGCGTGGAACATCCAGTGTTCTTCAGATGTGTTGGCACGTTGCAGACTACGCGGCGGCGAGCAACTCCAGTGGCCAATTATCCAGCTTGTGGCTGTACCGTTACTGCCAGCTCCAGCCACCGTGAACCCAGCCGGCGTTGCCAGTTCGCACTTCCACTGGCCGCGACCATCTGGTCTGGAAGAATCGATGTATGACATAAAGAAATAGTTATGTTCAATAGTATCCCAGTTCGAGGAGAATTATTATGTAATTTTTAATCATTTAAATAGTACTTAGGGTTTAGCAAAGTGTGGAATATTATTAATAGTGTTAAAACTGTCATAAGGAATGTACTTGTCCCTATGGTAAATATTTAGTTATATCTTACTAGTTTTTCCATGGGGTAGCTGACGTAAGAAGGAGGTCTTGACATATCAAATATAGGCCTAACTCAAGTTACTCCTCATTTTGAAGCTCTTTGTTTATATAACTCAACAGTGCGATCCCGAGTTGAAAAGTTAATTGAAAAGTTTAACTACAAATTTCAAAAATTCAAGAGAAATGTTTTAAGAATAGAATAAAATACATCTAGAAGTACTAAGAAACATCGTCAGAAAATTTTAATTAATACACAGAAACTGAGATTTCATAAGTTTATTGAAATAGTTGATTGGAGTAAGTATAGAGCAGCTTGGCGTGCGTCTTGAGAGAACCAAGGAAATATATGAACAATCAAGCTTTTTATTTTAGTAATATGTATTTATGTATTTTCTAGGCAATTAAATTTTAAATCTTAGTAGAAATGAACTTGAACTGATAAAAATCTGTGTAAAATATATTTTAAGCTGAGGCTATAATCTTACTGTTATTTAATTTTATAATGCTAAGTTTACTGTAGCGTTATAAATTTATCATAAAATTCATTTTATTTTCTGCGTATTGCTATGCCTATATATAAGACATGTCATGAGTCGCCTTTGACACAAAACGTACAGAATAGCTGTAGTCATAATAATTTTGTCCTATCCCTACAGAACCAAATATTTATTAATCACAAATTTCCTGAGGAAACCCAACTTTAATGTGTTGCCTTAAAAGAAAAATTTATCTATATGAAATCAAAATACTAAATTTCACTTATTAAGTATTATCTCTTGACCCTTGGCAAAATATTACCGTATTTAAATAAAATATATAGAACGATCATCTTAAAAGACAATTTAAAATATTTTATCTATTAATACCAGACATTGTATTTTATTATGTACGTATATAAAAACACACAGACAAACATTTATCCTGTTTCCAACAGAAAACATTATGTAAACCCATATTCTTGCTCGTTACTGTGGCGTAAGCAGAGTGGGAAGAAAATAAATACGGCCAAAACATAACACGGGATTTTTTGTCAACAAGCCAAGGAAGAGTTTGAACGTGGGATAAGACATGTATGTTCTAAAACTGAAGTTGAGTGGATAAGTATGAAATACATGAGTGACAAAGTCCAGAGCCGTTGCGGTGGTCGCTGAGTCTAGTATTCGTGATCGACTTGGCTAGCACTCGTGATCAAATTGGCTAGTACTCGTGATTAACTTAGCTAGCACTCGTGATCAACTTGGCTAGCACTCGTGATCGACTTGGCCAGCACTCGTGATCAACTTGGTTTTAGCACTCGTGATCGACTTGCTAGCACTCGTGATCAACTTAGCTAGCACTCGTGATCAACTTGGCTAGCACTCGTGATCGACTTGGCTAGCACTCATGATCAACTTGGCTAGCACTCGTGATCGACGTGTAGCCATTGTAATTAACGATTCCGTGACTCAGGAGCGCCTCTTACCTGGCTGAGGGGTTGTCATAAATAATTTTCGCTAGGGGTGCGACTCAGGAGCGCCTCCCCCCTCCTTTATGGAGGCGCTCCTATGTCGCACCTAAAACTACCTGTCCTCGGCACTCTACCTGTTATCGAGCTCAACTCGCGGTGCCTCCTAAATACCTACCAATCAACTATCACAACGACTACTATGATACTGAACTTTGTTAAGTGCACTGAACCTAGTAAGAAGTTATCCTAAAAGACCAATCAAAACTAAACAGTACATAAACATGTACTGTTATAAGTAATCTTAATCATGTTTCATTTTATTTGAATTAATAAATCGTTTAACTATTGCAGATTTGTTTTAAAACAAGTTTGTTATCGTACAGATAAAATACATCCACGCTTATTTATGCACACTAACTATCTTGGTCTTCGGATGTGGACCGTGTCACGTTTACCACATCAACTCCCGAAGACTAAGATAATGATGTACCTTTTTTGAAAAATTATAAACTTGATACTATTTGGTCTAGTGTTACAGGAACACTCTTCCTTTGCCCATGACTTGTCCTATAACCCATGTATCTTAATTATGAAATATTAACCATAGTTTATACAAATTCGTAAAAGCCAAGTAGTGATTTTTCATAATTGTATTAGTTTTATTACTGGACAAATTGTTTCAAAGAAAAGGAAGAGTTACAAAAAGGTCAATAACTACAAATAGGCTTGAAATAACGAATGTGCATTTTTAAGTTTTAACACTTAATATGTATAACATCCTAAAGTAGTAAATATAGGCCTACACGTAAATTCAAACTAAATAATTTGTGTTACACTTACTAATTTTTAAAACAATCTTAAATATAAAAAACAATACTTCAACTCAAACAAAAAATACTATTTACACTCAATCTGTTGGCTACAATATTCTATAACAAACAAAAAATATGAACATTCTAACGACACATGCTATTTTACTTACTTAATATTTACAACAATCTAAAATGTAAAACACAATACCAAATGTATAACATCATAGTCATTAAAAACAGCTGTTTTTAATTATTTTAAATATCAGCTGTTTTTTATGCCTGTTTTTGTTTAGGGTTTCCTAAAAAATAGCCTTTTGTTAATAACGAAATTTATTTTACATGAAACACAAGTTGTATAAATGTATTATTAAATGCTGTTCAATGTCACGCACTCCTTCAGCAATGTATACTTCAGCCTTAAATAATTAATACAGCAATTCTGTTTATAATCACTATGAAGTTATTCAATTCATAAGTAAATTTTATACAAGTAAAAACCCCTAAACAAGCATACATGAAAAAGTGCGTTACTCTTTTATTTTCAAACCTATTATTTAAGATATCTTTGGATTTGTTATTATATTTACAAAATTAAAGTAGTGTAATATATTTTCAATACAAATAGTGGTTTTAAAGTTATTTAACTTTTAACATTTCTTATGGCTGCCATTTTGAAACTGATAGAGATAATTTTGTAACTTTTTTATTTTATACTACACCTAACTAAATTACCAAATATGTCAAGTTTTAAATTATTAGCTCAAACCATGTTAGTAGTGAATATATGGGCGAGTTAGACTCAGGTCTCTATAGTATCACGGAAAATGAAGGTGCTACTTTTTAATTAATTATATATTTAAAAATGAAGGCGCTACCTGCAATACAGTATTGAAATGCGGGACTTGCCTACTAAAACATGAAGGCGCTTTTTTATTTATTAATAAACACTGTTAACCTAGCTTTATTATATAACATACACTGTTAGCCTACCTATTTTAATTTATTTTTCATTTTTTATTTAATTGTTTCGAATTTTTTTTATTAAATACCCTGTTAGCCAAACTTTATTATATAACATGCACTGTTAGCCTACCTATTTAAATTAATTTTTTATTTAATTTATATGAATTTTTTAATAAATACACTGTTAACCTAGCTTTCTTATATAACTTTCTCTCTTAACTTACCTATGTTCCAGGGACTCATCTACGGCTTCCTACCATCGTTACCTACCTATACTTATCTATCTAATCACGGTTGTGTACGTACTTAACACTCTAGGCAACCCGCAATACACGTTTTAATTAAAAATCAAGGAGCAGCTATTATTTATATTAATTATTTACTCCTTTTTTTATTTTTATTTAATACACCGTTACCTACCTATACTTAACTATCTAATCACAGTTGTGTACGTAATTAACACTCTAGGCAACCCGCAATACACGTTTTAATTAAAAATCAAGGGGCAGCTATTATTTATATTAATTATTTACTTCTTTTTTTATTTTTATTTAATACACTGTTACATACGAGGCCTACTGGTGTTCGGTGGCCGGGCTTTATCGCTGTTATCACATCACTGACCTCAAAGGTCAACCCGTGGCTGTTATCACATCCGCTTCCATTACCACAAGCATTGTTTTACATCCCGTATCTTTTATTTGCACAATCTCTTTTAATAATATCGTACACTTAATTAACATTGTATATGATTCCTTCTGAACATTTATTAAAACAGTACTACACGGGATGACGTAATCGGAGTTTCAAGTCTGGACAGACGTATGACTCTTACAGCGGCTGCGAAACTCGGGTATAGGGCTCCAGACGCCAGACTGCTTTTCATGTCTGGACAGGTGCGTGACCCAATTGCTACGTTCTGATTGGTTGCCCCCTCCCTCCTATCCCCCAAAATTTCCCTCAAATTTCCCCCAATTTCCCACATTTCCCTCCAAATTCCCTTGTTGTACTATATAAATGCACTGTTAACCTAACTTTTTCCATGTTATACTATATAAAATGAACTTTTTTGTCCAATATGGCGTCTTTTTCCATGTTATACTATATAAAATGAACTTTTTTGTCCAATATGGCGTCTTTTCCCTCCCGCGCCAACTCATACCCCGTGGGAAAATTCCCTTCCTAAAATTCTCTCATCCAAGATGGCGTTTTTATACTATATAAAATACACTATAATAAATGTAAAAAGATGACGACTGGATCCAATATGGTGTCTTTCCCTCCCAAAATTCCCTCATCCAATATGGCGGTCTTTATGCTTTATAAAATACACTATATTAAAAGACTATAGTAGACCAACACCTACTTTGAGGCGAAAAACGCAGTCGACCGCGCTAATAGCCCACCTTTCGAAGCCATTGTCACCCGTAAGCTGGGTCGGAAGGCCGGCGGGCAGCCAATTAGTCACATGTATTGCTCCGAGTACCAATAAGATTTTTTCCAGATTCAGTTTTATGGAAATATAAGTCATGTTACGTTATTCATCGCGGCCTGCTGTTAATCGTGATATAAAATTTGACGCAAATCGGTGAAAATTGAGTGGTTAAAATGCACTTGCTTAATGTGTTTGAAATAGCAATAAGGATTTAATTTAATAATACTACATAAATAAAACTAGAGTCATGTATTTACAAAAGAAAAAAAACATTACACAGTCATGAACAAACGAACCGAGAACATTGAAAATTAAAAAAGAGTGCTTAAATGGAACTATAATTCTTCTTATAATTCTTAAGTATTGTAGTAATATTAAACGAAACCTGTTCGATTTACTACGAGGATGCGACGAGAATTAAAAATTATGGTTTTGGATGGAAAGTTTACCTTTGATTACTAAATTAACACAAATCTTTCATGCTTAGTATGATCGATGCACCACGGTCATTACTGGTTCCGCATCATTAGCAAAGGGATGGACGTGATTCATACTTCCCTTCGGTTCTGGCCGTCCCAACATCCGGCCTTAATTATGTATTCTGGGAATACATAAGTTCCACTAATGTTACTAATATTCTACTGAGGTAACTGTTTAGTCGCTGTGGTCAGTTTATGTTTGTGGGTTATTCGGTGAAGAATCAAATTTGTGAGTGCAATGGCAGAAGTTAGGGCTTCGTCTCCGGAGAAGTATATCACCTCTAAGAGTAAACAGGCATACACCAGTGCGGAAAGACGTCTTATTTTACAAGTTTACGGTGTCTTACGAACAGAAAATCCGGGAATGTCGAAGAGAGATGTGGCGGAAAGAGTAGGCGTGTTGACAGGATCGAGTAGAGCGACTGTGGAGCGGCTAAGAAAAGAAGCGAACGACGGCCCTGTTGTGACACCCGGAAAGAAACGTCCTCGTCAAGTAGGCAAACGAACAAGGATGGCGATTTTCGACGATTTCCAAAAGAAGAGTATCAAAAGAAAAGTTCATTCGCTACTAAGGCAAAACATACCACCTACAGTAAAAAAAGTCAATGCAATGATCAATGATGACCCCGAGCTTCGAAATATGTGCCAAGAAACCACGAGAAAACTGATGATCGATCTAGGTTTTAAGTACGAAAAAAGAAATCGCCGGGCCATACTGATTGAACGGCAAGATATAATACTTTGGTGGAGAAGATATCTAATGAAAATTAAGAAATTTAGAGAAGAGGGAAAGAAGATTTTTTATTTGGATGAAACGTGGTGCAACGCTGGACACACAGTGAAGAAAGTCATAAAGTCGGCAAAGCAAGCGTTCATTAATGGAGAAACAACTGGCCTGCACAATCTTCCTGGGAGAGGTGGACGCCATATTGTTGTGCACATAGGCAGTGAGACGGGGTTTTTGAATGACCCAAACGATCCATCAGAAACAAACGACGCTCGATGGATTTTTAGGGCAAAAAAGACAGCGAAGATGAGCAATGCGACGCATCACGACGAAATGAATGCGGCTGCCTTTGAAGAGTAGTTTTCCGGAATCATGCACTTAATTCCACCAGATAGCGTAATTGTAATGCATAACGCGTCTTATCATAGTGAGACATTAAAAAACTTCCGAACATGAGCTGGAACAAACTCAAGATTCAACAGTGGCTGACAGAGAACGGCGTGGAATACAATCAAAAAGATGTCAAGCCAGAACTACTCGACCGTATCCCAGCGCATTTTAAAATGGAAGCCAAGACGTATAAAGTCGACAAAATCGCCGAAGAACATGGTCACACGGTACTCCGTCTCCCACCTTATCACTGTGACCTAAACCCGATAGAGTTGGTATGGGCCCAAGTCAAAAATGCTGTTGCCATGACCAATACTACTACAATATGTCTTCAGTTGAAGAGGATCTACATAAGGCGATAAACGTCACTGCCGAGAACTGGAAAAAGTGTGTCGAACATGTGAAGAAAATTGAGGCATATATGTGGGATCTTGATGGAATAAGCGACGAAGTGCAGGACAGGATTGTTGTGATGGACGCTGGAAACAGTGATGACACCGAGGAAGAATCCTGGAGCAGTGACGAAGTCAGTGATGGCGAGTCGAATGACGAGTTGGCTTTTCCTCTATGAAGTAAGCTGTTATTCTTTAATTTCATAAATAAATATTAAGGATTTACCGTTACAAAGAAAAATAAGTATCATTAATAGATTTGACTTTGAAATACAAACTTTTGTTTCTAAATACATGCATTTAGTTATTATTCAGCTGTTAAAGTAATTAACTTTAATCGTTAACACCAATTTTTTTATTTTTAACATTGAATTTTGTAACTAGTTTATATCTATATTAGGGCTATACAAATAAAGCTCTGACGTAAATAAGGGTACGTTTAGGATAGTTTAGGATTGTCCGAGCGTGTAAACAAAATTTAAATCGCCTAAAATGACTCAATATTTTACTTCTAATATGGTAGTTAAATGGTTTACTTTATTCGGCTGCTTATTATTATCTGTCAGTGTACATAATTTGCTTTGCTTTGTTTAAATGTTTAAAAATGTTATCCATTCATTTTATTTTTATTATTTTTGTTATTTTGTTATTAATTATGCTTATTGGACCTTTTTGGTAATGTAAATAGATGTAAAATACTTCTATAGAGTCTAATTATTGTCTTCCTTTGTTCTAAAATTGTTAGATATTTTTAATGTTTGTGAATTTTAAAATGACACATTACGTTTTCCTTGTATTTCGTTCTTAAGACCAAGATAAATACATCAACTCTGTTGTGTATTTTGATCTTAGCTAGTTTGTTAATGGCTGTGCAATGTTTTTTTTATTTTGTAAATACAGTTTAAATAGGTTTAATTTAACATTATTACAATACTGATCAGTTATTAATTCCATTAAGCGATATTTTTTAATTGTAAATTTTCTTGGTTCGTTTGTTTATGACTGTGTAATGTTCTTTTTCTTTTGTAAATACATGATTCTAGTTTTATTTATGTAGTATTATTAAATTAAATCCTTATTTCTGTTTCAAACACATTAAGTAAGTGCATTTTAACCACTCAATTTTCACCGATTTGCGTCAAATTCTATATCACGATTAACAGCAGGCCGCGATGAATAACGTAACATGACTTATATTTCCATAAAATTGAATCTGGAAAAATCGTATCGGTACTCGGAGCAATACGTGTGACTAATTGGCTGCCCGCCGGCCTCCCGACCCAGCTTACGGGTGACAATGGCTTCGAAAGGTGGGCTATTAGCGCGGTCGACTGCGTTTTTCGCCTCAAAGTAGGTGTTGGTCTAATATAACACATCGTCTGCTGGTCGGACGCGCATGCGCGTTGTTACTCTACTCATATATACACTACTCCATATACTCTATGTGGCTGACGCGATCGCAGCGCACCTAGCGGCAAAACTTAGCGCATCCTTTCGGAAACATGTCGCCTTCGGAAGGGAAGTCCCCGTGGGAAAATTCCCTCCCTAAAATTCCCTCAAATTCCCTCGTTATACTATACAAAATGCACTCTTAACCTTTCCCATCTCATACTATATAAAATGCAAAACATGACGGCCATTTACAAATGTACTATATAAAATACATTCGTATACTTCCGGTGACCGTCGGCTACCTTCGTACGCGTCGTCTGCTGGTCTGGCGCACACCCAAATGCCACGCTCTGATTGGTTACCTCCCTACTTTACAAGTAATCTTTCTCACACGTACTGTTAGACTACTTATTTAATTTAATTTTTCTCAACTTTTAACAAATACACAGTTAACATACGCTCTTACCTTTGGGTACTCATCCACGGCTTCCTACACTGTTACCTACCTATACTTATCTATCGAATCACAGTTCATCCTCAAGCCCCTACTTAACACTCTAGGTAACCCGCAATACACGTTTTTAATTAATTATTTATTCAAAAATGAAGGGACAATTCTTTTTATTTAATCTGTTTATAACTTAATTTTAACAAAGTTTTATCTATTTGTTTTGTTGTAAATTCCATAATTTATACATGCTAACACATTACATCGATCTTATGTGTAATAATGAGAGATCGTACATCAAATATTATAAGAATTCTCAAATAAATTTGTTATTTGCTGAGGCATTTCGCCTACAAGGTAGGCATCATTGGACAAAAATCAAATGAAATAAATTTGTTTCCAAAATATAATAATAAAACTGTTATAACTTATTTAAAAATTAAAAATTAGTTTTAAATTTGAAAGTACATAAATAACTAATTCATCAGTTGTATCGAATTAAATCAATAATTTACTATGCAGGTGTAAAATTTTCTGAGACTGGAGGACAATATAAGATATTTTATAGTTTAATTTGATTTTGAAGATGTGCTTATTAAATTATCACTTGCTAATAAACGCCTTTTGATAATTTACGCTATCCAAAGACTTCAAAGATTTGAAATATTTGGTTGTCATCTACTTGTTGGTTGGTATGAAAATAATGTATTGGATGTGTCTCAATGACGACTGAATACTATTTAAATTAATTTTATAAGTACAGTATATGTTAAAGCTATTTAGTTTTATTACAAAACTGAAAATATATACCGCAAACAGATGTTATATCAACTTATTACTTATACTTTATAGACGGTTCAACCTGTTTAGCTTTGATTTACTAGAAAGGACTATGAAAAAAAGTTACTTAGGATTACGTCAAACGCCAATCAATCCATGATTTAAGTCTTATACAATTCACCTTTTCTATGACTTAGAAGCGTGTCAAATCGGGCTATAACAGCTTATTTTAATATAGCTCTTATTTACAATTTCAATACCATAAGGCTTTTTTATTTGTAAAGAAATTTTAAGTGTACAATTTTTGAACAAACCTGAGAATAGATCCTAGATCTTATGTAAATAACATGTATGCTTATTTTAATAACATATGTATCACATACAATTAGATTGCTGTCAAGTTAAACACAATCTCATCATAAATATCAAGTCCCCTTAGTTTTTGAACCCTTGTCACATTGAACCCGCGTGGGTACGACAGTGGAGCGCCTTACGGTCAGGCGCTCCAATGTTGCAGTTGTGCGATTTCCTGGCTGACAAGTTGATATGTTTTTGACAGACGCTTCACTGTTGCTCTCCCGATTATTCCGGACCGCCGGCAGGTCAGATTGGACCCTCCAGGTAGAAGGGTTGTGCGCTCCTAACACGCTTTGACCCTTGTGCGCTTCTAACACGTGCGCTAGTAACATGGAATCACTTCCATAATATATAGAAGAATTGAACGTAATTGCAGGGGGAAATAATATTTATTAAGAACAACAAATGAACAAAACTTATAAATAAATGTAACAATGTCTTTCTATTTTGTCTGTCTGTCCATGCAATTGTGGCCTTCCGCGTGCATGAGTGAGGGGCTTAGTTCATAATAATTCCGACTGAGTTATTTTTAGGATATGCCTATTTCCCAAGTATCTTTGTTATGATTTATGATCTATCGGGCTATAGAATAGCTCATACGAAGGCTTCTTTCACATTACACGATTTTGTTCGCATGCAAATGTGTCGTACGAGTTTTTCTGCTGTTAATTGGGTTTGACACTACACAATTTTAAATTTTGTTACAAAATACGCTTTATATTGAAATATATTTTAAAATATAAGAGTGTTATCACTAGCTTTTAATTTTTAACAAGTTGAATTAGTTTTTAATTGTAATGTAAGTTCCGGTTTTAATATATTGTAAGTATACAATATTGTATATATTGTAAGTATTTAGTATTAAACATTAGAAACTACCCTCTTGGTGAGAATTGTAAATTAAAAAAAAATAACTTATTAGTAAGAGGGGTGTATTTTTATTATTTGTAAATCGTTCCCAGATTAGCCTAAAATATTATTCATAACTCTGTAGGCACATAGAGACCTCGAAGAACAGCTGGTTAGAAATATAAAACTCAGCAGGCAAAATAAGAAATATAAGTGACGAGCAAGAGCAGTAAGAGCACCCTTGGTTAGCAGCTCCCGATGGTCTTAATTTCGACGGTTGACTTGTTGGAATAAAACGCCCGTACTACTGAAACAATTTATGTAAGGCTTACAACTCAGCAGTAGCTGAATTTGTAGGAGGTAAGCGAGTAAATATTGTTCTGAGACCGTCATATGCTGCTAGATGTGATTTTAGAAAAAACTATGTTTATGGGCTCCATTACCCCAAAAACCAAAATTGATGGTCATACTAGTTAACAATCCTGGCGAGGCAGTGGGCCGATCTTTCTCACGAGGCGACATGCCGATTTCAACAAATGGGAATGTAGCAGAGTGTTATGGTGATACCGCAGGCCGAGTTCCTCAAAGGGGCCAAAGGTAGAGTTCCCAGGCGGGCCGCAGGCGAGTGCGACGGGATTGGCACGTGAAGTGTGCAGGGGTGTCCCCTAGTCTATATACTATAAATCTTGATGTAGTGACTCACTGACTGACACTAAATGTTGAGGCAATTCCCGGCGTCGTACCCCCATAAAGTGTATACTTGAATTGAAGCTCTCGGTCTGAAACCTCCAGAAAAATTCACAAAAGTTTACTTTTTTCACTCATAAACAAAATGGCGGCCTTTTGTACCCCAAAACTGCCCAATGTATTTCTTATGGGAAAATCACAAAAAGTCGTTTTTATAACCTAACCTGAGAAAACGCTTGCCTTCACAGTTCTACACACTTACCAACCACGCACCTTGAATATGAATTTCAGCTTAAAAACATAACAATTTGGGGTAACGGTGGTCCAATAACTTATGTTTTTTTTTAAATATACAAATTTTAAAAACTGATCTTATCTATTCAAGTGGGATATCAAATTAAAGATATTTTTCATCTGAATCCAAATATACCATCAGATTTTGAAAAGGACAATTAATAAAGGATATATACTCAATACAAATACAAAAAAAGATCCGAAAGCCAAAAAAAGGGTAATACTAACATAAAACTCCCAAGATGGATATCAAACTGTGGGTATTTGTCTCTCAAATCACATCATATCATTGTTTTTCGGAAGAGATAAAGTTTAAGGGCTATGCTACTCCCAAAAAATATGCTCAAAAACCCAAAATTGGGTAATGTTAAACTAATACACCCGAGTGGGGCATTAAATTAAAGGTATTCTTCTCTTAAATACTAATTTACAGCCCCGTGAGGCTGTAGGCCGAGTTCCACAAATGGCTAAAAGTTTAGTTCCAAGGCAAGGCCGTAGGCCGAGCTTCCCTCACGAGCGTAGCGAGTGACGAGGTTGGTACGCGTACCGTGCAGGGGTATCCCCTAGCATACTATAAAGCTCGATGTTGTAACTCACTCTCTCACTGACATTAAATGTTGAGGCACTTCTCGGCGTCCTGCCCCCAACATATTATTTATACTTGAAGCTCTCGGTCTGAAACCTCCAGGAAAATTTACAACAGATGACTTTTTCACTCATAAAAATGGTTCTTTTTATCCCAAAACTGCCCCAATGTATTTCTTAAAAACCCTCGAGGTCGTAGGCCAAACTTCCTAACGAGGCGACATGCCGAAATAAAAAAATGTGACTGTAGCAGGGTGTATTGGTGAGGCCGCAGGCCGAACTTTCCTCCGCAAGGCTGTAGGACGAGTTCAACAAAGGGCCTAAAGGTATAGTGTTCCAAGGTGAGGCCGCAGACCGAACTTACATCACGAGCATACCGAGTGTTAACGGCGTTGGCTCGCGTAGCGTGCAGGGGTGTCCCCAAATTGTATACTATAAAGCTCGATTTAGTGACTCACTGTAGTGAGGCACTTCCCAACGTCCAACCCCCATAAAGTGTATACTTGAATCGAAGCTGCTGGAACACACACAGCTGATGCAATATCAACAAACAGCTGTACTTGTCAAGTGACTCGATGTATCACTGCTGGAACACACACAGCTGATGCAATATCAACAAACAGCTGTACTTGTCCAGTGACTCGATGTATCACTGCTGGGACACACACAGCAGATGCAATATCAACAAACAGCTGTACTTGTCAATTGACTTTATGTATCAAACCTTCAGGAAAATTCACAAAAGCTGACTTTTTCACTCATAAATAAGATGGTGGCTCTTTTTTACCCCAAAACTGCCCCAATATATTTCTTAAGGGAAAAGCATAAAAAAAATTGTTTGGGGTATCGGGGCCCCAAAACCTGAATTTTAAAAAAATGTAAAATTGTTTAATACTGATGTTATCTACTCAAGTGGGGTATCAATTTAACTCTATATGTCTCCTGAATCCAAATATACCATCAGATTTTGAAAAGGGAAGATAATAAGGGGTGTATACCCCAAAATACAAAATATCACCTAAAATAAAAAAAGGGCAATACTAAAATAAAACACCCAAGTGGAGTATCTAACTATACATATCTACAAAATCACATCATATAATTACATTTTGGAAGAAAAAATGTTCAAGGCCCTGCCCCCTCCCCCCCAAATAAAATAAATGCTCCAAAAACAAAAATTGGGTAATGTTAAACTAATACATCCAAGTGGGGTATCAAATCAAAGGCATTCTTCCCTAAATCAGTAATATACCAACAGATTTGAGGAAAAACTATGTTTATGGGCTCCACTGCTCCAAAAACCAAAATTCATGGAATACTGTTAATGCTTGGCTTGAGCTCACATTTAGTTTGTGAGCTCACAAACTAAAGTGAGTGTTTTACATGCAAAAAGGGTTTAGCTACTTCTAAGTGATAACATTGTATTTGTTTTGGAACCAAATACAATATTGAAACTAGGCATGCCTTTAATTTATGGGTTTTTAATGCGTAATATAACAAAATAATCATGTTGTAACAAACAGTTTATTGTCATATGTTACGAACCAATTATAACAATCAAATTACATGAAAATGTTAAAAATTTTTTAAATTTTTTGGTTAGAGAATTTTCGTCAGCAACAAAGTTTGAGGTTGTTAGTTGTGGTTTTATACTATCAAACGATTTTGATTCTAGGAATATTATTTCCTTTATATAGTGTGGTAATGCGGAAGTAAGACATCGCGCGTCACGAACATTTAGTGTCCTAGGGTAAAAACAGACAGACAGCGTAGCTTATCCGAGCGCAATGTAGTCCAATACACACAGAGAGCGCAGCGTAGCGCATTGCAGGTTGTAGACAGTCACGAAGTACATCACATCAGTATAGAGGATGGCTCTATCGAAAGCGATTCGTATTAGTCTTTGCGAAAATACCTTAAGGTGGCAGTTTTTGCTCAATAGAAGAAGTGTCTGGGTGCATGAAGTGTGTAAGGGTAGGGACAAACATGGTGAATATCACCACTTATTTCCCGTCCTTAGGAAACACGAGTCTCGTTCTATGGATTACACGAGAATATCGACGACGACGACGTTCGATTATATATTCAGTTTGGTGAAGGATGATTTGGAGAAGCAGACAACGAATTGCCAGATCGGGGTCCTGACAAACACCTCGGAGATCAGTATTTCCATGTCCATTGTACACAAACACTGACGGAAGTAATGTCTTCACTCGAATACGCTCCAATACGCTCTGAGAAAAACAAAATAGTTTGTTCCTCCGGTATACGCTGCGCTGAAAAACGCTACTAGTGTGTCTTGCATCGAATCAATGCATGATTTTGTTTTAAAAAATACGCTGCGCTGCGCTGTCTGTCTGTTTCTACCCCTACTCATTTGCCGTCCGCTTCATTACTTCTACAGTATATCGTTTCACCTCATACCTTCAGCCTAATATAATTCTTAAATATAACATGTATAATGAAATATTTGTTATCTATGAATATATTTTGTATTTTATCTAAAATATAATAGAACCACTCAAAATGAAGATTTAGGACATATGCCAACATACAGAAACAAAAATGAACATACAGAAAAAAAGAAACACTTAACAAATGTTGTATGTGTCAAGAAATATCTATTAGTTTACTTCAGCTAATCATTTTGATTGTATCAGGGACATGTTAACTATACAGTATAATAATTCTTCTTACGGATGAATAATGAATAATAATAATATAATAACTCTTCCAGCTAGTTTTAAATTTTTATATTCATAAAAAAAGTACAATTGTTTCAGTGGATTGAAATAAATCTAAAGAATAAAAATAATCACAAGATGGTGCTTATTGTAATGTCGTTATATACACTACAGTACGCCTTATTTTACTAATTGATGATTACTTCGTCCACGTTACTACGACAAACTATTCCTCAAATGTCCAGAAACCTTGGCCACGATCTGCCAAATATTTGCAATTACAAATTACTGATGCAGTTACGTTACAAAACGAATTTCAAATGTTTCCTCTATTCCGTATAAACAAGCATTTATCGCCTGTAGGCTAAATGTTTTTCTCCTTCAACAGAAATAATATCAAACAGAAAAATAATTCAGAAAAATAATTCAACTATCAGTTTGCCTCAAAAGATTTAGATGAGAACTGAAAAGTATATTGGCTTGAAGAACTGATTTATCAATGTGTCTAAGGTTTAATTATAAATTAAACTCATACACTTTGCCACTTCCAGAAAACATGTGTCCTAAAAACACATTGTATATAGTAATAATATCAATTTTTAATGTAATGTCAAAAATATCAAGTTATCAGCTGTTTGTACATTTCAATATGTTTTTTCTCTGTATTGTTAGAATAATTTCAATTCATTACAGTCCATTATTTTGTTCAAACAACATCGTGCATTATTTTCAGTGTTTTAGTTTTATTCATTTCCATTTGGTCCTTAGAGCAAAGGATATTATTTTGTTTCAGTCAAAAAGGCAATCATTTTTTGTTTTGTTTTGTTTTTAATCATAAAAACAATACTTCATAGTTATTTATTTCAGCACATTTCCAAACATAAACAATGGAAGATTTGAAAATTCTAATAGCAAAAAGAGGCAGACTAAAAGCTTCCATTACACAGATGGTTAATTTTGTAAGTAATTTTGATGTAGAAAATGGAGCAATTTCAGACATTAAGGTAAGAGACTCAAAACTCGAACAACTCTACTTGGAATTTTGTGAAGTACAATCCAGCATTGATACCATAGCTTCAGATGATACAGATACAAATTTTATTGAGTTTGAAGATAATTACTATTCACTAAAATCTGAATTCGACACCATTTTAAACAACTCAAATAAATTGAATTCAACCCCATCAAACCAATCAGTCAAAGAATTTAGCTTCAGTAGGAAAAATGACACAGTAGTACTGCCCAAAATTAATTTACCAACCTTTGAGGGTAAAATTGAAAATTGGACATCTTTTTTTGATCTTTTCAACTCAACTATCGACAAAAACAATGATTTGGCAGAAATTCAGAAATTTTACTATCTGAAATCTAGTTTAAAGGGAGAACCACTCAGTCTCATCTCATCCTTGCCCTTGACACAACCTAACTACAATGTAGCTTTAGATATTTTAAAAGAAAGATACTCAAACAAAAAACTTATAGTCAATGCTCATTTAAATGCATTATTTTCATTACCAAATGCTTCATCACTAGCAAACATTAAACAGTTACTAGATACAGCAAATGTGAACATTCGAGCTCTAAATAGCCTTGGTTACAAAACTGAAGAGTGGGATATTTTGTTAGTTTACATGTTAGCTTCCAAACTTGATCAAGACTTGAGAACTAAATGGGAGTTAAGTAGCATGTCAGTTGAACCCCCTTCTTTCTCAGAGTTTGAAACATTTTTAAAACAATACATACATGCACTAGATGCTAGCAGTGTCAATAAAGTAAAATCTAGTTTTAACTTCAAGACTAATCAAAGCAATTCAGCAATGAAACCAGGTCTAGGTCTACACACAACTGAAGTAAATCGGGTTAAGTGTGTCTCATGTCCTATGTGTCAAAACTCTCATGAGTTATTCAGTTGCAATGAGTTTTTGAAACTCAACACAAATGACAGAATCCAAAAGGTGAAACAACTTCACAGATGTTTCAATTGTCTGTCAGCTGGTCATGTTATTTCAGCTTGCAAAGGTTCAAAATGTAAAATTTGCTCAAAGCCCCATAATACCTTATTGCATTTACAGAAGTCAAATTCAACACATTCAGTAACTAACTTAGATTCACCATTTTCACAACCGTTGAAAAGTGACAAACAAGACTCAACGATTTCAGTAGCACAACAATCTACTGACAGTGTAGCAGCAAACCCAAAAATATTATCAACAGGTGTTCATAATGTAAAAAGAGTATTACTTTCAACAGCAATCGTTGAAATTCAAGACTTTCAAGGCGACTTTCAGAAATGTCGTGCTTTGATTGATCCTGGTAGTGAGGCAAGTTTCATTTCAGAGCATTGTGCTCAAAAACTCAACTTGAAAATACAATCATGTAATGTTCAAGTACAAGGTGTTGGTCATACTCATGTTGGTAACACACGTGGCCTTACAACTTGTTTGTTGCGCACAAAACAAGAAGCAATCAGAGTCAACACTTTCATATTGAGAAAGCTTACCAGTATCACCTCATTGTCTTCATCATCATTTGATCATTGGACACACATAAACAACCTTGAACTTGCTGATCCATTTTTCTTTCAATCAAGCAGCATCGATATCATTCTTGGTGCTGATATCTATTCATCACTTTTAATAGATGGAGTAATCAGAGGTCCACCAGGAACCCCTTGTGCTATCAATACAAAACTAGGATTCTTATTGATAGGTGAAATCTCATCAGCAGATGTCAAAACAGCTTCAAATAAAGTCAAAACACTGTTTATCAGACATGATGATGGTCTAAATACTTTAATGGAGAAATTTTGGAATTCTGAGGATGTTGGTTACAAACAGGATTCACCAGCTAGTACAGATGAAAACATAATATGTGAGGATCACTTCATAAATACACATTCAAAAGATCAATCGGGCAGATTTTGTGTTCATTTGCCATTCAAACCCTCTATCACAAGTTTAGGTGACTCATATCATATTGCATTAAAACGATTCCAACGTTTAGAAAGTTCATTTGAGGAAGATAAAAACAAGAAACAGTCTTATGATCAATTCATAAATGAGTACATTGAGTTAAATCACATGAAACCTACCCCAAACAGTGACACAAGTATGATGAATCACAACTATTACCTACCACATCATGCAGTATACAGACCTAGTAGTACTTCAACTAAAGTCAGAGTAGTGTTTGACGGTTCATCTAAAACTACAAGTGGCACTTCTTTAAACGATCATTTGTACATTGGCCCAAAGTTACAATCAGACATAGTATCCTTACTTACACGTTTCAGACTACACAAGTGTGTTTTTACTGCAGACATTGAGAAGTTTTTCAGACAGATTTTAATAACACCAGAAGATCAATGTTATCAGAGAATTCTTTGGAGATCAAATCCTTCAGAACATATTCAATCTTATGATCTCTGTACAGTCACATATGGAACTGCTTGTGCCCCATACCTCTCAATCAGATGCTTACATCAACTAGCAGATGACGTCAAGAAGCAGTATCCAGAAATTAGTAGAATTTTAAAAGAAGATTTTTATGTTGACGATCTTATCTCAGGCGCAGATACAATTGAAAATGCTAAGCAAATAAAACAGGATTTAGAACATGTAATGAGTCGATCAGGATTCAACCTAAGAAAGTGGTCATCAAATTCAAAAGAGCTTATCAGCGATCAGTCTCAAACTGAAGTATCAATTCACTCCAAGGACAATACTGTTAATCTTTTAGGAATGCAATGGAATCCTCACCATGATACATATCTATATTCATTGAATGTGACAAATATACCTACACCATTGACGAAGAGAATCATTTTATCAGAAGTAGCAAAACTCTATGATCCCTTAGGATTTTTATGTCCAGCAGTTACAAAAGCAAAATTAATCCTTCAAGACACTTGGTCACAATGCAAGAGTTGGGATGACGAGGTTCCTCAGCAAATAGCAAACGACTTCCATCAACATAGAAACGGACTTCAACATTTCAAAAATATCACCATTCCCAGACCGCTGATTTCATTTGAACAAAATGCAACACATGATTTAGTAGGATTTTGCGATGCTTCGGAGAAAGCATCTGCAGGAGTACTTTACATGAGAAGTGTCTCGTCAACACAAACAACAGTAAGATTAATCATGGCAAAATCAAAAATCACCCCCTTAAAGAAGAGTACAATTCCACGACTAGAGCTATGTGGAGCGCTATTATTAGCGAAGATGGTAGCAAAGATCAAACCTTATCTACCAATTGAAAATACATACCTGTTTACGGACTCAACTGTAGTCTTAGCTTGGATATCTAAAGATCCTATGAAGTGGAAAACCTTCGTTAGTAGCAGAGTATCTCAAATACAAGCATTAACAAACATTTCTCAATGGAAACACGTTAAATCGGAAGAAAACCCAGCAGACATTGCATCAAGAGGAATTTCAGGAGAAAAACTCACAAAAGAACAGAAATGGTGGTCAGGCCCTCAATGGCTTTCTGAACCTCAAGCGTTGAACAACAAGAATGATCTTGAAAATTATTGTTTCGATTCAAATACAATTCCTGAAACAAGAACAATTAAATGTGCTTTAACAACTAAAGAAGAAGAAGACGAATGGTATCTCAAATTTAATTCTTATACAAAAACTATTCGAGTAACAGCTTACTGCATGAGATACTTAAAAAACATCAAAAGGTGTAATATATCAGGTCCTTTATCAGTGCATGAACTGGAAGACGCACACAGATGCATTGTGAAACATATTCAACAATTGAGCTTTCCAGATGATATGAGAAATTTACAAGATAAAGGAAGAGTAAAAAAGAACAGCAAACTTTTAAGTTTGAATCCTTTTATTGATGAACATGGAATCTTGAGAGTTGGTGGCCGGATCCAAAATTCGAACCTACACTACAACAAAACTCATCAAATTATTTTACCTGCAAATCACTCATTTGTAAAAACTTATTTAACTCATACTCATGAAAAGTATTTCCATGCAGGGATTCAATTTATCACGAATGATGTGAGACAAAAATATTGGCTTGTTGGTAATGTGAGAAATCAAATACGCAGTATTGTAAGAAGATGTGTAAAATGTATAAAATTCAATGGAACACCAATTTGTCCTCTAATGGGAAACCTACCATCATCGAGAGTTACACTGACAAAACCATTTTTTTTTTTTTTTTTTTTTTTTTTTTTTGAACAAAATAATGGACTGTAAAGAATTGAAATTATTCTAACAATACAGAGAAAAAACATATTGAAATGTACAAACAGCTGATAACTTGATATTTTTGACATTACATTAAAAATTGATATTATTACTATATACATTCTTCCGGCAGGAAATTAGTGATTGTCTTTATCGGTGGGAAGTTTAATGATTTTCACAACTGGTCTTCTAAATATTCCTTTTATAGTTTCCAAGTCCACCGATCTAACTGTATTGTGTTTGTCAGGATAAAGGTGATACTTTGACAGCCCTTCCTGACAAAAGTGCAGAAAACGGCCCAATCAACTACAATAAAAGATGGCAACTAGTTCAAAAACTGAGAAGAGACTTTTGGAAAAGATGGCATGTTGAATATTTGCACACCCTTCAACAACGGCAAAAATGGAAAACCAAACAAGAAAATATCAAAGTTGGAGATGTAGTTTTAATCAAAGAAGACAATGTGCAACCAATGAAATACCCAATTGCAATAGTTAACCAAATTTATCCTGACAAACACAATACAGTTAGATCGGTGGACTTGGAAACTATAAAAGGAATATTTAGAAGACCAGTTGTGAAAATCATTAAACTTCCCACCGATAAAGACAATCACTAATTTCCTGCCGGAAGAATGTATATAGTAATAATATCAATTTTTAATGTAATGTCAAAAATATCAAGTTATCAGCTGTTTGTACATTTCAATATGTTTTTTCTCTGTATTGTTAGAATAATTTCAATTCATTACAGTCCATTATTTTGTTCAAACAACATCGTGCATTATTTTCAGTGTTTTAGTTTTATTCATTTCCACACATTATTGATGAATATTTATTTATAAACACTTTGAATATGTTTTCAAAATTCATCAACATTTACGTGGTAATATACAGCGAGTCATAAATGTTTAAGCCGGATTGACACGATACGAGTGTACTCGGTCCGATCGAACTCGGATGTTGCGCGCGCATCACTCGGATGCCACTCGTAACGTGTAAACACGTGTTCCGAGTAACTTGGTCCGAATACACTCGGTAGGAGTGAAGTCGGACAGCGCTCTACTTATTCGTATACGAGTGATCCGAATTGTTTTTTTTTTTTTTTTTTTTTTTAATATACGGTTCCACTTTTTCATTCGTTTCGTTTAGGTTATGTTTATGTTTTTCGAAAACTTTAGTCTAATGCAACAGCAGCTATACCCCTCTTCTCAATTTCATTTCAGCCATCGTTTTAAGAACACTAGATTTTATTTTATTCAAACAGTCTGGCATCGGTCCGAGCACAACCCGTTATGTCAACTCTGCCATCCGATCGCATGTCCGAATGCGCTTGGAACGAGTGCCAAAATTATACTCGGACCGGGTACGCTCGTATCGTGTCAACCCGGCGTTAAGCAAACAAGTTAAAAACAGGTAAATTCATGTCTAACAATTTGAGAGAAAAGACAGATTATCATGGTGGTATGTAGATGGCAGAGGTAGAGTACAGAGTGAGGCCGGGAGTGAATGAACCCGCAGACCGGTTCCACACGTGGTTCCGCCCACCGCCGCCGTGGCCACTGTGTGTTCCCACACATAGTTCCGGCATTAAACATATTAGTGGCATACAACAAACATAATACAGGGTCTAACATAACCAATGTATCGTAATTTGACTGTTACTTACTAATTCAACTGTGGCAAGAAATTTATATTGTGAGAAAATCCATTGAATATACCAAAATAGTACAAAAACTTATATTTTGAAACGAAATTAGACGTTTATTTATATTTAACGGTGTTTTTCTTTTTATCTCGTTTTTGTTAATTGTTCACTGGTTATTTTTGTTCATGAACGTATACGCCTTATGTTTCTACTAGAAGCAATATCAGCTATTTCTAAAATCACAGTAATGTTCAATATTCTATTTTAATAGTCTAGGTTCTGACTGCTTTTGAATATTTTTGCACTCTACTCTTTGGGAGCAAAGAGGAATAGTTTAAAGTTTATTTATATTATTTAAACGTTTTATTTGTATTGTTGCTAACTAAAGGAGTTTTGTATCAGTACACACAGTTAAATTATTTTTCTATAAATACTATTAGTATTATAAATTTGATATTATATTTTAGATCCAAATAATAATAATAATATATCTTTTAATATTATATTTTATTTTTCTAAATAGACTGGTAATAAATTTATGTAAAACGGAGCCTCTATCCAGGCTTGTCTGAGAGGAGCTTCATTTATTATTTATTTGTTTCAAAAATTCAAAATTTAATAAATAGTACCTAGGACCAGCCTGACATGTGTCCTGGTGATATGTGATTTTATGTTTATTTTTGTTTTAGTTATAGTGTTTATTATATAATTGCTTTGTAGTGTATGTAATATGTAATAGTATTCTATGGCTCTACAGTACATGTTATTGTATATGTTGACTGTAATAAATTGTATCATTGTAAATCTAAGCAAATAAATAAATATTATTATTATTTTTTGTTTAGTTATACATTTTACAAAATCACCGATAAAAACACTTTTTACCAGGCCTTTCGCCAGCAAAGCTGGCATCATCAAACAACAAACATTTATTTTTGGTTATAAACAAAACAAGACAATAATGGATTTGAATAAAATATGTAAACAATTAAAAGAATATAAGAAGAAATATATGGTAAATTATTAATAATATATATATATATTAGAGTGTATATTTTTTTATAACATGTGACGATAATAAACGAGCATTTTGAATAAGCCCACTTTCATTATTCATTAAAGATTAATCACTTTTGTTAATTTAATAGGTTTCCCAGGCATTTAAATGTTTTGAAGATGAAACTGATTTTATTATTTTTGAATGTTATTTTGTGATGTTATGGTTTGTTGCTAAGCAATGTTTAGCAACTGCTGATTTTTCTTCTCTATTAAATTTAATATGTGAATAATGTTCGTCTGATAGTTCTTGCGGAAATGTTGCTTCCATCTTGACCAACGTAGAAATGTTGAAGACATCAACATTAGACACAAGATCTAAAGTTTGAACAATGACTACAGATCTATGATAAGCGAAAAGAGATAAGGAAATAGTCCAACTTCCTATAGAAGACGAAAGGAGCTTAGAGCGGCTGCCGATACGCAGACCTGGTTGCGAATTTCTGCCTCATACCCCTCTACCAACCCAATTCCTTTGTCCACCGTCTCCTTTCTCTTTCATTTTCATAGCAAATGAAATGTTTCCTCTCTCTACAGGCGGCTGCGCTGCCCTCTCTGGCATTCTCTGTCTCACTCTGGAATTACGCGCAACAAGCTCGACCTAGCGGTGGCCGCGCCAAGATAGTAAAATTAGAAAAAAATAGTTTGACAGTTTAACATTGGCTTTTCGCTTCTGGTTTGAATGAATGTGCTACAAGATTATGTTAGCCTACTGAGTGCCTACTAAGTCTAGATACGAATCAACACGGGATGGATTTGCGTGCGACGTATGAACGCTGGGGTATCCCCCTTAATAATGAGGAATTTGTTTTTTAAGTACTTTAATCTTGTCGAATTTATTACGGGACATAGAAAACCTCTAGGTTGGGAAGTTATACATAACCAAAACCTCTAGGTTGGGAAGTTATACATAACCAAAACCTCTAGGTTGGGAAGTTATACATAACCAAAACCTCTAGGTTGGGAAGTTATACATAACCAAAACCTCTAGGTTGGGAAGTTATACATAACCAAAACATGATAATTGTTTTATAAATTTACATGGAACAGGCAGGCTTTAATTTTGGATTCCTGTTTGTCGAGGGAAAGGTAGTTTGTTCCAGCCTTATTGTATGAGAAATAGTCTTCCTAATTTTGGATTCCTGTTTGTCGAGGGAAAGGTAGTTTGTTCCAGCCTTATTGTATGAGTAATAGTCTTCCTAATTTTGGATTCCTGTTTGTCGAGGGAAAGGTAGTTTGTTCCAGCCTTATTGTATGAGAAATAGTCTTCCTAATTTTGGATTCCTGTTTGTCGAGGGAAAGGTAGTTTGTTCCAGCCTTATTGTATGAGTAATAGTCTTCCTAATTTTGGATTCCTGTTTGTCGAGGGAAAGGTAGTTTGTTCCAGCCTTATTGTATGAGTAATAGTCTTCCTAATTTTGGATTCCTGTTTGTCGAGGGAAAGGTAGTTTGTTCCAGCCTTATTGTATGAGTAATAGTCTCCCTAATTTTGGATTCCTGTTTGTCGAGGGAAAGGTAGTTTGTTCCAGCCTTATTGTATGAGTAATAGTCTTCCTAATTTTGGATTCCTGTTTGTCGAGGGAAAGGTAGTTTGTTCCAGCCTTATTGTATGAGTAATAGTCTCCCTAATTTTGGATTCCTGTTTGTCGAGGGAAAGGTAGTTTGTTCCAGCCTTATTGTATGAGTAATAGTCTTCCTAATTTTGGATTCCTGTTTGTCGAGGGAAAGGTAGTTTGTTCCAGCCTTATTGTATGAGTAATAGTCTTCCTAATTTTGGATTCCTGTTTGTCGAGGGAAAGGTAGTTTGTTCCAGCCTTATTGTATGAGTAATAGTCTTCCTAATTTTATTATTTCGTATTTATTGACACCGCATATCATGCCCAAAAGGATAAAAACGTTAGATAATAAAATAAATGTCTTACTAAAGATTTGTTCAAAGATTTGTCGTAGGTCTAATATTTCGTAATTTGAGAATTTAGATTAAAATTTATATTGATACTGGGTCTATAAGACAAGTATTATAGGCTACAGTTATTAAATTGTTTAAAATTTTAATGTAGCATTCTAAAATGTTTAAGAAGTGTACTATTCATCAAGTGTAAGATAAAAAAAAGGTACATCTTTATGCCTTTCCCTATAAAAAAAACACGCACGCTTTATCTCTTATTCAACAAGAAATCATGTTTTCAGATTTAATTCTATAAAAGTGCATTCACGTAAATTATTAAGAGCATTAATGGATTAAATAGTTATGACAAAAATTCTGCGCTGTTGTAGATTTACGGGAACTAGTTCCTCTGTTTTTTTTTTTTTTTTTTTTTGCGTGAAGAACTCTTGGATTTGTGTACTGCAGAAGTTTGCAAGGTATTACAACAAATCCGGTTTTAGAATTATTTGAATAAAAAATAACCGTGTTAGTTGCTGTGTCTACGTCGATGGGTAAGGAATAGGACCCAAATACAGGAAATACGGCTTTTACAGTAGGTGATAGATATTGAGGTGGTCTACATTTTGTAAATGCAGAAAACTGTTAATTTTTCTGAGTAAATTGGAGCAATGTTAGTTCTTGGTACGGTAAATATTTTTTAGGGGTAAAGACAGGACGGACTCTTGCCCCAACTCAGATAGCCCTTAGGGTCTACCTGCGAGTGCACCGGGACTGCGCCGAGTGTACGGCTAGAGGGTGACTTCCAGTGGCCGGACGGACTCTTGCCCCAACTCAGATAGCCCGTAGGGTCTACCTGCGATTGCACCGGGACTGAGCCGAGTGTACGGCTAGAGGGTGACTTCCAGTGGCCGGACGGACTCTTGCCCCAACTCAGATAGCCCGTAGGGTCTACCTGCGATTGCACCGGGACTGAGCCGAGTGTACGGCTTGAGGGTGACTTCCAATGGCCGGACGGACTCTTGCCCGAACTTGAATGAGGCCAAGGTCTACACCGGGCTGTAACGCCAAAGGGGTAAGGTAGGCACATCGTGAATGAGGCCAAGGTCTACACCGGGCTGCAACGCCAAAGGGGTAAGGAAGGCACATCATGAATGAGGTCAAGGTCTACACCGGGCTGTAACGCCAAAGGGGTAAGGTAGGCACATCGTGCATCCGCAGTCCCGATGCATCCGCAGGTAGGTCCTACGGACTATCTGAGTTCGGGCAAGAGCCCGTCCGGCCACTGGAAGTCACCCTCAAGCCGTGCACTCGGCGCAGTCCCGGTGCACCAGCAGGTAGACCCTACGGGCTATCTGAGTTGGTGCAAGAGCCCGTCCGGCCACTGGAAGTCACCCTCTAGCCGTGCACTCGGCGCAGTCCCGGTGCACCAGCAGGTAGACCCTACGGGCTATCTGAGTTGGTGCAAGAGCCCGTCCGGCCACTGGAAGTGACCCTCTAGCCGTACACTCGGCGCAGTCGCGGTGCACCAGCAGGTAGACCCTACGGGCTATCTGAGTTGGTGCAAGAGCCCGTCCGGCCACTGGAAGTCACCCTCTAGCCGTGCACTCGGCGCAGTCCCGGTGCACCAGCAGGTAGACCCTACGGGCTATCTGAGTTGGGGCAAGAGCCCGTCCGGCCACTGGAAGTCACCCTCAAGCCGTGCACTCGGCGCAGTCGCGGTGCACCCGCAGGTAGACCTTAATAATGTTTTAAAATATTTAACAATCAATATTTCCATTTAAATTAAAACTCAACAATCCCTAAACCAAAATTCAATGTTAATAATAATATAGTAAGAAAATATAAATAAAATAATATAAAACAAAGTAACTATAGAAAATAATTCAAAAAAAGTGAAAACAAAACTAAAAGAAGCCTGTATTATGATGATTATTATTATATAAAAAGTTTCAAAGTTATAAAATGTTCATTGTTTGATATATCTTACATTTTCGCCAAACAATACGATTTCTAGGCTAGGCGGCGCCTACCTGCTTTAAACATAGCTGCGCAGTTAGACTTTACCCTAGACTTAACCACGAACGCACCTCGACCAATTAGTTAGGGTAGTTGTTGAATTCTGAGAAGGACCTTGCGCAGTTCCAACACACTACACCCTTGTACACCTTGACAATGGAGCGATCAAGGCCTAAGATGCAGCATGTGAAGCAAAAGCCATTCAGTCGTCTACACCTGCTGCCATATTACATTTGATTCTCTATAAGGACAACGTTCAATTCAAATAAAGATTACAGCTTTATTTATGAACGTACAATTTTAAAATGACCATTTTTAAAAGAGAACATCATTGCCTATAGCCCGCTAAAATCAGATTTTAGTTTTACCCATAATTTTATTTTTATAAATACAAATAAATAAGTATTGTTCTAATTTAACTCTTTTGTTTTGAATATACCAAAACCAGTTAGAAAAAATCTAGTCTCGTTGGTTTCTAGTCACATTTATCAAGAAATCCATACGACAAGTAAGTCCGTGTACATTTGGGACTTAATTTTGTTTTTATAAAAGTGATAAAAGTAAATATCTTAATTATATGTATATATATTTTTGCATCCCCGTACGTGTGTATGTAGGTCAGTACCACTATACACGTATGATGGCGTAGGCCCTCTCAACCAACTTATACACGTACTGTGATATTGACGCTCCCACCCACTCCTTACAGTCATAACACTTTAGTGGATGAAAGTACATATTAAAAAATGTAATCGTGAAACGTGTTTAAGTAAAGTAATTTTTAACTAGAAAATGCTGGCGTCAGTCACTGATTAACGCGCTGCCTGATGGGCAAGCGGAGAAGAGGAAGTAAACTGCCACCCCGCGCGGTTTGGGAACGGGTGGACAGTCGACCAAGTTACAAGTATTTCACAGGCAACACCGGAAGGCTGTTAAGACTGAAATATAGCACACTTGGTCTTTAATGAAACATGCTTTGATAAATGGAAATGTTGCCCAACTAGAACCTCACCTGATTATCTCTGCTAGAACCTCTATAGCTTCATGTGTCAACAAGTTGAGTTGTAAATAACACCTTGACGTGTTCGAAACGTAATTCTCTAAGGCGTAGTTATAACAACTAATCTTCTTTAAGCCTACAATCGAAGACTTAATAACCTAACACTTTTAGGTGCATGAGATCCATTGAAAACAAATCAATATAAATTATATGAGGAAGACAAAACAATATGTTTGACTTAAATTATATTACCTACGACTGTTATCCTACTCCTACATAGTTTTATGATTTGGCTTTTCTCTTTCTTTCACCAGACGAAGTTGTTCCCATTATTCTCTTTCTTTCAGTTTCACCAGACGAAGTTGTTCCCATTATTCTCTTTCTTTCAGTTTCACCAGACGAAGTTGTTCCCATTATTCTCTTTCTTTCAGTTTCACCAGACGAAGTTGTTCCCATCGTTCTCTTTCTTTCAGTTTCACCAGACCAAGTTGTTCCCATTATTCTCTTTCTTTCAGTTTCATCATACCAAGTTGTTCCCATTATTCTCTTTCTTTCAGTTTCACCAGACGAAGTTGTTCCCATTATTCTCTTTCTTTCAGTTTCACCAGACCAAGTTGTTCCCATTATTCTCTTTCTTTCAGTTTCATCATACCAAGTTGTTCCCATCGTTCTCTTTCTTTCAGTTTCACCATACCAAGTTGTTCCCGTTGTTCTCTCTCTTTCATTAGACCAGGTTGTCCCCATTATTTTTTATCCCACCAACTTTCCAATAAAAAAATCTTCTGCCTGAATATGTTCTTATTTGAATCGTCAGTTTGTGTTATACATACTGTTTACAGATCATATTTTACTGTACAAATCCATTTCTTTGTTTATGTTTTAGCACCGCTTTAATTTTAATTTAATTCTGTAATTTGCTTTATTAACATAATGGTTACCATTCATTTTTATGCCCATCTCGAGCAAAAATGTAAGGTCATCGGAAAAATATAGACACTTAACTTGAACGTTCTGCCTAATTTGAAGATTTATTTATTGATTCACAATAATGTTTAACTCTAGCAGTTTTCACAATTTCTGGATTATTTATTTCTAAAATACAGATAAAAAGGAACAGGGTAAGATAATCAGCGTATCAAGCTTCATTATTATTATAAATTATTTCAAACAGTTCAGGAAATACCGCTATAAATGTCATTTAGTACTTACGTGATCAATTCTAAAGTTTTGATTTCCATATAAAGACTGTTCTGTTCTTTTAGAACTTAAAAGAGAGCTTCGCGGTCAATGAAATTATATGACTTTGTAAAGTCAACAAATGAACAAAAACCACACCATTGTTATAGAAATCTTTTGATGCCTCAGTATTGGTAATCCCCAAATTTGTGTCCTAACTGTTGTTGAGCTCGATCAAGACATTGTGAGATAATGTTATGCCATTCATGTCATTGGTGCGAAAGCCTCGTTTGTAATTATTGGTTGCCATTGACTGTTGAATAAGAAATATTTAGTGAGTGGCTGTGAATGGATTATCAAAAGTAATTTTTATTGTATGGTCGTTGAACGAATTTAGGCCTAATTCAGTATGTTTGATGGATGGCTGAGACTTGGTGCTCTATGGCAGACATAAACATAAAGTAAGTTATTTCAAGATATATGGTTTCGACTGCTTCAAAAATCAAGAGGAAAAAAGGAACTTCCTTAATTTATTATGAACCAAACGATCTAAATTAGAAAATTACTGGTTGTCAAATAGTTGTCTGCCCATATTGATGTTAACTGTTAGATAGACAGATATCCGTAAAATTGAGCTCAGAGGTCAGAACCCATATACAGAATCCACTTATTGGATTCTGTATCTGACACCAGATCTCGGAAACATCCCATAACATTGCTCGACTATATGTAGATCAAAACACCTCAGTTCCTTTGAAACTTAAATGATTTATTACATGGTTTATGATAATTTTACTTACCGCAATTATTGAAAATCTCTAAAATATCACTTTAGAGTTCTTAAATGAATCTAATTACAGAATGAAATTAGCACTTCCTGGTGCTGTTGCAAATGATAAAGTCGGATTCATCTTCTAAATTGGCGGTTACGCCATCTCTTATTGGTCAACAGCAAAGATTGTAGGCTGAAGCTGACGTAGAACATATGGATAATAGTTTGCAAATACTGCAGCTCATTTCTCAGAGGAAAGCGAGTCGTCGTCAGTGCAGATTGGAGCGGCGAATGTTGGCCTTGAAGTGAAAGCAGCTCGAGCGCGCGGCGAGAGGGTGCTGGGACCGGAGAACAGCGGGATATTATGCAAAAATCGGCTGTAAGAATGCAGAGGTAGAAGGGGAGGCCGGAGGGGCCCCCACTCCTGGGGTTCGTTGACCTCCCGCCGCCAGTGCCAGGACGGACGGCCGCGCGAGTGCATCAACACGTGTCGCGGCGGGAGGATGGACTCGACATGGACGTCTTTAAGATCGACCAATCTCTGAGTGCGAACCTCGGTAGTGCGCCGCCACCGGACAAACTCAACGCGGACGTGTCCTTCGATGCCGGGTCCGAGTTCAATCTCAGTTTCTTCGATCAGCCAGAGGACAGTGCCCAAGGCTTCAGCGACCCAGGGTCTGTGGGCTCGACCTCAGTGTCGTCCCCGCCGCCACCCACTCCCCCTCACCCACAGCCACTGGTGCTACATCAACCCTCCGTCTCAGCCACCAATAGCCAAGGTTTGATCCAGTTGATTGATATTGTAGTAGACCTATCCACCAGGATCGTGCTCGTTGTGTTCGGTAGATCCACCCTGGTAGGCTGTAAAGAGACCATAAAAAAACATGGAACCTAATCAGAACAAATCATACATTTAAATCGCTAACGAAATACTAAACATCAAAATACCATTTTATGAGTTCTACACGTATAGAGACACAATCTTTCCAGAGAGCATATAGCTGAAGGTGGGTCTTTTAGCTGTACGGGAAAATAGGGGATGTTTCCATGTAAGGGTTTAATGTTACTGTTCTTTTACGTGGTATAAACGTCGAACTCAAGCAAAGAGTAACAGACCTGACTTGACTATTTGGCTTTTACGTCTCAAAATTGTAAGGGTTTGACATTTGCAATTAAAATAACTCGGACAAAACATTTCCCGGAGAATCCAAAATAGAGTCATGGAAAGTTGTGAATTAAAAATATCTCCCAAAATACTGTCACCTGAAATAGGCCAAATTTAGTTATCACAGGAAACCGTCTCTTGATAACTGGAGCTGAAAGAAGAGGATATTTTACTTCTATCTTAATGACAGGGTTCAATATTTAAATTCAAATGTGAAACTCGTAAACAAATTCAATTAGAAATATTAACAGATAGGAACTGCAATTTCAAATTTGATAAACCAGGGTTGTTTCGACCTCAGAAGATTTATTGGTATGGTACAAGGCCAAAAAAACTCAATCCATCGTAATGTCTATTTATGAGGCAGAGTTAGGTCTGCAGGGTACGTCTCTTCCACTCAACATTCCAAAAAATGTGACTGCGTGGAAGTAAAGCGTACTAAATTTTCTTCAAAACAACTTTAACTTAGCAGTTGGTGAGAAATTCTCCTAAGATGATTCTAATTACATACATCTTTAAAGACACATAATAACTAAGGCAAGATCATTTACTTTCAGTCCACGTATATAGTTGTATACATAAACATTCATACACCTTTCACTTATTGGTCTCCAAAAAAATAAAAAAAAGAACAATTATATGGCCTAGCTTTATTTCGTGTTACTGTGTATCAATAATGACAGTGTTAAAGAAATTATGCTTTGTTCAAAGAAAGAAAACGGACTGATGTTCATACAAATAAAACGAGACCGGAATGGTCATTTCGTTAATATTACGTTCATAATTTTATATTATGTGATGTATTTTGAGGATACAAGGTCAGTTAATTGGTCTTCGTTCGTATGGTTGATAAGTCTTCTTAACTTTCATGAGAACGTTGAGGTCTTATCCCTTGTGGGATACAAGATACATGCTCACAACTAGTGCTAATTCTGTCATAGGCTAGTTATGTCCTACAATCGATTAATTCACAATTAGACTATATGAGAATTGGTCAATTTTGATTTTAAACGAATACCACTTTAGAATACAGAATTTGTTGTTATATTAATTTGGTAATACTTAACATTAATTTCAGAATGTATATCAGTATCTTGAATGTGTTTAGGAGGGATGTTGTCAGCAATGTCAGCATTTGTTTTATGCCAATGAGTCAAAGCAACCACCAATATCCATGACCTGAGTGTTTAAGAATATTATGAGCATTTGTATTAAGCCAATGAGTCAAAGCAACCATCAATATCTTGGACCTAAGGAGCGATTTAAAGATATTATCAGCAATTGTGTTAAGCCAAGAGTCAAAGTAACCATCAACATCTAGGACCTGAGGAACGAGTTAAAGATATTATCAGCAATTGTGTTAAGCCAAGAGTCAAAGTAACCATCAACATCTTGGACCTGAGGAACGAGTTAAAGATATTATCAGCAATTGTGTTAAGCCAATGAGTCAACGTAACCATCAACATCTTTGACATGAGGAACGAGTTAAAGATATTATCAGCAATTGTGTTAAGCCAATGAGTCAAAGTAACCATCAACATCTTGGACCTGAAGAACGAGTTAAAGATATTATCAGCAATTGTGTTAAGCCAATGAGTAACCATCAATATCTTGAACCTGAGGAGCGAGTTATAGATATTCAACTTTCTGATTGTCAGCAAAATATTATTTATCTAGGTGATATTAATATTAATATTTTAGAAAATAATTTAATTACTCAAAATTACATGAATGTATTAAGTAGCCATAGTTTTGTTTCAATTATTAACAGCCCAACTAGAATAACTAATGTGTCCAAATCTTTGATAGATCACATGTTTATTAAAAATAATAATTTAAAATGTTTTAAATCATCTGTGTTCGATATAGGGCTTACAGATCATTGTATATTGGGATTAAATTGTTTTAGTAGGAATAAATTCAAAACTAAAATCTCTGATTCAAAAGATCTCACTTCCAATGATCAGTTTACTATAAATTATAATAAGCTTAGAGAGAGGCTGAAGAACGTTGATTGGACGCAATGTTATGTACTGGATGACCTTAATTTATGTTACAATAAGTTTAGTGAGATATTAACAACATGTATTGATTCATGTAAGACTCCTATTATACATTCTAAGTTAAGTAAAGCGAAGTCTATTTCACCATGGATGAATGTTAATTTGCTAAATAGGCTAAAAAGAAGAAGAAACCTATATACATTGTATAAAAAACGTCCTTACGATGTAACTTTTAAACATTATTATAAAACATTTACCGATAAATTAAAAAGTGATATTAACTTAAGGAAACAGGATTATTATAGTAGGAAGATAAATGGTTGCAACGGCGATTCAGCTCAATGCTGGAAAATTATAAATAATCTGAGTGGAACAGGAAAAAGTAGAACGGTAGACAAAATTGAATTGGATAGCGGAGAAATTGTGTCAGATGCTACTCAAGTAGCTGAGGCAATTAATTCTTATCTTATCTCGGCCAAAGGTCAAACCCACCTGCACACTCACACTGACCAACTGCCTCCAGTCCAGCCTAATCCGTATTCCATCTTTATAAATCCTACAAACAATTTAGAAATAATACAAACAATAAAAAAAATTAAAAATAAAAAATCAAGTGGTTTTGATAAATTTTCGGTAGATTGTGTTAAAAATATCTCGAATGAAATAGCTTCCGTATTGACATACATAGTTAACTTAAGTTTTGAAAAAGGAATTTTCCCGGAACAACTTAAATTAAGTATAGTTGTTCCATTATTTAAAAAGGAATCATCCTATAAATTAGATAATCTAAGGCCTATAAGTTTGTTATCTGTTTTTTCAAAAATAATTGAGAAATTAATGAAATGTAGATTAGTAAGTTATTTGGATAGAATGCAATTCTTTAGTCCTTCCCAGTTTGGTTTTAGAAAAGGAAAATCAACCGAAGAGGCAATATTGGCAATTACTGAAAAAATTTATTCTAGTATGAATAGAAAAGAAAAAGCAACTGGTTTATTTGTAGACTTCAAAAAAGCTTTCGATTTTGTAGATCATGATATCTTGTTAGGAAAGTTAGAGCACGCAGGAATAAGAGGAAATGCCCTCAGCTGGTTCAGGAGTTTTTTGAGCAACAGAATACAACATGTTAAGATTAATAATAAGTTTAGTAACCCTCTCACAGTTAAGGCCGGAGTACCCCAAGGGTCGGTGACCTCATCAATATTATTCTTGGTTTTTATTAACGACTTGTTGCAAGTACCATTTAATGGGGAAATATGTGCATTCGCAGATGACATTGCGTTGTTTTATTCATTCACGGATACCGTCAGAGCTGGGCAAAATATTATGGAAGATCTAAGTGCTTTAAAAGAATGGTGTTTAAAAAATAAAATGCAAGTAAATGTAAGTAAAACGAAATTCGTAAACTTCAGTCACATAAGTTTTGATTTTCCCTCAGACTTTATATACCATACAGATAATTGTAGTGAAAATCATTTAAAATGTCAAAAAGTAGAAAAGGCTAAATACTTTAAATACCTTGGAATTTTATTGGATGAACATCTAAATTGGATAAAGCGTTTGGAAACTCTACAAAATAAAACAAAAATAATGATAAGAAAATTTTACTATTTAAGGAATTTTTGTGACGAAATGACTATGAAAACTCTTTATTTTGCTCTTATACATTCGAGACTCCAGTACGGAATACAGTGTTGGGGAAGTGCTAGCAAGACTCACATTTTAAAAATCAGAAAAACACAAAATCATATAATTAGAATAATTACAAATAAAAATCGCAGAGAGAGTTCTTTTCCATTATATTATACATTAAAAATTTTCCCGATACAACACCTTTTTGTCTATAAAGTTTTAAGATTGTTTTATGTCAAAAGTGGTAATACTGGCACTACAAATTTATTACATAATACAAGGAGTGGGGCAAGTAGAATATTTAAACTCCCTAAAGTCTCAAAAAGTGTTCTTAAACAATCTTTTCATTATATTGGACCTAAATATTTTAATCAATTACCACATGACATAAAAAGTAGTACAAATTTGAAATTTTTTTCTATGAATTTGAAGAATTGGCTATTTACGAAACAAGATCTAGACTATTTGGATTTTTGTTTAATATAAATACTGACACTTCTTGCAGTGAATATGGTTTCTTGTTATTTTAGTTCTGTAATGTATGTTATATAAGAAATTTTAAGTTAAGTAGCAATAAATATAGTGTAAGATGAATTTAAGATAACTTTTAAGTGTTTAATGCGCCACAGAGAGTTTTATTTTTATAATGTAGAAGCTGGACTCATGTTCCATGTTTGTAATATGTTTTTATTAAGTAATATTTTGTGTTTTTTTTAGTATTTTGTAAATAATTTTGTACTGGCCACAAATACTTGTAAGTGTGGTCAGTTTTTTCCGAGCCGAATTATTGTTTTTTATATTTGTAAAAATGAATGGAAAAATAAATCATTATTATCATTATTATTATCATTATCATTATTATCATATTATCAGCAATTGTGTTAAGCCAAGAGTCAAAGTAACCATCAATATCTGGAACCTGAGGAGCGAGTTATAGTCAAAGTAACCATCAATATCTTGAACCTGAGGAGCGAGTTATAGATATTATCAGCAATTGTGTTAAGCCAAGAGTCAAAGTAACCATCAATATATTGAACCTGAGGAGTGAGTTAAAGATATTATCAGCAATTGTGTTAAGCCAAGAGTCAAAGTAACCATCAATATCTTGAACCTGAGGAGCGAGTTATAAATATTATCAGCAATTGTGTTAAAGTCGGTCATTTTAGCCCCGGACAGATGATCAACAGTTACATAATTGGTTGAGTCAATCAGTCCACACGTAGACACTTAACGACCTGTTTCGGGTTTAAAATAATCCATCCTCAGGTCCTTGTACATTAGGCTTCGTCTTTAGATTACTAAAATCGCACATGACATAAACACAACGGTTAGTAGTCACGAAACACATGAAAAAAATAATAAAATTAAAAAATAATAAAATTAAAAAAAAAATAAAATGAAACATTTTGCTAGTCCGTCCCTCGACCAAAGGACCAGGCGGCGTGTGTGTTTCCTGACTATTGTGAATGAATTAAAGGGTGAGGACAACGTCGTGAACAAAGGTTTGTTTAACTTCTGCTTGTTATAAATGTGCAAAAATCTCACTGCAGATTAAAATGGCAAACAATGTGGACCCTCACCTTCTTTTTATAAATATTATGTCTACCTTTTTTACTTACAAAGAATTTCTTAATCGTTGTGTCGTATGCAACATTATTTATTTATTTATTATTTTCACGTTAAACGTTTTTTTCTCTTTTATGGAAAGTCAGTTAATTATTTTACTATAGTTTTTGTTGGATAGTTTTAAATATAATAATAAAGTTTTGCCAAACCACAGTTTTTATTTAGCAATTATGTTTGAAGCGCTATATATATATATATATATATATCATTACATAAATAAAGACTTTAAAAGAGGCTGTTTCCCTCCTCGAAAACGCTAAAAACTTGGCTTTCTGTTTCAAGTAGTCAGTCTGTAATAATGATTAGATTGCAACTCTTGAGGTTTTACAGTTAATAGTGTTAAACTGTAAATGTCATTCTTAACGATTTCAATTTAAAGAACTAATAATATCACATCACTGAAGCCATCAATAAAAAAATTACGACTATGGTACATCATTTCTAAATACAACTATTATCAGTATTATTTTTATTGATAAAAAACAACGAATACATAAGTCTTCATATAAATATAGAGAGAAATAATAGTTCTTTATGTGCAAGTACATCATCGACCTTCTCATATCAGATTGTAGGCGGAAGGGTTAGGCATAAATCGAAATATGTTTCAAATATGTTGGTGAGATTGTTTTCGTAACTAAGTATTATTTAGGTTATATGTCATGGATCTAACTTATTTTTTATTATTTATTTCTGACTATGATTATGACTACTTCACATAACTTAATACCACTATGAAAAGGATAACTGACTGTAAGTATTTGATTTCAGCTCGATTTGTAGCTGAATGAGAGCACTCAATAATCATTAAAATCTCAGGCCTCGTTCACAAGACGGTTTACCTATCATGCCATTCAAACTACTAACGTTAGTCAACAGTACTAGTGAGCGAATGCCGTGCTTGTTACGGTTTACCTATCGTGCCATTCAAACAACTAACGTTAGTCAACAGTACTAGTGAGCGAATGCCGTGCTTGTTACGGTTTACCTATCGTGCCATTCAAACTACTAACGTTAGTCAACAGTACTAGTGAGCGAATGCCGTGCTTGTTACGGTTTACCTATCGTGCCATTCAAACTACCAACGTTAGTCAACAGTACTAGTGAGCGAATGCCGTGCTTGTTACGGTTTACCTATTGTGCCATTCAAACTACTAACGTTAGTCAACAGTACTAGTGAGCGAATGCCGTGCTTGTTACGGTTTACCTATCGTGCCATTCAAACTACTAACGTTAGTCAACAGTACTAGTGAGTGAATGCCGTGCTTGTTACGGTTTACCTATCGTGCCATTCAAACTACTAACGTTAGTCAACAGTACTCGTGAGCGAATGCCGTGCTTGTTACGGTTTATCTATCGTGCCACTCAAACTACTAACGTTAGTCAACAGTACTAGTGAGCGAATGCCGTGCTTGTTACGGTTTACCTATCGTGCCATTCAAACTACTAACGTTAGTCAACAGTACTAGTGAGCGAATGCCGTGCTTGTTACGGTTTACCTATCGTGCCATTCAAACTACTAACGTTAGTCAACAGTACTAGTGAGCGAATGCCGTGCTTGTTACGGTTTACCTATCGTGCCATTCAAACTACTAACGTTAGTCAACAGTACTCGTGAGCGAATGCCGTGCTTGTTACGGTTTACCTATCGTGCCATTCAAACAACTAACGTTAGTCAACAGTACTAGTGAGCGAATGCCGTGCTTGTTACGGTTTACCTATCATGCCATTCAAACTACTAACGATAGTCAACAGTACTAGTGAGCGAATGCCGTGCTTGTTACGGTTTACCTATCAAGCCATTAAAACTACTAACGTTAGTCAACAGTACTAGTGAGCGAATGCCGTGCTTGTTACGGTTTACCTATTGTGCCATTCAAACTACTAACGTTAGTCAACAGTACTAGTGAGCGAATGCCGTGCTTGTTACGGTTTACCTATCGTGCCATTCAAACTACTAACGTTAGTCAACAGTACTAGTGAGCGAATGCCGTGCTTGTTACGGTTTACCTATCATGCCATTCAAACTACTAACGTTAGTCAACAGTACTAGTGAGCGAATGCCGTGCTTGTTACGGTTTACCTATCGTGCCATTCAAACTACTAAAGTTAGTCAACAGTACTAGTGAGCGAATGCCGTGCTTGTTACGGTTTACCTATCATGCCATTCAAACTACTAACGTTAGTCAACAGTACTAGTGAGCGAATGCCGTGCTTGTTACGGTTTACCTATCATGCCATTCAAACTACTAACGTTAGTCAACAGTACTAGTGAGCGAATGCCGTGCTTGTTACGGTTTACCTATCATGCCATTCAAACTACTAACGTTAGTCAACAGTACTCGTGAGGGAATGCCGTGCTTGTTACGGTTTACCTATCATGCCATTCAAACTACTAACGTTAGTCAACAGTACTAGTGAGCGAATGCCGTGCTTGTTACGGTTTACCTATCATGCCATTCAAACTACTAACGTTAGTCAACAGTACTAGTGAGGGAATGCCGTGCTTGTTACGGTTTACCTATCATGCCATTCAAACTACTAACGTTAGTCAACAGTACTAGTGAGGGAATGCCGTGCTTGTTACGGTTTACCTATCATGCCATTCAAACTACTAACGTTAGTCAACAGTATTCGTGAGGGAATGCCGTGCTTGTTACGGTTTACCTATCATGCCATTCAAACTACTAACGTTAGTCAACAGTATTCGTGAGGGAATGCCGTGCTTGTTACGGTTTACCTATCATGCCATTCAAACTACTAACGTTAGTCAACAGTACTAGTGAGGGAATGCCGTGCTTGTTACGGTTTACCTATCATGCCATTCAAACTACTAACGTTAGTCAACAGTACTAGTGAGCGAATGCCGTGCTTGTTACGGTTTACCTATCATGCCATTCAAACTACTAACGTTAGTCAACAGTACTAGTGAGCGAATGCCGTGCTTGTTACGGTTTACCTATCATGCCATTCAAACTACTAACGTTAGTCAACAGTACTAGTGAGGGAATGCCGTGCTTGTTACGGTTTACCTATCATGCCATTCAAACTACTAACGTTAGTCAACAGTACTAGTGAGTGAATGCCGTGCTTGTTACGGTTTACCTATCATGCCATTCAAACTACTAACGTTAGTCAACAGTACTAGTGAGCGAATGCCGTGCTTGTTACGGTTTACCTATCATGCCATTCAAACTACTAACGTTAGTCAACAGTACTAGTGAGGGAATGCCGTGCTTGTTACGGTTTACCTATCATGCCATTCAAACTACTAACGTTAGTCAACAGTACTAGTGAGCGAATGCCGTGCTTGTTACGGTTTACCTATCATGCCATTCAAACTACTAACGTTAGTCAACAGTACTAGTGAGCGAATGCCGTGCTTGTTACGGTTTACCTATCATGCCATTCAAACTACTAACGTTAGTCAACAGTACTAGTGAGGGAATGCCGTGCTTGTTACGGTTTACCTATCATGCCATTCAAACTACTAACGTTAGTCAACAGTACTAGTGAGTGAATGCCGTGCTTGTTACGGTTTACCTATCATGCCATTCAAACTACTAACGTTAGTCAACAGTACTAGTGAGCGAATGCCGTGCTTGTTACGGTTTACCTATCATGCCATTCAAACTACTAACGTTAGTCAACAGTACTAGTGATCGAATGCCGTGCTTGTTACGGTTTACCTATCGTGCCATTCAAACTACTAACGTTAGTCAACAGTACTAGTGAGCGAATGCCGTGCTTGTTATAATGTAAACGACGTTATTTCCTCTTATAAAAGCCAAGTGTCATTTTCATAGTGTTAATATGATAAATTAACATTCGGGCCATTAGTTTATTCCTTTTGAAATCTATTTAATATGATTATATTTTTTAAGGAACAATCCTTGAACGACTAACATTAATAACAAACCTGTACAAAACTGGAAGTTTTGTATGTAATCGCTTGAGCATCAATTACATACACATTTTACTGGGGTCAATTTTCTTAAATATTATTAAAAGTGTTTACGAAATATCCATCACAACATCCTATATTTGTTGTTGGGAATAATAAACTTTCTAAATTCCAAATGTAGATATTAAAGCGGAATTTACCATCATTTTTCATTAACGATAGTAGGACAATTTTTGTCGGATATATCCAAATTCACAACCCAATAAGAGTGCCAGCAGCCAAATCAAAATTCACATCCCCTAGGCTTTACTTCAAAAATTTTGGCTTGTACTGTCCATCCTCCTTGGAAACAGTTTAGCTCACCAGCTAAGTTGCAATTCTCTTATGGCTCAAACATTCTAATATTGGGCCTGTTTCCAGTTATTCCATCTCAAATGTTACAGAAACAAACTATCAGGCCTCTGCAGACAATTAATCACCATTCCAAAGGTCTTTGGTACATCTCAAAACCGTTAACATGAATTTAATAGGATTTACGACGTTTTATTTCATTAGTTGTTTTTATTTCATTGAATTTGTATTCAAACATTCAACAAACTGTATGATCGCGGTTCTTTCTTTATGTTGTGTTTTTGGAAAAAGATAATATCTGAATAATAATATTAATAATAACAATACTTAAACGAAACATCCGTTATACGAAAGTGTTACTTGTATGTAACACTTATGTTCCTGCAATATACAATTTACCTACTCTATAACTACTGATACTTTCTCCGTAATGAATATTACACATAGATAATATCATTGATTTTATAAGCTCACATAATATAGATTTCCCATCCAATTATTAAATGTTTTGTCTGAAATTATCATCTATTTTGTGCTCCATTGTGGAGCGCTAGTGTAGTCATGTGTAAAAGTCATGCAAAAACCAGACGAGGCAATAGACCCCGCTAACTAATACTATAATCAGGGATAATAAGTGCTTTAATGCCCCTTCCCTCAATTTAAATAATAATATGTAAACAATAGTGTTCGTACTACAGGAGCAAAGCAAAAAGTCGTTGATTTTTTTATCTCATATGAACACTACAAAAGCATTGTTGTTTCTTGAGGAACAGCTGTCTTAGTTTTAATTCAGTAAAATATCTATAATGTATTTTTAAATGAACAAGCACGATAACAAGCCTTGATTATATACACCTACAATTTATGTATATAATCAATGCTACAAATAATTAAACAATCAAAATGTTTTTGAAATAAAGTTTATTACTGGTTAAATGTGTAAATATGACATAATATTCGGGTCTTTTGCAGAAGTCTTACCTAACCTTTACCAGTCTTACCTAACCTAACCTAACCATTTCAAGACTGGTGGCTCTCTTCTACAAAAGACCCTAATATTCTTACTGTGTTCATAAACGTTAATAATGTATAAATAGGTATCCATTGTAGTGTTTTTTCAATGTATACTGTATAAATAAGCATTGCCTACCATTAGTGTTACTACACAAATGCCTAACAATCAAGAAGTCTGCTAGTACGTTTGTTCTCTACAATGTCTTATTAATAATGATAACTATAATATTTAGAAAACCTCATAATCTAAGCTACTCAGAAGAATTTATCGGGAATATCTATTTCTTAGAATTAATTTAAAGAAGTTTGTTCGATAACAGTTGTCATTTCATGAATAGGGTTTCTCCCTTATAAATTGTTCCAACAAAAAATTGCTTTAATTTTGAAATTAGTTTTATAATTGGCCAAATTGAAAGAAAAACTTCTTTCAAATAAAAAAGTTATTAAACTTTTTAAATAAACTCGTCCAATCAGTCTTCTTGAGTAAATATAGTATATTTGTCAATAATAATTTCTATTACAATAATAGTTACTATTTCAGAGGTGTTTGGTTTGGCAAAAAATTTCGAGAGTGTTTGGACGGGCATGCATGAATTCGATAACTTACTTGCACCGTCGGAATGGGGAGCATGAACTCGGCAACTACTGTGTGGGGAGAAGTGGCAGAGAGTAACACCCACGTACTAAACAGCGTAATTCTATCAGCTAAGAGTTGTAGAACAAATAATATACTAACATGTCTGATATCAGTTATTTTTGTGTAAATTTCGTTCACCACTAGCCAAACACATATATGTGTCTAAATTAAAATATAATCTAAATAATGTATTAATAGTATGACAGTAATTTAAGGGTTTCGTGAGAGCCAAAAGCCCTAAAATGAAACAAATAGTTTTTAGCATTTAATAATAGTGATTTTCATTTAATTAATTTAAACTGACCAACAAATAAATACGTAAACCTTACTAAGTTAATAACCAAAATGTAGTATGATACTAAAAAAGATAACCGTTAACTGTCTTTGAAGTCTGTACCTACTGTGCTTCATAAATTCAATTTGAGTATGTTAATCAGGTTTTAAATTAAAGAAAAAATGTGAACTTAAACTTGTTCAATTAATATGCAAATCACTTTTATTGAATAAGTTTCATCCCAAAACGTGAATATAAAAAATACACACATCTTATTTATAAGTAGATACAGAATCATGAAAGTGATAGATGAAAATAAACACAATAAAATATTTACTATTGTTTACAAAGAAACTGTTTTCAATATTATAGTTATGTTTTCAATTATAGTTATATTATAGTTGCATGTTTAATTTCACTTTTTTTATTCAAACAAACATTCAATCATTAAAGAGGCTATAACGTGGACGTACGTTGAACTTACATAAACCAATTTAGCACTGGAAAATTGAATTAGGCTTATTAATTATTATAATGTTATTCATTATTCGATTAAAAAAATAAATATATGGCCAATTATAAGACTAATTTCAAAATTAAAGCAACTGAGAATTTTGTTGTAACAATTTATAAGGAGGAAAACTATTCATGAAATGACAACTGTTGTCGAACAAACTGTTTGAAATCGCTTAAAATCGTATTCGTAAAGTTATCCGTGGATCAGGGGATTTATCCGTAGATCAGGGGACTTATCCGTGGATCAGGGTACTTATCCGTGGATCAGGGGACTTATCCGTGGATCAGTTATCCGAGTTCATACTCGTACGTGAAATAACACATGGTTGAATCGTCCTTTATATATTGGGTGGCATTTTGTACCAAGATACTTTCAAAATGTATTATTTCTCTTAAAAATGTTTCTTTAGACATCTTTTAAAGCTAGATTAATTTATATATTTTAAAGTATTGCCTTCGTAATTTCGTTAATCACTCTGCTCTTCACCCTCTCATTTTTCATATAATTTTAAAACTGGTTCTTAATATCCACAATTTCAAGTGTAGAATTAATTGAAAATAAAGATTACCGAGATTCATGACTTTTTTACCTTGAAATCGTTATTACAAATTTGTGAAACTCAATTAAACCTAGCGCAATACTTATAATAAGGGGACAAACTCCATTTGCCAACTGAGACTCCAAGGAAGATGCAAACCAAAACACCAATGTCCTTGGAGTTGTCAGCTACTGAGAGTACAATAGCCTCGTACGTCACCGCCTGTGCTAGACCTTGCCTTATCAGTGTAAGACGTCGTACTGTATGAGGTGTTCCGAACCATTCAAGAGCTCCATTGAGTAGACTACTAAACTAGTGTTAGCATTGTACTAATACAGGGTGAGTTTTAAGTCAGTTACCCCCCCCCCCCCCGTCCCCAACTTGTTTCCACAGTTTATGAAATACCATTTCATTTTGAATATGCCATTCAATTTATACTAGTCCACACTAAATTTATAGTGTTGTAATGTTATTGGGAATCACTTGGGGTGCAAGATATAGGAATCAACTTCAAAATTTGAAATGGGAACGTGGTCTTGTGATGTGTCATTTAAGACCATAATTTCAAGCTGAACACGATAACATAATCAGAATTAAATAAATGGTTCCAACGAATTGGCACAAACTTACCCTCACATTAAGCACTAGAAAATCAAAACTTTGAAAACTACCAGTTATATTTCCAAATATGGATTTTGCCATATCTAAAAAACTAGTTAAGTTAGAGACATGCGGGTTTGACTTAAATATTTTTTAATTGTAATCCACATCTTTCTTGAAAAATTTTATCAAAATAGAGCCGTTTTTGAGGAAATTCCATTTTTGTAGCCTATATTTTGCCCATCAAAATAAAAAACTAAAATTTCAAAAAAGTGAAAAAAGTCTGGAGGTATTGGCTAAATACACCTTCATATCAAATTTCATAAACATGGATACATCCGTTCGGTCTCCAGCGAAGTGCACATACACATAGGTAGACGCACATACGAAGACATCCAAAAATTTTTTTCGGAAAAGCCACTTTTTTGGGTTCAGGGGACCTTAAAATGGATTTTTAGATCAACTTATAAACATCTTTTTGGACGATCACAATACTTTATCTGTTGATCACAATAATGCATATGGGAGAAAGTAAAAAGGATGTGTCGTTCTTTAGTTATTAATTATTTTGTTATTTTCTCCGGCTTTGTCATTTAATTCCGCTTACACAGTTTAATTTGCTTTTTGAATATACAGTTAAATTAATACTAACCCAAACTACGTTTAGAGTATTTCAATGTTATTAGGGACATTTGGGGTCCAAGATCTAGGAGTCAACTTGACAAATTTAAATAGATACGTAGTTACGTGAAATTTCATTTAACACCGTTGTTTTAAGCTGGAAACGATAGCGCAATCAGAATTTAAAAAGGACGCGTGGTTCTTTAATTATTTTTTAATTTTATTTAGCTGGTTCTACCAGCTAATATACAGGTACTACGCATTTGCCATTAGTATATTTTCCTAATTAAAACTGATTTTTTTGTGGCAAAAACCCCAGATTCCTGTTATTATTGTGTTTTTACTTTCTCCCATATACATTAGCATAGAGGAAGTATTGTGATCGTAAAATAAAATCTTTGTACAAGTTGGTCTAAAAATCCATTTTAGTGTCCCTTGAACCCAAAAAGGGGGTTTATGAAGTTTGGTATGTATGCGTATTTAGCCAATATCTCCAGAATCTTTTTCACTTTTTGAAATTTTACTTTTTTTTATTTTTATGGGAAAAAACATATAAAAATGGAATTTTCTGAAAAACAGCTCTAACGATTTTGATTACATTTTCAGGAAAAATATAAATTACAATTCAACATATTTTAGTAAAAACCGCATGTCTTTAACTTGACTAGTTTTTTAGTTATGGCAAAAAAATGTTGGAAATCAAACTGGTAATTTTCAAAGTTATGATTCTTTAGTGTTTAATATGTGGAAAAGTTTGTGCCAATTCTTTGGAACCATTAATTAGAGTTGTTTTGTTTTAACAAAGACAAATGAGATTTTATTAGGAAAATACAGAGGCGTTGATCAACTAAATAGTTTATATGTAATATCAAAACGATTAATAACTAAAACACGACACATCATTTTTGGGTTGTGTTATCGTTTTTAGCTCGAAATTCTCATTTAACCACATTACTATTTAAAATTATGAATTTGCCTCCTAGATCTTGCACCCCAAGTGATCCTTAATAACATTGAAACACTCTAAATGTATTGTATGTTAATATTAATTTTAATGGCCTATTCAAAAAGCAAATATTTTACAAACTGTGGATTCAATTTGGGGATAACTGACTTAAACTCACACCCTATATTTACAGTTTTAAAGTGCATAGCCAGTATTTTTCAAATGTTAACTATTTTCTGATAAAAACATGAAAATCAATGGTTAAATATTTGTTGGTGTTGTTAAACAGTTGAAGATTTTCACCAGAATAACGAGAATGGATAAACCAACGCCAGCCGTTACGTATGATGCCTCAAGGTTCTAATTATTATTGATACATATTTCAGATTCTTTACCAACTAGCTTGTGAGTAAAAGTAATTTTATAAGTCGAGAAAGTCCCAAAGTAAAATATCTTGAAGAACCTAACTTAAAGTCTGATTTTAACGAATTCCCTTTAGACAAGGTTATATTTTTTAAATAATTTTACATTTACAAATATAGTGATAATTCATTAATTTCATTCAACTAAAATTTAGTTGAAATAATAAGTAGCATGTAAAAATTAATATTTTATTCAATTATAACTGCACTAGCTGTGCATCCATTTGCGTTTTACAAGTTCAGCTCGTACAGTCCTCTTGGGCGTGTCTTCTAGTTAGCGAACAGTCCATTAGCTAACAAACGGGAAGGGGATGGGTTCCTGGAATGGGAAGTCTCCAGTTAGCGAACAGTCCATTAGCTAACAAACGGGGGAGGGGTTGGGTTCCTGGAGTGGGAAGTCTCCAATTAGCGAACAGTCCATTACCTAACAAACGGGGGAGGGGATGGGTTCCTAGAATGGGAAGTCTCCAATTAGCGAACAGTCCATTACCTAACAAACGGGGGAGGGGATGGGTTCCTAGAATGGGAAGTCTCCAATTAGCGAACAGTTCATTAGCTAACAAACGTGGAGGGGATGGGTTCCTGGAGTGTGAAGTCTCCAGTTAGCGAACAGTCCATTAGCTAACAAACGGGGGAGGGGTTGGGTTCCTGGAGTGGGAAGTCTCCAGTTAGCGAACAGTCCATTACCTAACAAACGGGGAGGGGATGGGTTCCTGGAGTGTGAAGTCTCCAGTTAGCGAACAGTCCATTACCTAACAAACGGGGAGGGGATGGGTTCCTGGAGTGTGAAGTCTCCAGTTAGCGAACAGTCCATTAGCTAACAAACGGGGGAGGGGTTGGGTTCCTGGAGTGGGAAGTCTCCAGTTAGCGAACAGTCCATTACCTAACAAACGGGGAGGGGATGGGTTCCTGGAGTGTGAAGTCTCCAGTTAGCGAACAGTCCATTACCTAACAAACGGGGAGGGGATGGGTTCCTGGAGTGTGAAGTCTCCAGTTAGCGAACAGTCCATTAGCTAACAAACGGGGGAGGGGTTGGGTTCCTGGAGTGGGAAGGTTCCAGTTAGCGAACATGTCTAAAGAGATGCCTGCGTGGTGGCTCGATCCCCAATTGAGCTGATTCGGTACTTCAGACGTTGAGTAAAGATCACGCACATACCTGCAGGCTCATGTGAACTGACGAGTGAAGTTTTAAGTAAAAAAAATTAATTATCTCCAACTTATCCCAATAAACTAGTCATTCTGATATAATTCATAATGACTATTTATCGAAAACTATTTATTTTAAATTGCTACAGCAAAATAAAAACAATCCTGAAAGAGATAAATGTCAATTCAGGTATATCAAATATTAAAGCTGGTATAATGAAAGAATAATGGTTTAGATCATGGCAATATATGTACAATTAAATAAAAACAATCCTGTAAGAGATAAATGTCAATTCAGGTATATCAAATATTAAAGCTGGTATAATGAAAGAATAATGGTTTAGATCATGGCAATATATGTACAATTAAATAAAAACCTCTGACACTACTGCAAACAATAAACAAACTGCTCTGTATAAAATAAATCTCTTAAATATACAACTACTCAGTCCAGTTTTATAATATAAGCCATTATGTTCAACATTTTACCAACGTTACGATCTTCATCATACCGTTTGGTATATCTTGTTATTATATCATCAAGTTTTACTTTCTTTTCCTTTTTTCCTCTAAGTTCAGATCTATCCTGATTACCTTCTGGTTTGAAGCTTCAGTCTCAAACTTTAAATATTTTATTAAGTCTTGAGCCTTGAGTTGCGTCTCCCACATTGTTTGTACGGTACCGGCAGTAATAGCAACTTCATACATGCTTTAGAAAATGGTTTTAACATAAACAAAATAAATAAACTGTACTATTGTCGAAGAAATAATGCGCAAGTTTAAAGTTTGTTTGTGAAAAAACAAAAACAAAAAAAATAGACCTATTAAAGACCCAATAAAATATCATGGCGTGAATTTGAATGTATTGGATCAAGAAATTATTTCCAGATCTGAGCATTATTCTATGAGCAGAAATATTACTCGACAGTGTCCATTACTTTCAAAGTGTAAATCTAACAAACATAGTTTATTATAATGACAGGTTGAAAACACTTTCAAAAATATGTTTACATCTACTTAGAGCAAGCATATTAGTGAATTCACTAATACAGAGAAAAAAAGAAAAGAGGTCGTTTCATAGTGCTCTGTATGTGTGTTGAGCAGTTATTCCTTCTGTTTGCCATGTAATGGCGGGTCCAGCTCCTGGTCAGTCCCTACCTTATTCCCCTCTAACCCTCAAGGATAAATATAGTAATTATTACTGATGACGTATAAAGTTGTACATTACTGTAGGCGCAGAATGTGTACTCGAGTTTTTTTTTTTTACTGAGAGGCCTACGTAAAATCTAATTACACTATTGTTTTCCTTGTTTGATTCTACGTTATGACATTTGTGTTTGTAAATTTTATTAAAAGTTATTATAATTTTTATCATAGTTGTATCAATAAAAGTACCGGAATTCTAATTTGTTTGCACTGTACATCAAATTTACACAGTTATTACTAAAAAACCTGTAATAATATCGCATTTATATTTTAATACGTGGTTGATAGGAATATTTTCTATAAGTTTTATAAATGTTAGTGTTTTAACTTTTCATTGAGAAAAAAAGTTCTTATCAATTCCCTGAAACATTGTTTTCTTTTCTTATAGAGGTCGTAAAATTAATTACTTGGTCCTGTTGTAATCCTATAACATGTATATTTACGATACATTACTTTCATATGTGTAAGTAAATGTAGTGATTTTATATTTATTTAAATAAATTTTAAAGTTATTTAAAAAAAATTAAATAAATATAAGTCTATTATTTAAATTATTCAATTAAAGCAATACTAGTATTTTCTATTAGCTAGTATACGTCTTTAAGCGCTGAGATTTCAAAATTGTTTAAAAGTATGCATAACTAGGGGACACACCTGCACGATTCACGTGCCAACCCCGACTCTCGGTGCGCTCGATACACCTCGACCTTCGGCTTCGGCATGCGACTTTGACTGCAAATAATAGTAGATTATCTCTGTAACATAAAATTACAATAATAAATTATTTAATATGTAGTATTTAACTCACACTTCTTGCGTTGCTATCTATTTATTAGTATAGGTTATTATTTAGCCTATTTCAAAAGTGTTTATTTCAAACGTTGTTTTTTTTACAGCTGAAGATTAAATTCTTAATGCATTAATAGGGTAATGTCAAATGTATAAAATAAATATGTTTATTTATTTACAAAACAGCTGTTATTAATTTACTAAAATCGACCCAATGTTATTCTTACGAAAAAAAGGAAATGTTGAGGGGATGTTTGTGTTTGTACCTCTTAGGAATGGAATTTCGAACAATCCTTTTTTGTGGGTCCCTTCGATACTAAAAAGCTAACTTCCTTTAAAATGTCGTGGAAATCCGCTCGGTGGTTTTTGAGATTTTGTGATCAGTCAGTCAGTGAGTGAGTGCTATTTGGCTTTTATATGTAAAAATAGTAGTAGTTTTATAAATAGTTTTTCGCTACAAACTATAACAATTCTCAAATTCTTTAATTTTAAAATTTGTTTTGTAATTGCTATTTTTTATTTTATGAATAACGTTATAAAACATAATAATAAATTGGTATACGTCTACATTATAACCTCTCTGTTATTTGTTATATAAATATTTTATCATGTTTATTTTTATTGGGTGCTTTCATTCTACTTATAAATATGGCAGTATATTTTTGTATGCACGTTTTGGGCAGAAAGTGATTATCCAACAAAACTATTTTGGATAGTAATTAATAAGCTTAAACTTACTTTTTGTTTAAAAAAATCTAATAACGCGTCGAAAGTGAACTTATGAAGCACAATCATTTAATAAAACAGTGTAATAAATAGATACATATGTAAAAGTTAGAGGGTGATATCTATACAGGGTGATTTAAAATTGTGTAGCCAAACTTTGGAATCATGTTCTAGACATGAAAACAAACAAAAAATGTTCTATAACAGTATGGTATATCTCTCTTCGTTATCAGTCTGTATGTTTGTGTATTTTATAAACAAATTAATAACTCAGGAACCATAAATGGTGCAGGTTTAAAATTTTGCTTACTTACTACGGTTGATAGAACCTCACTGTACACTGGTTTTTAATGGTTTTTGTTAAACCATTGGAAAATGGGTTTCATTTTAAATACTAAAAATTCAGAAACAAAAAAATAAAATAAAAATTGTAAAGAAGAATTTTTTTAGCTTATTTAGTGCCAAAAAATTGATACCACATTTGATTAAGCCGGTTGGCTTATAACCCAGATATTATCCAAAAACCTGTGACGTAAAATGTAATGGAGAAAAAACCAACCAATAACTCACATATGCACTTGCACATAATGTGAAAATGGAAACAAATTGCAATATGTAACATTAATTAAATATTTAATTATTATTATATTTACAACAAGTGCTTGAAATGACGGCCATTAACTTCAATACAAAGCCTCAAACATCCCAACTCCCTTGTTCTTTCCAATAGTCCATCTCTTTCCTGAATGTTAGTTGCGGCTGCAACAATCCGTGCAGTTAATTCCATAACATTTTCCACATGTGTAGAATAAACTAGGTCGTAATGTCAGGAGACCTTGGTGGCCAAGATACATGTCCAACACGTAATGTCAAGAGACCTTGGAGGCCAAGATATATGTCCAACACGTAATGTCAAGAGACCTTGGTGGCCAAGATACATGTCCAACACGTAATGTCAAGAGACCTTGGTGGCCAAGATACATGTCCAACACGTAATGTCAAGAGACCTTGGTGGCCAAGATACATGTCCAACACGTAATGTCAGGAGACCTTGGTGGCCAAGATACATGTCCAACACGTAATGTCAAGAGACCTTGGTGGCCAAGATACATGTCCAACACGTAATGTCAAGAGACCTTGGTGGCCAAGATACATGTCCAACACATAATGTCAAGAGACCTTGGTGGCCAAGATACATGTCCAACACGTAATGTCAAGAGACCTTGGAGGCCAAGATACATGTCCAACACGTAATGTCAAGAGACCTTGGTGGCCAAGATACATGTCCAACACGTAATGTCAGGAGACCTTGGAGGCCAAGATACATGTCCAACACGTAATGTCAGGAGACCTTGGTGGCCAAGATACATGTCCAACACGTAATGTCAGGAGACCTTGGAGGCCAAGATACATGTCCAACACGTAATGTCAAGAGACCTTGGTGGCCAAGATACATGTCCAACACGTAATGTCAAGAGACCTTGGAGGCCAAGATACATGTCCAACACGTAATGTCAAGAGACCTTGGTGGCCAAGATACATGTCCAACACGTAATGTCAAGAGACCTTGGTGGCCAAGATACATGTCCAACACGTAATGTCAAGAGACCTTGGTGGCCAAGATACATGTCCAACACGTAATGTCAAGAGACCTTGGTGGACAAGATACATGTCCAACACGTAATGTCAGGAGACCTTGGTGGCCAAGATACATGTCCAACACGTAATGTCAGGAGACCTTGGTGGCCAAGATACATGTCCAACACGTAATGTCAAGAGACCTTGGTGGCCAAGATACATGTCCAACACGTAATGTCAGGAGACCTTGGTGGCCAAGATACATGTCCAACACGTAATGTCAAGAGACCTTGGTGGCCAAGATACATGTCCAACACGTAATGTCAGGAGACCTTGGTGGCCAAGATACATGTCCAACACGTAATGTCAGGAGACCTTGGTGGCCAAGATACATGTCCAACACGTAATGTCAAGAGACCTTGGTGGCCAAGATACATGTCCAACACGTAATGTCAAGAGACCTTGGTGGCCAAGATACATGTCCAACACGTAATGTCAGGAGACCTTGGTGGCCAAGATACATGTCCAACACGTAATGTCAAGAGACCTTGGTGGCCAAGATACATGTCCAACACGTAATGTCAGGAGACCTTGGTGGCCAAGATACATGTCCAACACGTAATGTCAAGAGACCTTGGTGGCCAAGATACATGTCCAACACGTAATGTCAGGAGACCTTGGAGGCCAAGATACATGTCCAACACGTAATGTCAGGAGACCTTGGTGGCCAAGATACATGTCCAACACGTAATGTCAGGAGACCTTGGTGGCCAAGATACATGTCCAACACGTAATGTCAAGAGACCTTGGTGGCCAAGATACATGTCCAACACGTAATGTCAAGAGACCTTGGTGGCCAAGATACATGTCCAACACGTAATGTCAAGAGACCTTGGTGGCCAAGATACATGTCCAACACGTAATGTCAGGAGACCTTGGTGGCCAAGATACATGTCCAACACGTAATGTCAAGAGACCTTGGTGGCCAAGATACATGTCCAACACGTAATGTCAAGAGACCTTGGTGGCCAAGATACATGTCCAACACGTAATGTCAAGAGACCTTGGTGGCCAAGATACATGTCCAACACGTAATGTCAAGAGACCTTGGTGGCCAAGATACATGTCCAACACGTAATGTCAAGAGACCTTGGTGGCCAAGATACATGTCCAACACGTAATGTCAAGAGACCTTGGTGGCCAAGATACATGTCCAACACGTAATGTCAAGAGACCTTGGTGGCCAAGATACATGTCCAACACGTAATGTCAAGAGACCTTGGTGGCCAAGATACATGTCCAACACGTAATGTCAAGAGACCTTGGTGGCCAAGATACATGTCCAACACGTAATGTCAGGAGACCTTGGTGGCCAAGATACATGTCCAACACGTAATGTCAAGAGACCTTGGTGGCCAAGATACATGTCCAACACGTAATGTCAAGAGACCTTGGTGGCCAAGATACATGTCCAACACGTAATGTCAGGAGACCTTGGTGGCCAAGATACATGTCCAACACGTAATGTCAAGAGACCTTGGTGGCCAAGATACATGTCCAACACATAATGTCAGGAGACCTTGGTGGCCAAGATACATGTCCAACACGTAATGTCAGGAGACCTTGGTGGCCAAGATACATGTCCAACACGTAATGTCAAGAGACCTTGGTGGCCAAGATACATGTCCAACACGTAATGTCAGGAGACCTTGGTGGCCAAGATACATGTCCAACACGTAATGTCAAGAGACCTTGGTGGCCAAGATACATGTCCAACACGTAATGTCAGGAGACCTTGGTGGCCAAGATACATGTCCAACACGTAATGTCAAGAGACCTTGGTGGCCAAGATACATGTCCAACACGTAATGTCAGGAGACCTTGGTGGCCAAGATACATGTCCAACACGTAATGTCAAGAGACCTTGGTGGCCAAGATACATGTCCAACACGTAATGTCAAGAGACCTTGGTGGCCAAGATACATGTCCAACACGTAATGTCAGGAGACCTTGGAGGCCAAGATACATGTCCAACACATAATGTCAAGAGACCTTGGTGGCCAAGATACATGTCCAACACGTAATGTCAGGAGACCTTGGAGGCCAAGATACATGTCCAACACGTAATGTCAGGAGACCTTGGTGGCCAAGATACATGTCCAACACATAATGTCAAGAGACCTTGGTGGCCAAGATACATGTCCAACACATAATGTCAGGAGACCTTGGTGGCCAAGATACATGTCCAACACGTGCAATTGTCAGGAGACCTTGGAGGCCAAGATACATGTCCAACACGTGCAATTGTGTTTCTCCAAACAATGCCCACTACTGATATTGCGCCTCATGTGAAAAATGTGCATCATTTTGGTAACACAGCCTCTCACTTACGTGTAGTGGGACGTCATCCAACAACTCGGGCAAATATCTCTTAAAAATACTGCACAGACTTGACCATTAAGATTTTGAGGAAAAATATACGGGCCAATAATTTTGTCACCGATCATTCCAGCCCAAACAGTAGTACTAAAGCGATGCTGCTTATTTCGAGGGTGAATTCCATGAGGATTTTCTTGGACCCATACATGACTGTTCATTGAATTAAACATTTCCTTTTAAGTAAAGGTGGCTTCGTCTGTAAACAGAACTGTATTTATAAAATCAGGCTGATGGTTAACTTTGTCCAGAAACCAATATGCAAAGTGGAGACGTCGTGAGTAGTCAGTAGGAAGAAGCGCTTGGACCTTTTGAAGTCGAAATGGGTAAAGTTGATTTTCATAAACCATATTCCACACAGCTGTCTGACTAGTACCCATTTCACTGGCAATAGCACGTGTGCTAGTAGAAGAGTTGTCTTCAAATCTTTTCAACACTTCTTCCTCAAAATTAGGACTAAACTTATCGATAAATGGTTACACAATGATTACGGCTACTGATCATGTAAGTTAACTGTGATTCGACAGGACTGAAATGCTTATCAGTAGTAGTAGGGATTCCTTTTGACCTTCAGTACACTAAACAGGTTTTTGGGCCATATCTGGGTTATAAGACAACCGAATTTATCAAATGTGGCATCAATTTTATTTGGCATTAAATAAGCTAAAAAAATTTTTCCTTAAAATTTTTATTTTATTTTTTGGTTTTTTTGTTTCTGAATTTTTAATTTTTAAAATGTACGCCATTTTCAAACAGTTTAACAAAAATCATTAAAATCTGGTGTACAATGAGGTTCTGGCAACCTCAGTACGTAAACAATATTTTAAATCTGTAGCATTTACGGTTCCTGAGTTATTTTATTTTATATAAAATACACAAACATACAAACAAATTGATAACGAAGCGAGATACACCATTCTGTAATAGGAAAGTTTTTTCATGTCTAGAACATGATCCCAAAGTTTGGCTACACAATTTTAAATCACCGTGTATACATATATAAACGTTTACCACTGTTATTGACCAAGTGAGCTTTACTTTATTTAATCGTTTGTTGGATTACATCACGAAATGTAAGGATTTCATATTAACTTCTAAACAATTTTTATTATTTTAAGGCTTTTAGCCCTCGCGATACATTTTAATTTGCACTCTACTGAATGATTTTTGTGAAAGAATTATATAATAGTTTTATTTAGACACATACGCTGTTGGTGTGTGGTGAACGAAATCTCAAACAAATATAACTGATGTGAGATGTATTTGCATATAATCTCAACATTTGTTCTACGCCTTACTTATAGAATTACACTGTATTGGACGCGGTTGTCAATGCTACTTCTCCCCCCCCCACACCCCCTCAGTTCCTGATTTCATGCCTTTCTGTTGAGGTTAGTTTTATGGGAGTTGCCGAATTCATGTTCACTTCCACCGAATAAGGTAGCAGTTGCCGAATTCATGAATCCCGCCGACTACAACAACACCGCAGATGTGCGCCAAAGTCCCGGTATACAACAACCTACTTGTATCGGGCATACTTGGTAATTTATCGCTGTTGAAATAACTTCACCATTACATCTCTAATTTTTAAACTACTTCATTCAATTGCTGATCGTTTTCAGGGTACCTCCAACTCCTCCTAAAGTGGATTTAAAATATTTACATTCGCTAATTCCTAATTCTTGTCTTTCGTCCTTGGACCAGGTTTTATGATTTAAGTCTACTTATTCATGCGCAGGCGAACACTTTATCTGGATAAAATATATTATTGATTTTATCTGGATAAAACATATTATTGATTTTATCGTCTTTAAATAATTTAGGGGTTTTTACTAATGTTCGATATATCGAAATTATTAATTTATATTGTTTCATATCCAAGTAATTATTCAAGTGCTTGCCAGATTTGTGGTACTTTCTGACATTCAACAAATTTTTTTCTAGAAATATAATTGTAAAATTATTTTAACTACCATGTTGGAAGAATATGTTTAAATTGTTGCTTGTAATTTATTTTTGTTTCTTTTATTATATTGTTATTTGTTTTATTATGTATATACTTTGTGGTAATTAAGTTGTTTTTGTTGTTATTTTTGCTTGTTAAAAATATATTTTTGTTAAGTTTTATTAGATTTGTTAAGTGATATTGGTATGGGCGGCGAATTGTAGACTTTGAAAATTTTTTATCATTGCTACTTTGTAATTGGGATTTCCTATAATGTAGTATTAAGTTATAAATACGTAAATGAAATGATTAGCTAATGTTTCATGTTCGTTCAGGTGCTAACAAGTATATCTGCTAGTTTATTCATTGCTAACTAACTGACACGGACAATAAACCGGCTTACTGGTAGAACTGGCGATATCATGTGTATTCATTTCGTATCAGTATTACTACTAGTGATGTGTTACCAAATACATTAAGCGTGTATGTCTTATATTTAACTGAGTCATGTGAGAAATATAGTACAAACCTAATTTAATAGATTAGGTAGTAATAAATAATAAACATTTTTGTAAATTAATATCAAACAAATATCATTATACATTTTTGAAGTTAATAGAAAACGCATAACATTTTAATGCAAACATTTGAGTGCTTGAGTTGCGACAGTTATTAGGTATTCTGGAGTTTGTTGCGACAATTGATAATAGGACCCTTAAATGCTTGAGTTGCAACAGTTAATACCTAGACTCCATAAAAGGATGATCGAGATGTGACAATTGCCCTTAAACTATGCTCGAGTAGCGACAGTCTACCTGAAGCCGAACCATTAACGTCAATCATAAAGTTTCCTAACCTCAAATAATAATTAGTATTTGTTTTTCACCCTACTTTTTTTATCATGAATTAAATACTTAATTTAAATTATTGAATAAACTTTCGATTGGCAATTAGCATCGAACATAGCACAAATGAAAGTACTTTATAGTTTTCTGGTATTTTTCAACGATGTAGTCCAAAATGTTTACAGTTTCATAGAACAATAACGGTGACTTAATAAACTATAACTACAAAATTTTGCAATTTTTTTTCATGTTGTATTTAAAATAGAGATACATCAATTAACAATAAAATAAAATTAAATCTAGTTTAAAACGTTTAGTATGTAATACTATAAAATTTGGTGAAACCTACATTGTAGGAAGGCTTTACTTTGTTAAGTGTTTATTCTAAAATTGTCCATAACTACGAAAGACGATATTCCCCACATAACCTCCCCCCTTTTGGTGCATTGAGTACTTAAATTCCTTCTGTTCCCCCTTCCCCCAAGGTAAGGCTTAGTTACGTCACTGGCCAATAATAAGTTTGAACTTTCTGTACATAACATATAATCTTTATATCTATATAAGCCAAATTGACTCACTCACTCATCACGAATTCTCAATAACTATAGCACCTACAATGCTGAAATTTGGTATGTGAGTTACTTTTAGGTCGTAGGTGCTTGCTAAGAAACGGTTTTAAGATATTTTATTCCTTTTTATAATAATTTAGAAAATAAAAATTGCCATTTACACAATGTATTATAAATGTAAACAAATACCATCTGTAATATAAAACACATGTGTTTACTATTACTAAAATTAAAATCTATACATATAAAAGGCAAAGCCCTCACTGATTGACTCACTCATCACTAATTCTCCAACTTCCCATGTAGGTAGAGAGCTGAAATGTTGTACACTGTTTCTTTAGAACTTAAATAGGACAACTAAAGTATTTTCATCTTGATAAAGTACTCCTAAGGGGTATAAAGCACCCTTAAAAGATCGGTCCATAAGGATAACATTGGGTTGATTTTAGTAAATTAATAACAGCTGTTTTGTAAATAAATAAACATGTCTATTTTGAATGTTTGACAAAAAATTTTTTTTTTACACTTTTATTTCTGGATCAATATTTTACATATTATACACAGAAAATGTAACAGGTGGAATAATAACATTATCGGGTTCGCTCATATATGAGTCACCCTGTAACACGAATAACAATCAGTAAAAAAAAAAAAAAAAATATATATAACATATTTAAGTAAGTTAAAAAAAAACAAACAAATAAGTGTGACATAGAGAGGCTATAAATCAGTCTATCATGTCTTGAGGAAGTCTGGCTTTCAAACGCCTGTGCAAAGTAGGTTCTCCAATGTGAAAGTTAATAGCTCCTGGAACATTTTCTAAGTTTGCCATGAACTTACGACAACTTCTTTTAATAAAAGCATCAATGGTATCGAGTCCAAATTCTACATGCAGATGAGAGTTACGTATGTACCATGGACTATCAACTGCAATTCTTAAAACTTTGTTTTGGAAAATTTGAATCTTTTTCAGTTTGCCGGAAGAAATGCACATTCCCCAAACTGGACAGGCATACATAATTAACGGCCCAAGAATTGTTTTATATATTAAAAATGTACATTCTGGTTTTAAAGACGACTTTCTGTTTATTATAGGAAATAACATGGATAGACGTGCGTATGCTTGAGTGAGTTTGTTGTTTACGTGAAGATTCCAGTTTAATTTTTTATCGAGGTAGACACCTAAGTATTTTATGCCTTGATCATCAGGGTTCCAAGGAATTGAAGTATTTTCAATAGTAACTTCAGGTGGCAAAATATACTTCCTCAAAGAGAAAACCTTTGTTTCACATTTCAATGGATTTAACGATAGTCTCCAGCTTTTAAACCAATTGGTTAGAGATGTAACGCTGAATTGTAAAGAATTTACGGCCTGGTTGATGTCAATGTGCTGGGTAATAAGAACCGTGTCATCAGCATAAAGAGCGATAGTAGCCTGAGGAAGCTCAGGAATATCAGACATGTATAAATTAAAAAGAAGAGGTCCCAGTATTGAGCCTTGAGGAACACCTGCGCCTATTGGACGAACTGAGGAAAGTGTGCAGTTTAGTTTGACACAAAAAGTCCTATCAGACAGAAACGATTGCAGCAAAGCTCTCAGATACAAAGGAAGTCCAAACTGATACAATTTATATAACAGGCCACCATGCCAAACCTTATCAAATGCACTTGTTATGTCCAAAAATGCTGCCGATGAATGAAGCTTCTTCTCAAATCCGTTACATATGATTTCATTGATTCGTAGAAGTTGATGAGATGTAGAATGCCTTGTACGAAATCCAAACTGATAAGGGGGAATGATATTAGAAGAATCCAAGTATTTTAGCAGTCTCTTCTGTATAATTTTTTCAAATAATTTTGATATTGATGAAAGGAGACTAATCGGACGGTAACTGCTAGGAAAATGTTTAGGTTTGTTGGGCTTGTGTATAACAATTATTTGAGCAAGTTTCCAGTTTTTGGGAAAGTAACCAACAGAAATACAAGCATTGAAAATAGATGCCAGTATTGAAAGTGCTTTGGTAGACAAATTCTTCAAAACTATGTTAGGTACCAAGTCATGCCCTGGAGATTTTCTGTTGGGGAGATTTTTAATAATATTTTTAATTTCCGAGGGTGAGGTAAATTTCACAGGCTGCTCTGCACTGCTAGGGGTTGTGGACAAAAAATCCTCAACATTTCTGTTGGTTTCAAAATCATGAACAACATTAGGAATGAATGCATTCTCAAAAAAATCAGCAAACACATTACTCTTTTCGGAATCACTTTCAAAAATAAAATTATTTTGTTTTAGTGGAGGCACAATTGTCGGTGATTGTAAAAGCCTCTTTGTTGCTTTCCACATATTAGAATCACCAGGATCAATATCAGAAACGTAAAGTTTGTAAGAATTAATCCTATATTTATCAAGTTCGCTACGTACTTTACGAATTAGTTCATTTAGCTGCATCTTTAAGTGAGGGTACCTGTATCTCTGCCACTGACGTCTCACTCTATTTTTATATCTAATTAATTGCATAATTCTCATGGGAGGATGAAGAAAAGTCTTTCGTGTAGGGGGAAAAGTCCGGATAGTTGCATTTTTGACTGATATTTGTAAACACTCTGTAAAGTCTTGAACTGCTCTGTCAATGCCATTCACTGAATATAGGTCCGTTGGAACTTTCATGCGATTGTCGAATTCTGCACAGAAGGTATCCCAATCGACTGAACCGTTTATCAGTCTGGGAATTTACGGAGAAAATATTGGTTGTATGAAAAAAACTGACAATAATAGGGAGATGGTCAGAATCAAGTTCACTGATTACTTGTTGTAGAATAGGAGCTCCAAAGTTTTTATGAAGAGTAATGTCCAATATATCGGGATGGAAATTGTTTTGCCAAGGGTAATGAGTGGGTTCAGACGGAGCTGAAATATTTATATTGGTTTCATTCATAGCACGTAACAAGCGAACCCCATTCGGGTTAGTTACCCTACAACCCCAGAATTGATGTTTACAATTTAAATCTCCTAAGATAAGAGTTGGAGTGTCACCATGACTTAGATTTAAAAGATCTTGTTGGTGAAAACGTCGATTGGGTGATTTGTACACAGAAATAACATTACAAGACTGGTCATTTTGCAAATTAATTTTGATACCAACAGCTTCAGCTGAAATAAGATTTGGCAACAGTATATTGTGATGATTAAGGTTTCTTTTTATAAAAATTGCCACTCCTCCAGAAGCATTGGGTGCATTCCTGTCTTCTCTATAAATAAAGTATCCAGGGATTTTAAAGGGCTCATTTATTACAAAGTGCGTCTCAGTGATGCAGGCGACATCGACGTTATGCCGAACCATGAACTCTGAAAAAATATTCTTCTTTCTCTTTAGGCCATCAGCATTCCAGTTTAGGATTGTTAAGTTTTGTATGATGCATGTTCTAGGGTGCATTTTTGAACAGTGAAGTAATAACATTAGATATAATCTTTTTAATTATAGGCATGGCTGACTTAACTAAATCTAATATTAGTTGTTCTATATTAGAGCCACTCTCAAGTACCTCGTTAGCTGCAGTTTCAGTAGTGTCGTTATTAAAAACACTGAAATCAGTTTGGTGATGCAAATTTGTTGACGTCTTCTTAGTTGCTTGAGCGTATGACTTGGAAGTTGCTTGAGGGCGGGCTTGTGAGGGTTTTATTCCAATTCCAGTGTTTTCGGTACTGCGATTTTCATCAGTGCTCCTAGTAGATGAGTGATGGGTGAGTCCAGTAACATTGCTTATAGTCTTTTTCTGTATATCTTTATAGTATTTACAGCCTTTGAAATTGGCCGAATGATTCTCCCCACAGTTTACACATACAGGGGGGTCAGTCTTCTTCTTCGGACAAGCAGAGTAGAGATGTTGGCCAGTACACTTCACACATCTGGGATCGAGCTTGCAAAAATTTTTCGTGTGACCATAACGTTGACATCGAGTACACTGGGGCACATTTTTAGGCTTCCTTTTAGGCTCAACATGAACAACAGAGTAGCACAGTCTATTTAATTCAAATATAGCTTTTCCAGATTCATTGTTTTCTAACGAGACTGCACAAATAGGGAATGGAATTTTTTCCTTGTTAAATAATCTATTTACAGTGAGAACCGGATAGTTGTGAGAGATTAACTCATCCTGAATTTCCTCTGGAGAAAGAGAGCAGGGAACGTTTTTAATTACGACTTCTAATTTTCTGTCTATTTTTGTCTGAAACGTATGGTATTTAACATTTGATTCGTCGTAAAATTGTGTCAGTTTTCTAAAATCATCTATGGTCAGAAGATTAATTTTCAAAGATGAGCCTTTGACTTCAGTGGTAAACTCACAAGTAATTACACTTTTAATATCTTTGACAATTTCCTGATGATTGTTAACATCGTGGACAAAAATAGGTGGAGGTTTAACAATTTTATGCAATTCACTTGTAGCAGTTACATCAGCCATCTCATGTTCATCATTATTAGCAATAGAGTAGTTGTGGTCTGATAGTGGACTAAATTTGTTTTGATCACACAGCTGATTAGTATCGAAGACATACCTTTTAGGCTGTAGATTTACACAATTGTTGACTGTTTTTCTTTTTGGTGGTCTTAAGAAATCTTGATCAATGTTTTCATTTGATTCCGTAGTGTTGGGCGTTAAATCACATGATTTAGGCTTGTTGACAGAAGATTGGGAAGGGAAAATAAACACTGGCTTAGCCATTATTGTTTTTTGGTTATGCTTAGGTAAGCAATGTTTAAACAAAGACCCCTTCGTTATTTTAACAATAACTGGGTGAAATCAACACAAAAACACAAAATAGGTATTCAATATCACTAATATTGCAATTTATAACAAAAAATAAACTTTTAACACAATTAAAACTCTAAAAAACCGAGCGCGAAAAATAGTTAACTATTACACTTATAATGCATCAGCTGATGAGCTGTTTATTTTGAATGTTTGACATTATACTTCTTAATATTTTACTATGAGTTTAATCTTCAGCTGTTAAACAAAAATAAATGAAATGAACACTCTTGAAATAGGCTAAATAGGTGGCAAAGCAATTAGTGTGCGTGAGATACTGTACCGAAATGTAATATTGTAATTTTACGTTATATAGTTAATATACCGATTTTTGTATTGAATAGTTACATGCCGAGGCCGAAGGCCGAGGTGTATCGAGCGTAGCGAGCGTCGGGGTTGGCACGCGAAGCGTGCAGGGGTGTCCCCTAGTTCAATATATGTATGTATAGATCAGTCAGATTTAATACTTTTAATTCTGCTAAACCATGCAACACCTTGTTTTTTCATTCGCTCTTTTGAGGAAAATGGTGTTTTCGTTTCGAATTATCTTCATCATTGAAAAGTTAAACTAATGTTTTCTCATAAAATAAATTAGTTTTATGAAGAAACAAAGTAACAAACTCGTGGGCTAGTTCTATGATTAAGTTTAATCTTCATTCAAAAGGGTCTGTATTTGCAATAGTAGGCGTATTTATGGAAATATTTATTTTACACAGCTTGTAAGCTGAAAGCCTCTAGTGACCATAAAGATGGGCTACCTGAGGCCTTTAATTGTCACAACTCGAGCACTAGTTCGGGGACATTGTTAACCCCAACCGTAAGAATGTGTGTGTGTTTTACTCAATCCTGCAACAATTACTGAACCCGTTCATATGAAATGTTGTATGGACATTCTTAGGGCCTCTGGTTAACACGTAGGCCTATCTTTATTTTGAAATTCCATCAGAAAACCACCCCACTAAGAAATATCAATGCAACCCCCATGGCACTACCAATTTGACAACTTATTGTTTATAGTAGTTTCATTAAACAGCTGTTGAAATAAATAAATAACTGACATAGTTCTGAAGTAAATACCGGACCAAACCTAACCACAACCACGGTAACTAGAAAAGACTGTAGGTGTCACGACAAGGCTGCCAATACACTGTGACGTCACTTGGTCGAAATCACCTGGTTTGATTATTCGATGAAGTACTGGTAACTAAATCTACCAATCGCATTGAAGCATTCAGCTAAATAGTAGGCAAGTTATTAATCAATATTTTTAACTATTGGTGAGGTCTTTCGATTGCATCGTCAGACACATCTCAAATATTAAACACAAAAAGTAACTATATAAATACCAATAAAGTTAATAATATTAGTTTAAATTGTGTTTAATTTAACAATTATATGCAAAAAACTAATAAAGCTTCATCTTCAACATACAGTATTTTTGTGTTTGTTGTTGCCTTTCGCCCATGTAACGTCATATGAGATGCGCGTGATACCTACCGTATTCTTTCCTAGTGTTACCGTACCGTGACCACAAGTAGTCATTGCCACAACGCACTTTTACATTATACAGATGCCAGTAGGTACATGTTTTGTATTAAAGAATGCAATAAGCACAACATAAATCAACGTAAACATTTTATGAAGGATGGGTAATGTGCTAGTAATAAATATTACGAGCATTAATATTTATTTCGTGCATTAATATAAATATATTAATACATTAGCATTAATATTTCGTACTATAATAAACATCAGCTGAGCTGATAGTATAATAGACATTTAACATTAAGTCAAGACATATGTTTGAGTAAGCTAATGCTATTCCCTCCTTACTTACGCCCAGCTGTTAAGCTTTGTTCGCACTAGGCTAGTAATTTAGTCGAGTAGAGAGTGCTTTAGTAGCTAAAAATGCTCGTTACTGCCCAACAACCGTTCGCACTAGCAGTCGAGTAGAGTGCACAAATAGTGAGTGCATGATGAACGCTCTCCGATGCAACAAAATAAACAAACTGATAAACCTTACCACTTGCTATTTTAGAATAGGTGGAGGAAGACATTTGTGTGATAAATAGAAAGAAACAGAATGTTTTTATTTTATAAAATAAATGTTATTTTTATATTTTTTTTATTTTATAAAAATAAAAAAATATATTGCTCCATTTGTTTGATTTTGTAAGTTGATGACTTAATATTCCAAATACATTCATGTTGAATATATTTATTAAAAAACTTTAAAGTTGTTTTCTCGCTCCATTGAAAAACGCCATTCTTGTGGTAACTAATGACTCGACTAAAACCAGTGTTCGGACTGTTTAGACGATGAGCCAGTAGTTAGTGACGAGTGGTGGGGGAAGCTACTCGACCGTCGAGAATAGAATAAAATGGATTGACACTACTAAATAATTCACTAAACAATTCTACTAAATTTTCTGTGTTCGGAAATGTTTAGTTACTAAACTACTCGCCACTCGACTAAATTAGTAGCCTAGTGTGAACAAGGCTTTACTGTTCAGTCAGTACATCCAGCACTACTTGACCCTTGTGGTTGATGTGTCAAGACAAATGTTTGAGTAAGCTAATGCTGTTCACTCCTTACTTACGTCCAACTGTTACTGTTCAGTCAGTACATCCAGCACTACTTGAGCCTTGTGGCTGATGTGTCAAGACAAATGTTTGAGTAAGCTAATGCTGTTCACTCCTTACTTACGACCAGCTGTTACTGTTCAGTCAGTACATCCAGCACTACTTGAGCCTTGTGGCTGAAGAGTCAAGACAAATGTTTGAGTAAGCAAATGCTGTTCACTCCTTACTTATGTCCAGCTGTTACTGTTCAGTCAGTACATCCAGCACTACTGGAGCCTTGTGGCTGATGAGTCAAGACAAATGTTTGAGTAAGCTAATGCTGTTTACTCCTTACTTACGTCCAGCTGTTACTGTTCAGTCAGTACATCCAGCACTACTTGAGCCTTGTGGTTGATGTGTCAAGACAAATGTTTGAGTAAGCTAATGCTGTTCACTCCTTACTTACGACCAGCTGTTACTGGTAAGTCAGTACATCCAGCACTACTGGAGCCTTGTGGCTGAAGAGTCAAGACAAATGTTTGAGTAAGCTAATGCTGTTCACTCCTTACTTACGTCCAGCTGAACTGTTCAGTCAGTACATCCAGCACTACTGGAGCCTTGTGGCTGATGAGTCAAGACAAATGTTTGAGTAAGCTAATGCTGTTTACTCCTTACTTACGTCCAGCCATTACTGTTCAGTCAGTACATCCAGCACTACTTGAGCCTTGTGGCTGAAGAGTCAAGACAAATGTTTGAGTAAGCTAATGCTGTTCACTCCTTACTTACGTCCAGCCGTTACTGTTCAGTCAGTACATCCAGAACTACTTGACCCTTGTGGCTGAAGAGTCAAGACAAATGTTTGAGTAAGCTAATGCTGTTTACTCCTTACTTACGTCCAGCTGTTACTGTTCAGTCAGTACATCCAGCACTACTTGAGCCTTGTGGCTGAAGAGTCAAGACAAATGTTTGAGTAAGCTAATGCTGTTCACTCCTTACTTATGTCCAGCTGTTACTGTTCAGTCAGTACATCCAGCACTACTTGAGCCTTGTGGCTGAAGAGTCAAGACAAATGTTTGAGTAAGCTAATGCTGTTCACTCCTTACTAATGTCCAGCTGTTACTGTTCAGTCAGTACATCCAGCACTACTTGAGCCTTGTGGCTGAAGAGTCAAGAAAAATGTTTGAGTAAGCTAATGCTGTTCACTCCTTACTTATGTCCAGCTGTTACTGTTCAGTCAGTACATCCAGCACTACTTGAGCCTTGTGGCTGAAGAGTCAAGACAAATGTTTGAGTAAGCTAATGCTGTTCACTCCTTACTTATGTCCAGCTGTTACTGTTCAGTCAGTACATCCAGCACTACTTGAGCCTTGTGGCTGAAGAGTCAAGACAAATGTTTGAGTAAGCTAATGCTGTTTACTCCTTACTTATGTCCAGCTGTTACTGTTCAGTCAGTACATCCAGCACTACTTGAGCCTTGTGGCTGATGAGTCAAGACAAATGTTTGAGTAAGCTAATGCTGTTTACTCCTTACTTACGTCCAGCTGTTACTGTTCAGTCAGTACATCCAGCGCTACTTGAGCCTTGTGGCTGATGAGTCAAGACAAATTTTTGAGTAAGCTAATGCTGTTCACTCCTTACTTATGTCCAGCTGTTACTGTTCAGTCAGTACATCCAGCACTACTTGAGCCTTGTGGTTGATGTGTCAAGACAAATGTTTGAGTAAGCTAATGCTGTTCACTCCTTACTTACGTCCCGCTGTTACTGTTAAGTCAGTACATCCAGCACTACTTGAGCTTTGTGGCTGATGAGTCAAGACAAATGTTTGAGTAAGCTAATGAGCTAATGCTGTTCACTCCTTACTTACGTCCCGCTGTTACTGTTCAGTCAGTACATCCAGCACTACTTGAGCCTTTTGGTTGATGTGTCAAGACAAATGTTTGAGTAAGCTAATGCTGTTCACTCCTTACTTACGTCCAGCTGTTACTGTTAAGTCAGTACATCCAGCACTACTTGAGCCTTGTGGCTGAAGAGTCAAGACAAATGTTTGAGTAAGCTAATGCTGTTCACTCCTTACTTACGTCCAGCCGTTACTGTTCAGTCAGTACATCCAGCACTACTTGAGCCTTGTGGTTGATGTGTCAAGACAAATGTTTGAGTAAGCTAATGCTGTTTTGCCTTAGCTGTTGCAGAAATACTATTGCAATAGGTAACATTTAAAAGATAATGAATACTGAGCCCATAACATTATTCTAAGAAGTTAATTAAGTGTTTGTGTAAGAAAGTAAATGCAATTAAATATATTTATTAGTCCTAAAAATTAAAAAAAAATCATAATTGAAATAACAAAATGTATACCAAAACTTCTGAAATCATATTTGTACGTTATTACGTATGTAGCGTTTATTTTAAATATTTTCATGTTTTTTATAAATGCTAGTTGGAACAAAAAAAGTACCGGAACTTAAACTAGTTTTTACTTTGCATCAACTTACACTTTTATTAAAAAATGTTATTTTATCGAACGTATTTTTAATATGTGGTCAATGGGAATGTTTTCTATATGTTTTATATTTCAAAATTTCAAGAAAAAAGTACTTAGTCGCTTTGTAATCCTTATGAAATGTATGGTTATGATCCATTACTTTTTTATATGCGTAAGTAAATGCCTTGATTTTAAAATGGTCAAAATCAATTTAAATAGATCTATTTAAATTCATGGCATTTACTTGCGATTATAAAAGTAATGTATTGTAACTGCAGTATAAGTTTCTTAAGGATTACAACGTAACCAAGTAATTAAATGTTCGACCTCTAGAAGCTAAGAAAACGTTGTTTCAGGAAATTAATATGAATTTTCTTTCTTGAAAAGTTAAAATTCTGAAATGTATATAAATTGTAGAACATTATTGTCAACCGTGTTTTACAATATAAATGTGATGCATCAATGGGTTTTTGAGTACCGGTAATAAAAGTGTAAAGATGATGTACAGGGAAAACTTAATAAAATTCCGTTACTATCTTAGTTCCAGGTAAGGTAAACATAATTAAAACTTGCAATAAAAATGTGAAATGCGTGTATTTTAACGTACAGTTAAACTATGAAATCAACTGAATGGTTGTATTGTCATAGGCTTCCTAGTTTCTTATCAAACAAACTTCAAACTCAGGTACACATAATTTTTGCACCGATATTAGATAACAAATTTTTACAGTTTAGAAGATCCTACAAGTTTTCTTACATCCTACTTACATCCCTAGGGGATGCAAAGTAGTGCAATCATGTTAGAGTTATTAAAAATGCATTAAACGTTTCACAATGAAAACCAAATCAGCCATGTTTTTTGGTCATGTTTATGTTTTTTTATCAGTGGTTTGAAATTAATTATTAGATTAAAGCCAAAGAATGTTAATCCTATAGAAAAATGGGAACGTTGGGGGCTGTTTATACCCGATAGGAATGGTATATTGAGAATGCCTTTCACCCTTTCTAAATTCTACGTGAGTCTCTATAGGATACAAAAGCTGATTTCCCTCAAAATTTCATCAACATTTGTTCTGTGATTCCGGAGATTTCTTGAATAGCGAATGCGTTCTTGGGTTTTATACATTATGATTATATTAATGTATATTACATTATATACAATGAAGTCGGTCATCAAAGACTATCACTGACTTATGACTAAATGCCATTAAGTGAAACAGCGTGTGCACGCGCATTCCCACATTGTTCATTTATTATGTTAAAATGCTTTAACGTTCACTCCGTGAATGATTTCTTTTTACGTTAATAATTGTGGAAGGAAGTCACGCAATTGGTGGCCGTAACAATAAAATGTATTATTCTGTGTGGTTGTGAGTGTTTTCTATGTTCTGGATTCTGTTTTTTTAAAATCAATATTAGATCATATTTATTCAATTACAGCAATATCTATGTTGATTTACCCAGCATTCCAAGCAAAAAATATCTGTAAACAAAATTAATTGCAACAATAAGATTGTGCTTTTTTATGGGCTATATATCTTATGATTGAGAGTTGTGTTGTAGCTGAGTTCTTGGACTAACTTTTTGGTTGTACGTTTATATTATTTGTAAACTAACTGTTATATTATATATAAGTTTAGTTACTTGATCGAGTGAGAGTAAATAATATTCTGACTTTTCTTGTGAGTATTTTTTATCAGGTGAAAAAATGTTTCCAAGATTTGTTAGAAAGCTGATGACATCTTCCACTAAACGTTCCTATCCTGGGATTCCTGGAGAAAATTTGCCGTTTGGCATTGAGAATAAATTCAAAACTACAGCTTTATTCATACTTTTCTTTGGGAGTGGATTAGCTTTACCGGCTGTAGCTTTAAAAGTTATGATGACTAAACAGTAAGATGTAAAACTGAACAAGTTTTCAGAAAAGTTTTAGAAAATAATTGAGTTGAATTAATTTGTTATTACCTGTATGTAGCAAGTATAACAGGCATATAAGTAAGAATTTGTGAGCATTCTTTGAAAAAATAAATCATGTAATAACAAAGAGTTGTGTGAGAATATTTCAATGCATGAACCTTATTGAGTAATTATGCACTTTCCAAACGTTTCTGAAACTAAATAAAAAGTGTTAAAAATTAGCTTCATGATGGTTATTTCGGACAGTAGGAAATATTATTTTCTATTTAATTAACAGATCGATTTGGCTTATTTTTAAATGCCTTTTTTTCATTCAATGTGTGTTCCAACGTTGAATATGAATACTGGTATATAATTGTTTTTTTGCAATAATATTCTGTTCTTAATAGTATTTAACCCCTTTTTCTAACCTAACCAAACCTAGTATAATATAAACTAAACAATTCGTGATTTGCGTTAAAATCAGGTGTCAGGCCTTCAGAATGGCCTGTGGGCCGTCCACCCGCCACTTTTACTAGCATTGCTTAAATGGCTGCTATTTATGATTGACTGTGAAGGTAATTTTCGTGCCATATCTCAAGAATCAATCATAATAGACCAAAATAGTTTTAAAATTCGTGTTCAGTATTAAAAACCACGTCTTAACAATAACAATTTGCGAAAATCAAGCTAAAATTTGTTCAAAAATGTAGATTTCCCGTTTTCTTAGTACAATACGTTTTCCTAGAAATAAAAACTGTATTTTCAGAAGGTTTATAATACTTATTTTAACAACTGGTGGTACAGTTTAGAGATTTGAGGCAACCGGAAAGTGCATAAATACACCATATCGTGTTGTGATTGATTTTTAGTTAAAAAAAAAAAAAACTCATTAGTTCCATTTTCAAATATGCATATGACTTAATTTGCTTAACTCCATGGTATTTATGCAGTCTCTTGCCACTAAACAAATTTGGAACATTTTGCTTGAAATGGGTCTAGAATTGGCTGTATTTTCACGAGATATGCTTTTTATTCCGCGGAAATAACGTATTTTACAGAAAAATTTGAAAAAACCAATGTCACAACTTTTAGTATTTTTGTCATATTTCCGTTAATCTAAATAGTATTTTAATCTTTTTTTTTATTTTGACGTGTTTTTTGCGCTGAATAGGCCTACAAATTTGAAAACTATTTTAGTCTATTACAAATATTTCTCGAAATATCACGGAAAAACTACTATTGCTGCGAATCGCGATTAGCGGCCATTACGAGATCATTGTATACAACAACTATTAATCACAAAAACCGAATTCACCTATATCCCCGCCGGAGTGACGGCCGGTGGGCCGTCACGGATTCCAGACACTCGAATTTAACGCAAATTACGAATTTTTGTTGAGAAAATTGACAGTTAGAATAAGTTAGGTTATGTCAGTAAAAAATGCATTTTTCGAGTTGAAAAAATAATTTTACTACAAAACCAGTTATATATTTGTGTTGAGCATAAAAAAATACGAGAAATGAAAAAAGTTATTGAAAAATAAAGATTTTTATAATAATTGGGTTTTTTACTATCAGACTAGTTTTTCGATTTTTCGGTAAAAAACGAGTTTTCCGCGGATGAAATCTAACTCCTCAAGAGATATAAACTCATATTTCACTACTTTTTCAACATGAAATCGTATTTTCAGAGGTGGCAAGAAAGTGCATAATTACCTTATCGGTGTTAATTTAACTTAGTTTGAAAGTAAGGCAGAAGTATATCTATAAGTTCATTGATTGTCTTTAATAATATCTTTATAGGCTAATTATATTTGTCAATTAAAGTAAATAGTAAGTTGGGTAAATATACTTTAGTTAATAACCTATGATTAGAGCAAGACATAAACAAATTCTAATAAGCACAATATACCCTATTGTGGGTTTTAATCTTTTATTGGTTTCTTTTGGAAAGATCTAGAAACACGAATTAGTCATAGATAATTTGTATTTTGGACTAAAGATTTAACCATTTGAATAATGTATTCAGTTTTTAGAAGGAGCTTTCCTGAAAAATTATTGTTTAATTTATAATTTTCACATTTAAATGAAGTCATAACTAAATTAAGTTGATGCAAGGGGGCTAATTATTTTGTAGGAATAATCATTAATCCAGATAATATGTTTATGATTTAATATAGCCAAAATCTGAAAGTATATTTTGACAGTATAAATCAGATAGAAATATTTGTTGATTAGACCTATTGTCAAGAATACTAATCACAACAGTCCCAAGTTACACCAAAGCAAAGCTTCATACTTAACAAAATTTAGTTACCATCTAGAACTAGTATAATGAAGTTTATGTTAGGCTATCATTATTTTATCAAATATTAATTTAGCATAATATAGGCTTAACAGTTGTTTAACTTACATCATGATCTATCTATAAAACACTTTTAACTTAATAATGTTCTTAACTAGTTGAAAAAGAGTATATTAAATGATCCTTGATTAACTTTTATTAAAAATATAAATTATAATATTACAACTTGGAAAATTCTTATAAAACTATGGCTTAGTCTTATTACTGTATAAGTAATACAAATAGGCATTATATACAATAAAAAATAATACTAAGCATTTTTCTAAAAAAATACGACATAAGAGTTAGGTAAAATTAAAGAAAGTAAACATTTTTTAAATAGAAAAATAACCAATAATTTTTGTGCTCTGCTACTTTTCACTCTTAATTATAGTGTAATGATATGTTTCATTTGTTTTTAAACTGTTTATAAACAATTATATTTTACTAGTGATTGTATGGTTTTATGATGAAATTCAATGTTTTGGTTTCACAGTATTCTATAAATTACAATTAGACTATGTATTTATTTATTAGATTAAATGTAATCTATACAACATTCAAAGCATTTGACAATCAAAGATTCAAAGATGTTCTGAATATAGATGACAATTTTATAAGCTATGAAGGGATCGTCTGCTTGTTTCTTGTCGGGCATGATAAAACTTATATGCTAACTGGTTAGGATTTAAAAATAAGTTTTTGTTTCATGGCACGCCAAATATCGAGTGGTAAAAGTGGGTATTTTTATGTTAGGTGGTTAAATATTTGTTTAAATTATAACAGTTTCCTTTCCTTACTCTCTTGTTTAAAACAAATAGTACATCAAAAATTATCCTTTAAAGCCAATTCTTTTGTTTTATTTGTTTGTAATTTATATGTAATTTATTGTTTGCAAATAACTAACTTGGTGTGAAAGAATAAAATAGTATAATAAAGACTGTCTTGATGACTGGGATGATCTTAACAATTTTGCCCAGATAAATGGTTCACAAAGGATTATGAACCCACGATATAATATACCACAAAAAATAGAAAAGGATTAGACTATCAGGCCAGAAACAGTTGATAGGATGGGAGGCCTTATTTACTACAATAAATTAAGTTGTTTTTCATATAATACATTGAATTATAATACACAAATAAATAAATTAACACAAATTAAACAAACCAATAGAGCCAGTGTCAAGTATGTTCAGTAGAAGCAACCAAGAATTAATATTTTGTAGTTGGGTCTTCAATTGGTATTCAAACATAAAGAACCTGTATAGCGCACCAACATTCTACGCATTTTAATAGTTAGATGACTAAGAATATCTTTGGCTAGATATTATAATAGGGTTTCAAAAAGCTTCTCACTATGAAAGTACTTCAAAATGCATGATCAAATTTTTAAACATATTTCAATATAAAATGGGAAATGTACATAAGAAATAATTTAGCCTTAATAAAATTCTTTTAATAAGATATCGGTTATGAAATATGAATGTTCAATAAAATGGTTACCAGGATAGACTGAGATTATTGTGATAAAAGAAAAGTAGTAATGCAACAATGCGCTAAATTATGAAATAAGCAGCATGGAGGAGGAATTATGATGTCAAAGTGTTGCAGAATAGTTAAATAGGTACCTATAGGAAATTAACTCGTAAGATGGAGACAATTGGAAAAGTTGTAGAATAGAAGTGTCAAAACATGTAATGAATGTTATAAATTAATAGAATAAAGTGAAATAAACACAATAAATGCAGCCATCACTGGGGTTGACTTGCAAGTTTCTGCTCTTAGTCATGCTCCTCAAGTACAGCCCAAACTAGACTGGGCCTTCAGGCAGTGATAGCTGGACATCAAAGGTAAAGCACAGACTGGGGGTAAAGAGTGAAGGGGGCTCTTTTATGAATACATTAGCTCACACAAACAGTTGTCTTGAAGAAGTGTAAATGTCTATTATTATCAGCTAATATTTATTATTCTAACATTTGTTAGTAATATGGATATTAGAACACTACCATGTGTCTAGAATAATTATTGTTCAATCAGTTTATGAAGTAAACTGGTTAAAAATATAACCTAAATTTAAATGATTGGTTCCCTAATCTACGTCTATTTTAGTTCATTCATGGCAAAACCAATAATGATGCGTTTTTTGACAGTAGACAAGTTGGAAATTATGTTATATAGGCATGTCAAATAGTTTTTTAATTAGCATAATACGTGTTGGTACATGTACAGTACAAGTAAACATTACACAACACAAATATATTACAATATAAGCACAAATATATTTTCTTGGACTATATAACTATTTCGATTGCAAATTAAATCAGAAGGTCACAGTTCAAATCGTAGGACATCTGCTGTACTGACGTCCCTCAACAATAATTTGTATACAAAGCTAAATCAAAACATGGAGAGAGTTGTAAGTAAACAGATAACAAATGGATGATGTGTAGTTATATAACAAAATGTATAATTATTTTAAAAATTATAAGTTAACATTAATTTAAAGTATTGAGGTGATAAAAAGGTTTTTGAAAATTAGAAAGATTTTTCAAACTACTGAGTTAGTTAGGTTGAATTGAACTGATTTATATGAAACTTTTTTGAGCTAATTTATTTTTCATTAAAATACTGTGAACTCAAAAGAAATTTGTACAGTATTGACGCTTGTAATACATTAAGTATTCACTATTTTCTTAGCCAATGGACTAGGCACAGAGATTAAAGCCAAATTCTGAAAATTGACACATGGTATATATTTGTAAGTTGCTACACAAATTTTCAGGAAATATTGTTGTCAACTTTTAATAGTAAGGAATCCTGGCTCGGCTGACATTCTAAGAGGAGATATGGATTTGCAAAGGAAGGTTCGACGATTGTTTTAAAACTAAAATCTATCAAAATTGGTTGAGTACGTTTTGTTGCAACATTTTTACTGTAGAATAAATTGAATTACAATTTTAACACTGGCTGGTCATGTGGGAGCAAAATCTTGAAAATGATTTGTGTGTCTGTGTTTGTGGAACATTTTGAACAATGTTTTGAGTTTTTTAACAAGGGCTCTTTAAGGGGCTTAAAACTCTAAGTAAATTCTAATGAAGAAAAATATTTTAAGTTAGGGAAAGTATTTTGGATATATCTACAGCTTAAAAGCTTCAATTAAAATCAAAATCGTAAAAATTAATGATCAAATAGTTTGTACTGATGGACATAACAAAGACAACCTTTAAATATATTTTAAGGTCTTAATGTTCTAAAATTAAATATAATTTCTAAGTATAGATGATATTAAGTAAAATATAAATAAAAGTGCTGATAACATATCTGCAGTTTGAGCTCCACTTTAAAAAATAGATTCCACGGTAATCAGCTCAGTATTTTTTTTTTTTTTTTTTTTTTTTAGATAATGAGCTAACAAAAACTATGAAATCAATTGTGTGGTTTTATTTTCATAGGCTTCTTAGTTTCTTATCAAACAACCTTCAAACTCAGGTACACATAATTTTTGCACTGATAGTGAGACCCATCCCCCCCCACCAAAGCTGGGAAGCGTGCCAACTGGGGGATGGCTCAAAACGAGTAAAGCGATGGGATCACGGGTGGCAGTTGGAGGGTCCAAAATAAAACTCGGCAGCTGAGCGAAAGTAATTTATTACAAGAAACATCATTTAATAAATCAAAACGGCAGAAGGCCACAATATAAAAGGCAGAAGGCCACAATATAAATTCTCACTTAAATAAATAATAACAAACACTAAAATTACCAAGATACTACACAATAATAACAAACGCTATAAATACCACAAACTCTACAAATACCCAAAATATAACAACTAATCAACTACAGGGTGTATGGCCTATCTGCAGTTTAGCCTGAGACACCCCAAAACGTAAGTGTTCGTTTTGTAAGTTTCAATATTTAATCACCCTTTTGGTGAAAATACTTTTGATTCATTGAAAATATTAATCGTTCTTGCTTGTGTTTTCAGGGTTTTGTTAAATTTGTATTTTCTTTGTCTAGTAATTGGTAGCAGAGCGTGGTTGCCTAAAAAAAAAAAAAAAAAAAAAAAAAAAAAAAAAAAAAAAAAAAAAATCTCTTGGTTGTTGACGGTGGGTGTTTGCCAGTTAGTAGGCCATGGTTGGCCGACCTACCGTCAAGGTGTCTTGGTATTGTAAAAAAAAAAAAAAAATAAATAATAAATAAAAATTATTTAAAAGCAAAACAATTAGAAAATCCTAATAAATAATTTAACTAAAAAAAAAAAAAAAAAAAAAAAAAAAAAAAAAAAAAAAAAAAAAAACCTAGGCAATCCGCTTGGTTACTGTGTTGAAGGGTTTCATGGGTGGATTGGAGTGGTCGGCAGTGGCTCGGTAGGCTGAGGGTTTAGTTCGTCTTGGACCCTGGAGTTGTCGTTTTTTGTGTACTGTTGAGAATTTTGTTTTGCGAGATGGCCTATCTGCAGAATGTTGCGCTCCTGGTCAAGGAGGAGTTGATTTTCGAATTGAGGTCGCGGGGTGTGACTCCGGAAGGGGATGTTTTGAATCTCCGGAGGTTGCTGCGGGAGCAGTTGTCCGCGGGTACGGCGGTGGATTGGTCTGACCTGCTGGAGGTTGGTGATGAGTTGGGGATTTGTAAACGGAAGGTGGAAGATTGGGAAGGGGTGTTAGAGGATTTGCAGTTGGAACCTCCAGTGGGTCGTGACCGGGCCTGCCGCCTTGCACGTCTGGGTCATCTGCTTGCCCGTTTAAGGCTGGTCAACCGGGCGCCGGGGTTGGAACCGTCGGATAGGGCGTGGATCTTGGAGAGTGTATCTAGGCTTGAGGATATTTTTCAGGCACTCTCCGGTTCCACGACTCCTACGGGTCTGGGTCAGCGGCCTGCTTTTGCGCTTTCGCCTAACGTGTCGAGGCCGCAGGCTGAGACAACGGCTCTCACTGTGCCTGAGGTTCCTTCTGAGCCTGCAGGCGTTTCTGTTGAGGTTGCTTGTGGTTCGGCTCCAGCTGCCGTTCCGTCTGCTTCTTTGGGTTCACCTGCTCTTCTGCAGCTGAGCTACCACAAGCTGCCTAACCCTCTCACGCCCATGATCCAGAATCTCCCTGTGATCGATGGGATGGATCCTGAGGAGCTTCTTAAGTTTCTGGTGGCCTTTCTCAGACTTAGTGAGATGCCCGGCATGCAGGCTGGGGACTTGCTTCGTCTGGTGTTCCCTTATTGCAGAGGTCCCGTTGGGGAGTTGCTGAGTTCTGTCTTGGCCAGTGATGCCTCGGTGGACTCGTTCCATCGAGAGTTACTTTCATCGTTTCTTCCCATTCGACTCAGGGAGAGGATGGTCATGGACAGATTTTATCGGTCGCAGGGTAGGGGCGAGTCTCTGGCAGCCTATGTCTCTTCAGTCAAGGAAGCTCGTCAAGCGTTGCGCCTCACCCTTTCTGAAGCTGACACCGTTCGTGTCATCCTGGATGGCATTTCTCCCGAAGAACGGTGCAGATTGGTTTTTGCTGGTGTTCCTTTGACTTTTCGGGAGCTGCATCAGCTGTGCATTGTTTCGCGCAGCGTGCAGTTCTCAGACCAGCAAGGGAGGGATTCTGAGAGTCATCGTGCTCTCCCCACTCGTCGACCGGCTATGTCTGTAGGTGTGAGTCAGCCAGTGGAGGGTCGTGGTTCTCGGCCTCCGGTTGTGTGCTTTGCTTGTGGCCAACCTGGTCACATTCGACGTGACTGTCCACGTGCTCGAGGTCGTGGGGAGGGAAACGCTCAGCGCGGGGGGTTGCCTCCACAGTAGCTCCCCGCGTTGTTGCGACTGACCGTGGCCATTTGCCTCTGACACGTGCCCATAGCAGGAGTGTCGGGGATTTTTCGGGCCTTGCTGGCATGGCTTCCCTGGGACTTAGTGCGGTCACCTCGGTGTGTCCTGGCGTTTTTGTTTCCTTTGGTGGTACGGTGTGTCGAGCCCTTCTTGATTCTGGTTCGGCATGCAGTATCATCAGCCTTTCTCTTTTTGAGTCCCTTGACGCCTTAGGACTTGTCAGGCACACCGAGCCTTCTTCTATTACGTGCTGGACGGCATCCCAAACTCCTCTACCTATAATTCTAAAGGCGTTTTTCCTTTTTAAAATCGAAGGATTTTCCTGGAGGTGGGGTTTTCTTGTTGCCAAGGACCTGGCGGTTTCTTGTATCCTAGGGGCAGACTTTATTTCTAAGAGTGGTATGGTGCTTGACCTCCAGAAGCGCCAGATGTTTTTTAAGTTTAATCGGCGAGTTTTGGTGCCTCTAGTAGGGGATTCTGACTGCCCTCCTGCAGTCAGAGAGGTGGGTTGTGAGCCCGAACAACCCAAGGTGGATCCGGTTGGTCATCTCCCCCCTGAGCAGGCGGAGGCCATTAGGAGGCTGTGTTTGCGGTTTCCTGATGTGCTTACGCCCGAGCTTGGGGTCACTTCTCTTCTGGAGTATGAGATCCACCTCACCGATTCTCAGCCAGTTAGAAGTCATCCGTACAAACTTGCTCCCCCAAAGATGGAGGTTATGAGGGCGATGATTGAAGATCTTCTGAGCAAGGGTGTGATTGAACCGTCTCGTTCTGCTTATGCCAGTCCAGCTTTTCTTGTGCCCAAGCCTAATGGTAAGTCTAGGCTTGTGATGGATTATCGGAGGCTCAACGCTAAGGTCGCTATTGACTCGGTACCTCTGCCTGATTTGCATTCTGCGTTTGATTGGTTCGGTAAGGCTAAGTTTTTCAGTGTTTTTGATTTGAACCAGGCCTACCATCAGATTCCATTGAAGAAGGAATCACGGCCTATGACTAGCTTCTGTGTTCCCTGGAATCTCTATCAGTTCACTAGGGTTCCTATGGGTCTTGCTGTGGGTGCCCAGACTCTTACTCGTCTGCTTGATTCCATCTTCCATGATGTGAAGTTCAAGTTTGTTTTCAATTACCTGGACGATCTTCTTGTCTACAGTGAGACTTTCGGGGAACACATGCAACATCTGGAGGAAGTTCTTAGTCGCCTCAAATCAGCTGGCCTTACCGTCAATCCAGAGAAAGTCACTTTTGCTCGTCCTGAGATTTCTTTTCTGGGTCATCTTATCTCTTCTCGAGGCGTCTGCATAGATCCTGCGAGGACCCAGGGCATTCGGGATTTTCCTCCTCCCAGAGATGCCAAGGGGATTGCCCGTTTTGTGGGGATGGTGAATTTTTACCGTCGCTTCATCCCTAACGTGGCCGAGCTTGCTGCCCCGTTGAACGAGCTGCGAAAGAAAGGTGTCCCTTTTGTGTGGGGCCAAGCTCAGCAGACTGCCTTTGATGCTCTCAAGGAGGCTATCATGCAACCTCCTGTCCTGCGTATGCCTGATTTCAGCAGAGAATTTGTTCTTCAGACTGATGCCTCCTCCTCCGCCATTGCTGCTGTTCTTTCTCAGGAGTTTGATGGGGTCAGGCAGCCCATCGCTTTTGCTTCGAGGACGTTGTCTCACCAGGAAAGGAAAGCTTCTTCCATCTATGAGTTAGAGTGTCTGGCTGTTGTCTTTGGTACGGACAAGTTTCGGCGTTTCTTGGAACACGCTGAGTTCTTGCTGGAGACAGACAATCAGGCACTGTCTTGGCTTCTTGCCCATCCCAGACAGCTTGGGAAAATTGGTCGCTGGGTGGTCAAAATTTCTGCCTTTAAGTTCCGAGTTCAACATCTTAGGGGTACCCAGAATGTCATCGCGGATGCTCTTTCCCGCATGTACCACGAACCCAGTGATCCACCGACTGAGGCTGTTGCTCAGTGTGGTGCTGTTCTTCTGGATTTTCCTCTGGCTTTTGACGACCTACTGTCCCATCAGCAGAAAGATCCCGAGCTGTCAGTCATCTTAGGTGAGCTTCAAGAGGGAGGTGCCCACCCTCCCTATTTTCTGTCCAAAGGGGTACTCTGTTGCCGTCCTCGACAGAGGGGTGAACCCCGTGTAGTGCTGCCTAGTCATCTAGTACCGATGGTCTTTCAATATTATCACTCTTCTCTTGTGGGCGGTCATCTTGGCATTCATAAGACCATCGCTAAGATTCGTAGGTACTTCATCTGGAAGGGCATGGACCGGGATGTTGCGGGCAGAGTGCGGGCTTGTCACCTGTGCTCTCTCAGCAAGCCTAGTCAGAATGCAAGGTTAGGGTTGTTATCTTCTGAGGTGGCCGAGCGTCCTTTTGAGAAGGTGTTCATCGACTACGTGGGTCCTTTTCCCCGTAGCAAGTCAGGTAGCTCCTACCTACTTGTTTGTGTGGATGCTTTCTCGAAGTTCGTTTGGCTTTTCCCACTTCGGAGTGCTACGGCTAAGCTCACCATCCGTGCTCTCCAGTCCCAACTCTTCCAGCACTTTGGTGTGCCTTCCACTCTTGTGTCCGACAACGGTAGCCAGTTTACCTCCCATGAGTTTCGTAGGTTCTGTTTTGGCAATGGTATCAGGCATGTGACTACCTCTCCGTATTACCCACAGCCTTCTCATGCAGAGCGGTTCAACCGCAATCTTCGGTCTGCCCTTATTACTTTCCATGCTGAGAAGCAGAACACCTGGGATGAGAGTCTCTCTTGGCTCCAGCTTGCTTTTAACTCTTCTAAGCATGAGAGTCACAATGCCACTCCCTTCGAAATTCTACATGGCTACCCTCCTAACAACCCTTTGTCCAACTTGTGGAGGTTAGAGGATCTTCTACCTACGCCAGGTGCCACTGACGTAGTGTCCACGTGGCGGGCTGCTCGGCGCAACCTGCTACGTGCTAGAGAGAGAGTGAGGAGGAGGTATGATAAGGGTCGTACTCCTAACCCTTTTCAGGTTGGAGATCTGGTTCTTTGTCAGGCTCACCCGGTCAGTTCGGCCGCGGAACGAAGAGCTGCCAAGTTGTGCTATCGGTGGTCTGGTCCCCACCGCATCGACAGGTTTTTGTCACCGGTGACTGCTCTGCTGGTTGATCCCCAGTCAGGCAGGGTGTTCAGGAAAGCCCATGTGTCCCAGCTTAAGGCTTTCCGGGGAACGGTTGATCTAGGAGTTGGTGTTCCTGGGGGTTTCTTGGGGCAAAGAGATTGATCACCTCTGCGCCCTAGGTGGCTGTTCTGAGAGAGTCTCCTTTCTCTCTTTTCTGGTCGGGCCCGACCGTCAGGGTGGTTCGCTCCCTGTTTGAGGGGTTTCCCCTCTTAGTTTCTCTTGGACGTCCTGGGAGCACCACTCTTCGGAGGTCTTCGTCTTCTCTTGGTTCCCTGAGGTACCGAGTGTTCTCCCCTGCCTGGGTGTGTTGAGGTTTGCAGAGGGAGGTTGTACCGGGTCTTGGACCGGTACAGTTTCGTTTTTTCGTTGTTGTCTGCCAGGCTGCCTGAGATTCGCTTTTGCCCGGCGATTTGCGTACTTTGGTAGCCGTTGGCCCAGTTCCGTTTCGTTCCGGTTTCCAGCAGCTTCGGTCAGGTTGACCGGCTTCTAGATTGTTCGAGTAGTTCTAGTTTCTCTGGAGCCTTCGTCTTTCAGGTTGGCCGTCAGTTTGTCTTTGGCTCTGCCTGCTGAGATTACTATGTTCGGCTGAGAGACTCCTAAACTCCAGGGTCCTTGAGTGGGACTTTCCGCCCTCAGCCCGCCGTCCGGGGGAACTTCGATATTCTCCACTGCTAGCCTGGCCTGAGGACCATGTTGGAGCCTGGAGTTGCCCGCTACCCGCCCTACATCTTTGGGGGTAGAAGTCTTCAGTCCTCAGGTCAGTTCTTTCCATCTTTTCCCGGCGGCTGAGCTGGGGGTGATTTATAAAAAAAACAACAAAAAAATCATGAAATATAAAAGAAGAAAAAAAAATGTTTATGGAACTGTATGTGGCCTAGGCCTAACTTTGGACAGAGTGTATGAAACAGCCATGGGGACATTGCCAGAGATATATATTTAAAATTAAAAAAAAAAAAAAGGAAAAGTTTATATTTATTGTTATTTATTTAGTTAGTTTATTTGTTATGGTTAATCTTTACGTAGTTTATTTTTGTTATAGTTTTTAAATTTTATATGTTTAGGCCTAGTTGTTATTTATTTTTTCGTTGTTAATTGTATTATTGATGTCAGGGGATAATGGAACGGTACCGGGTTATATTTTCTTTTAAATTATTTAATTTTTAAACTCACCAAAAGGGGATTATTGTGCTTTTGCTTAACTCTAATTCGGAGCTGCCCAGGGTTTCCGGCTTACTCCCTGGCCCGGTGGAATCAAGGGATTCGGGCTAAATTGCCGGTTTAAATGTTGTGATCCAAAAGTTTTCTAAATTTTTCACTTTTATTTGGGGCCTAATATTTTTCTTACGTTTTGGGGTGTCTCAGGCTAAACTGCAGATAGGCCATACACCCTGTAGTTGATTAGTTGTTATATTTTGGGTATTTGTAGAGTTTGTGGTATTTATAGCGTTTGTTATTATTGTGTAGTATCTTGGTAATTTTAGTGTTTGTTATTATTTATTTAAGTGAGAATTTATATTGTGGCCTTCTGCCTTTTATATTGTGGCCTTCTGCCGTTTTGATTTATTAAATGATGTTTCTTGTAATAAATTACTTTCGCTCAGCTGCCGAGTTTTATTTTGGACCCTCCAACTGCCACCCGTGATCCCATCGCTTTACTCGTTTTGAGCCATCCCCCAGTTGGCACGCTTCCCAGCTTTGGTGGGGGGGGATGGGTCTCAATTGAACCACGCTCTGCTACCAATTGAGACCCATCCCCCCCACCAAAGCTGGGAAGCGTGCCAACTGGGGGATGGCTCAAAACGAGTAAAGCGATGGGATCACGGGTGGCAGTTGGAGGGTCCAAAATAAAACTCGGCAGCTGAGCGAAAGTAATTTATTACAAGAAACATCATTTAATAAATCAAAACGGCAAAAGGCCACAATATAAAAGGCAGAAGGCCACAATATAAATTCTCACTTAAATAAATAATAACAAACACTAAAATTACCAAGATACTACACAATAATAACAAACGCTATAAATACCACAAACTCTACAAATACCCAAAATATAACAACTAATCAACTACAGGGTGTATGGCCTATCTGCAGTTTAGCCTGAGACACCCCAAAACGTAAGAAAAATATTAGGCCCCAAATAAAAGTGAAAAATTTAGAAAACTTTTGGATCACAACATTTAAACCGGCAATTTAGCCCGAATCCCTTGATTCCACCGGGCCAGGGAGTAAGCCGGAAACCCTGGGCAGCTCCGAATTAGAGTTAAGCAAAAGCACAATAATCCCCTTTTGGTGAGTTTAAAAATTAAATAATTTAAAAGAAAATATAACCCGGTACCGTTCCATTATCCCCTGACATCAATAATACAATTAACAACGAAAAAATAAATAACAACTAGGCCTAAACATATAAAATTTAAAAACTATAACAAAAATAAACTACGTAAAGATTAACCATAACAAATAAACTAACTAAATAAATAACAATAAATATAAACTTTTCCTTTTTTTTTTTTTTAATTTTAAATATATATCTCTGGCAATGTCCCCATGGCTGTTTCATACACTCTGTCCAAAGTTAGGCCTAGGCCACATACAGTTCCATAAACATTTTTTTTTCTTCTTTTATATTTCATGATTTTTTTGTTGTTTTTTTTATAAATCACCCCCAGCTCAGCCGCCGGGAAAAGATGGAAAGAACTGACCTGAGGACTGAAGACTTCTACCCCCAAAGATGTAGGGCGGGTAGCGGGCAACTCCAGGCTCCAACATGGTCCTCAGGCCAGGCTAGCAGTGGAGAATATCGAAGTTCCCCCGGACGGCGGGCTGAGGGCTGAAAGTCCCACTCAAGGACCCTGGAGTTTTGGAGTCTCTCAGCCGAACATAGTAATCTCAGCAGGCAGAGCCAAAGACAAACTGACGGCCAACCTGAAAGACGAAGGCTCCAGAGAAACTAGAACTACTCGAACAATCTAGAAGCCGGTCAACCTGACCGAAGCTGCTGGAAACCGGAACGAAACGGAACTGGGCCAACGGCTACCAAAGTACGCAAATCGCCGGGCAAAAGCGAATCTCAGGCAGCCTGGCAGACAACAACGAAAAAACGAAACTGTACCGGTCCAAGACCCGGTACAACAGTAAATAACAAAGTTTTACAGTTTAGAAGATCCTACAAGTCATCTTACATCCCTAGGGGGATGCAAAGTAGTGCAATCATGTTAGAGTTATTAAAAATGCATTAAACGTTTCAGAATGAAAACCAAATCAGTCATGTTTTTGGTCGTTTATGTTTTTTATCAGTGGTTTGAAATTAACTATTAGATTAAAGCCAAAGAATGTTAATCCTATCGAAAAATGGGAACGTTGGGGGCTGTTTATACCCCATATGAATGGTATATTGAGAATGCCTTTCAACCTTTCTAAATTCTAAGGGAGTCTCTATTGGATACAAAAGCTAATTTCCCTAAAAATTTCATCAACATTTGTTCTGTGATTCCGGAGATTTCGTGAAGAGTGAATACATTTTTTTTAGGTAATGAGCTTACAAAAACTAATGGTAAAATATATGGAGGATACTTCCCATAGAGTCTATTTTAACATCTTAATATGTAGCTCAAACTGTCAATGTGTAATGAGCGCTTTTTATTAATTTATATTTAGTATGTTTATGTACTAGAAATTATGTTTGAATATTAAACCCTTTAAAACCTTAAAATATTCCACCTGTGTTTTTTAGCATGGTCTATTATGGAGACTTAAAATATTTACAAATAAAAATAAAATCTCTTTGAAAAAAAAAAACATCTGCAGCTAAAGAGTTTTAATTAAAAATATCAAAAGCAGTATTTGTGTTGGTGAGTTACATAGGAGTTGAAAATCAAAGATAATTTGTAATCTAAAAAATGAATACATATATAGTTTGAGAAAAGATGAGTACTTATGGGCTTTCAATTGCAAGATATTCAAGATATAATGTATCACACGTTATTCTGTAGTTTTTTAATCAAAATTTGTGTTGTGTTATACGTATATTCAAAGATAGAGGAATAGTGATAAATTATTAACTTATTCATGCAATGGCTAGGGTACTTGAAACATATTTGCAAACATTTGCAAAATTTCAAAATTGTTTAAATCTGACTAAGGTTTATCAATATTTTCTAAAAAGCGTTATTGTTCCCAGCAAGCAATATTTATTCTAATTACTATTAAGTCAGAGGAATGTTTCTTCTAAGATATTTTCTATCCTGAATATTTCTGAAATACTTATTGAATATACATAATTCATTTAATATCTTCTTTACGATTATTAATCTTATATTTTTGAAGTGCAAATATTATTGAATAATGACTACTGTATTTATACGGAGTTGGGCAAAAGTTTGGAATATATTTATTAATTTCAAAACCATTGAAAGAAATGCAATGAATATTTGCAGTTATGTCCAAACATTTAGACATATTTTAATTGTTTTTTCCGGATAGCCAGGTGATGGCCCATGAAGGAAGTCTTAAACATTTAAAATGTAAGCCTACCTTGAATTATACCTCATTTTAAAGGTCTCTGTTTGTAAAACACAAGAGTCCAAACCTGAGGCCAAAAGGATGATCCAGTCAGAAAATACAGCCACTCAAAGAATTTAATGTCAGGGTTGGACAAACGTCTGGAATGTATTTTTATTAATTTTAAAACTATTAAAAGAAAAGTAACAAAACTTTGTAGTTATGAACATCTCCCTATACCAAACACATGGACATATTTTACTTGTTTTTTTCATATCCAGGGGATAGCTCATGAAGAAAGTTTTAATAATTTTAAATGTAAGCCTACCTTGAGATATACCTTATTTTAAATGTCTTTGTTTTTAAAACACAAGAGTGCAAACCTGAGGTCAAAAGGATAACCCAGTCAGAAAATATAGCCTCTCAAAGAATTTAATGTCATATAACTAACACTGCTGAAGACAAAGGCAAGATAGTTATTATATATTACTGCGTAGAGCTATAATTTATCTAACTGAATATGATACATTAAAATTCACAAAACATAAGTACAAAATTATTATAATAATATTCTTAAACTATTTTTAGGTAAACCTACTGTCAAAAGTGTTTTTAATAAATTGTTCTTATTTTTATCTTAGTTAAGTAGCACATCTATTTTTATAACACAGTCGTTTGTTACGATTGTTAACAATCAACAACATACTCAGCAACAGGGACCTGAAACTGTTAAATAAAATAGCCGTATAACTGAGAAGAATTAGTAATATGATATTAAATTCTTTGAATCGCTGCATTTTGTGAATGGTTCATCCTTTTGACCACAGGTTTGTACTTTTGTATTGTACAAACAATGACCTTTAAAATGAGGTATAACTCGAGGTAGGCTTACATTTAAAATTTTTAAGACTTCCTTCATGAGCCATCCCCTGGATATGAAAAAAAAAAAAACAAGTAAAATATGTCCATGTGTTTGGTATAGGGACATGTTCATAACTACAAAGTTTCATTACTTTTATTTTAATAGTTTTAAATTAAATAAATACATTCCATATATATGTATTAGTTTATCATTGCGTTTTGTTATTTCTGGCAAATAAATAAAAAATATAGAAAAATGACAACATAGTGATAGCGAGAATAGGTCGTTCAGCCCTAAGATCTTTCCAAGGTTTAGGTCATTGGCATTTTCAACACGGATAGCTAACAACAAGGAAGTCATTCAAGGGGACTGACCAAAGTCATTCATTGGAGATGACAGTTGGAATGTAGATCTGCAAACCGAGTTTATTTACTGAAATATGGATTTTACAAGAATATCATCACACAGCATTGGACAGAGAAAGAGACAGCTTACAAGATGTCTCCAATTTTCCGTTAATCTGGAGAGAGGGGAAACAGCTCCGAGTGAGACCTAATAAAGTGCAATTTTTCTGTTTATTAGTCAATCTACAATTAGAGCAAACAAATTTACATAAGTAACTAAAATCTACAGTTTCCGGTGACAACCGCGTCAAGGTACTATCTACAATATTTACAAGATGACCAGACGTTTCGCCCATACTGTGATGTGGCATCCTCAGTGGTCTCAGAGTCTCAGTCTCAGAGAAACCACTGAGGATGCCACATCACAGTATGGGCGAAACGTCTGGTCATCTTGTAAATATTGTAGAAAGTACCTTGACGCGGTTGTCACCGGAAACTGTAGATTTTAGTTATGACACCGGCCGCTTAAGCCTAAGTTCTAAAATTTACATAAGGGATAAACTATGTATATCCCCCTATATTTTCAGTGTTGTCTCGCAGGACAGTTACAAAATGTTGTTGTTCATTACATTTAACTACTAACGAACGGGTTGTTTTTGCAATTTGCGTACATTGTATAGACGATGATATTCTCCAGACATCAGCGAGCTAAAAGAAATTCGTAACAAATTGTTTAAAAACACATAATCATTTGAGGCTGTAAAGTTGTAAGAATTTTAAGCTGTTCATCTTAAAATGAATTAATTCATCTAAAAACTATTTAGTCATTAGATTGTTATGTTTGCTTTTTAATACAGTAAAAACACCCAAGTGAAAGTGCGGTGCTATAGTTAATGCTAATGACAACACTCGTGCAGTCGCAGCTTCCTCGAGGACAGTTCGTACATGGACGACCTTTACACTTTCCCTCGACCTCGATTGTTATCTTTGCTCCCTCTCTTAAAATATTCATTTATCGTCATTTTCATCTCCTCGGTTGTCACGTTCATTATACATAAATGTAATGGCACATATAAAAAATTATTCGTCTCTCATCAAAAAGTTCAAATTGCACTGTAAAACTTTAACATATGTAAAAATTTAGAGAACCGCTGAATTTTGTATCGGGAATGTTATTTATTTTTTTAGATAATACATATTTAGAAATTAAATTTGATTTTAGACCCTTACGACCTTAGAATATATTACAAAAAAACTTATATTTTATTAACTGTACCGGTACGTAAAATTAAATGAAGGGGGAAATGTGTGACTGGATTGTTCATAGGTTTATTAGTTTCTTGATAAACAACCTCCAAACTCAGGTACACATAAATTCTGCGGCAACGGTAAAAACGAGACAGCTGTGTGCGATTCAGTTGCAATTCAAGACTATATAATCCAAACAGCTGGGTGGAGTTCGGGCCTAGAACTGAGAAGTTGGGTGAGGTTCGAGCATATATCCGGGACATATGGGTATGGTTCGGGCCTAGAACCAAGAAACTGGGTGTGGTACAATTCGACCCGAGAGTCGAGAAAACTGGGCGCAGTTAAACTGCAATTAGAGCCGGAAGTTGAGACATGTAGCTGCAGTTCAGTTGCAATTAGAGACGGCAGTCGAGAGAGCTGGGTGTAGTTTAGTTGCAATTTGAGACGAGAGTCGAGACGGCTAGGTGTAGTTCAGTTGTAATTAGGGTCGGAAGTCGAGACAGGTAGCTGTACTTCAGCTGCAATTCGAGCTGAGAGTCGAGACAGATAAGTGCAGTTCAGCTACAATTCGAACTGAGAGTAGAGACAAGTAGCTGCAGTTTAGTTGCAATTAAGAGACGGCAGTCGAGACAGCTGGGTGCAGATCAGCTACGATTCGAGCTGATAGTCGAGACGGATAGGTGCAGTTCAACTGAAATTAGAGCCGAGACAAGTGTGTGCATTTCAACTGAAACTTGAGTCGAGAAAGCTGTATGAAGTTCAGCTGAAAATTGGGCCGAAAGTTAAGAAAGCTGGGTGCAGTTTTGCTTCATATAAAACCGGTGGTCGAGACAGCTATGTGTAGTGCAGCTGTATTTCGATCCGAAGACCGAGACAGTTGGTTACAGTTCAGCTTCAATTCGAGCTTAGTGTCGAGACAGCTGGATGCAGTTCAGCTGCAATTTGGGCTGGTGTCGAGACAGGTGGATGCAGTACAGCTTCAATTCGAGCTGAGAGCCGAGACGTCTGGATGCAATTCGCGCCCTAATAGCTTGGTTGTAGTTCAGCTGCAATTCGAGCTTAGAGCGAGAGCGCTGGGTGTAGTTCAACTGCAATTCGAGCTTAGAGCGAGAGCGCTGGGTGTAGTTCAGCTGCAATTTGAACTTAGTGCTGAAACATATGGGTGCAGTTCAACTGCAAGTTGAGCGGAGAGAAGAGACAGCTTAGTGCAGTTCATCTGCAATTTAAGCCGAGACAGCTGGGTGCAGTTCAGCTGCAATTCCTTGAGTAGGGAATGTCCGTTATAATGACGTCTGCAACTTTCTACTTGCAATATATGGTAACCGAGCTCGATAAGTTCAAATCGTGAATCAACTTTCGCTCATTGGTTAAAACGCTTTCTCCCAGGCCAGGCCTGTCCCGACCCCACTGCATTTGTTTACGTTAGTTCGCGGCGAGTGCACCTATGCCGTTGCGTTATTTCTATGCATGGGCTCCAGGACGACTCAAATCCAGGTCAGTTATTTGTTATACTTTAAACGCACTCGAGGCATTTACATTAAGATCAAAAATTTACTTACATTGGTATATTGAACATTTTCTCAAAGCGTGTAATTGGTAGGCCACTTGCACCCAATTTTTTAAAATTAATTTACTTGTGTTTCACTGTAATGAAGCATTCGAAGAAAACTTCTGTGATATGATAAGCGTACAAATCTTTCGAAATCAATTGCATGATAAAAAGTTTATTAGCTAATATATGTGTAACCTAATTTTAAATTTAGCCGTGTTTAATTGTTTCTTATTAGTTTCATGTCGTTTTGCATTCTCTTTATCTTTTTTATGTATTTGTTATGTCCTTAAATAGTTTTTGTCAATAGAATATGTTACCTTATAGCTTGTATTATGAGTTGGGAGGTTTGCGTGCGATAAGATTTAACTTATATCAGGGATATTCTTCTATTCATCGATAATTGTTATCATATAAAGCATCTTAAGATTTGTTTTTACTGCATGAGTGTCATGAAGTAATGGAGAAACGGCAATTCAGATAGTTTATCTTTTTATTTATTATTTATTGAATTTATTATCCCTGGTGAAATGTTCTGAAACTCAGCGGTTCTTAAATTACATACATCTACAGATAGACAAATCACTTGTAGTTGCCTTTTTTTCTGCACATAAAATATATAAGTTGATATTAATAACGTCGCTTACAGTTCTCACATTTTTTATTTCCTCATACTGTAAAAAAATTGCAGATCACAGTGTTTTATTGAAGTGTAACTGACAGCACTACCTTGCTTTTAGTGTTCTAGCGCTAGACGTAGACCTACGCTGAACTTTGTAGCTTCATTGTTCAACGTTCAACTTTTAGACCACAATTATTAATCGATTTTCCACTTACATTGCACCATTGAATACTTCTTTCTTTTTTTAGTTCATTTACTTTGTGTTTTCCTTTAAAGAAGCCCTTCTGCGATATGGTAAGCGTACCGTACAAATTTTTCAAAATCAACTACATAATAAAAAGTTTACTAGCCAACTGTGAACCAACACTGTTGTTATATACCCCTAACTGTGAACCAACACTGTTGTTATACACCCCCAACTGTGAACCAACACTGTTGTTATATACCCCCAACTGTGAACCAACACTGTTGTTATATACCCCCAACTGTGAACCAACACTGTTGTTATATACCCCCAACTGTGAACCAACACTGTTGTTATATACCCCCAACTATGAACCAACACTGTTGTTATAACCTTATTTTGCATTCGTTGTTTACATATATTTCTTTATTAGTAACTATACTTCGCTTCAACTATTATTGTTTCTATAAATTAATTTTTTGAATCGTTAAATAGTTTAGATATACTGTATTAGTAACTTCAGTGGAAATGTCCAAATTTCTTCAATTTTATGTCTACATCTTCGAGATGGGAATGAAACGATAAAAAGGTGTTAGTTAAAAGCCACATTACTTACTTATTGACTTAGTAAATTAATTAATTATTTAATAAAAGGAGATACATTGCTGAGTGCAAAGTAAAATATATTTAGCTACGAACATTTGAACATAAAAAAATAGACAGATAATTATGAAACAGATAATTATATACACTACTGATTAACTAGGTCCAAAGAAGGATACGTGCTTTGGATGGAAGCAATTCTGTCATTGATCACGATGTGAGCGTGGCTCAGGGAATCTTGGTACAGCTGGATAGGCGTACTTGCAACGGATTATTTCCGAGCACATTAGACAATACAAAACTAACTGTTAAATTTTTAACTATGGAGTTGTCCTTCCATTCTGGGAATAATCTGGCTTCGAAGTAAGCAATAATTCCCGCCACTAACCCAACTAAGAGATAACCAAACCAAATTCGTAATATCCTTATCAAATCAAGCAATAATATGCACACTTTATCAAAACAGATTATATTAAATTATTTTAAATCTAAGGCCTTGCACCACCCAAATTTCAACAAACAACCAGTGAAGGGTCCCTATGATGTAGAGTTGTGGCTATCAATAAATTGTGATACAAACGGAGTAAAGACCTAAGCATCGCCTCTAAAAAAATGTGATGGTACTCTAGTTCACAATAATAAAGTAAATTGTGATGGTAGTGTTCATTTTTTAGGTTTGGATAAAGAGAACCATTTAGAGATTTCTCTGCAATTTAACACCTGCTAACCTGCTCTGTTTATACTGTAGTTTTTTTAAAACCAACATTTTGCTTACCTCGTTGTAATTTTTCTCATCTATCCGATATATAAGGTCGTGAAAATATACTACAAATGGAAATATTTGTTCTTCAAAAAGGGCAATGAGGTTAAGAGGCACTCTCATGAATCTAAGTACATTTCAATCACTAAATAAACTAACTTTCTCACTTTTCGTATACAGGCACAGATCGCCAAACACTTTACAAACACAATAATATTTATATTTTTACATCATTGTGTCATAATTAAACGCAAATTAGTTAAGATGGAATCTAAAACTAACTTAGAATATACATTCTAGAGTAGGCTATATATATACAATTTAGTTAGTAAATATTTATGTACTTTTGAAATTTTTAAATTGTTTAATAGCTATGTCAATTGTATTATTGTTTCTAATGTCTGGTGTTAATCAATGTTCAAATTAGGTTATGTTGAATGCCGATAAATAATGATTTAGCTAACTAACTATCGCTTAAAACCAACTATAGTATTATATTACACTGTAATATTTTATGTCTAATTGTAGCTGTTTACTATGATGCCTTACAAGACAACCGTCCTTCATCGCTGCAACAGCCCCGCCTAAACGTCTATAGGCTACTCGGCATTCCAAAAGTTCAATCAGTACAAAGTATTTTATACAATTATCTTAAATATTAACGTTTATATCGTTCCTCATAAATAATTTAAGAAATTCTCAAAAATTTCAATAAAATGCTTTATTATGTGAGGCCTTTCGCCTCCAATGTAGGCATCGTCAGACATCAACATAAAATTCTAATTTTAAAACATTTGTTTAACATTAAAAAATTGTTAAAATATTTGTTTTAAAACAAATGCTTTAAAATTAGAATTTTATGTTGATGTCTGACGATGCCTACATTGTAGGCGAAATGCCTCACATAATAAAGCATTTTATTGAAATTTTTGAGAATTTCTTAAATTATTTACAATTTTCAATAAAGAACTCAAAGAAGAAATGAAATCGTTCCTCATAATTGGGTTCCAAAATTCTTATTTGTAAACAGAAAATACAATTAACATTTTCGCTGTGGATTGTTTATTTATAATGATATAATAATATTATTGTTACAACATATACATGTTATATTTGTCAAAAGTGAATACAGTTTGATAAGGGTATTTTTTTTAATGTAGTAGACCTACACAAATATCTTCTCAAAAATAATATCTGACAGGTGACTTTTTGACGTCACAGAGAGGGATTACGATAGTTCTAGTGCTATCGCTAATTACAACAATACTAGAGGACACCCATCCACGCTTCGCGTGCAAACCCCGTCACTTGCTGCGCTCGTTACAACTCAGCCTCCGCCCTCGGGTTGTAATTTTCACTACAAACAATGGAAGGTGAACGTAAAATCACAATATTAAATTTATTTACAGTATTTCACTCACATTATTTGCTTGCTAGATGTTTTTTTTTTTTTTTTTTTTAGTATTACACAATGCTATTACTTAGCCTGTTTCGAACACGTTTATTTTATTTATTTTTGTTTTAACAGCTTAAGGTTAATTAAATAACTAAAATAACTTACAGTTTTTTAGATTACAATTGGAACCTTCAAGTCCAGTAGAGTGGACAATCGAATATGAATAAAGCCATGCTTACATCCTTTCCTATTTTATCATTATGAAAGATATAACCTCCTCACTGTTATAAACTCAATCGTTTACTTTTTAGCTGTTTTTTGGAAGTCATTATTTACATTTGAACAGCTGGACGGTTCGGTTCATTTAAATCTCTCTCCATGTTATTCTTATGACCGAAAAACGTACTTTGAGGCCTTCTCACACCCTTCAGGGCAAAAATACTGAAGAATCAAGACCTTATCGCATAACTACGAACAGAGGCAAATCTTTTCATACCTCGACAGTTTAAATTGGTCAAGAAATAAGGGAGGAGTTGCGTTTACAAAAAACGCTTCATATATAGGGATGCTCAATATTTTAGACAATTTTCAAGTATTTAGTTACTTTAGAACATGTATAATTTCTTAGCAACGTGCATTAATTAATATAACGTAACAAATATCCCGTTTTTGTACTAAATTTATTTAAACGTATAAATGAATATATTAGTGTATAAACATTGGCACGGTTAAATTATAATTATTTAAACAGTTTCTATTTATAATTTAAAAATATGTAGTCTATATTAGGACTACCTATACTATAGATAAACCTTTAAGGGTTTGGTAAGAACAATCAAATAGCTAAATATTTACTTTTATCACAATCACATTATAAATGTTAAAGTTTAAAATGAAATATTTTTTTATCATTCTTAAGACGCCGATCGTTAAGATATGGGCGAATATGGATTTGGAATGAGTGTGAGGAGTGTAAATGAGTGAATGTAGTCATTGTTACAAACTAAGGCCGACTATTCCTTAGAAAGTGTCATTAATTAATAGCCCAATGACAAATGAACGGCCGGTGATTATCAGCTGATGCCTTTCAAAAGATGTTACGATTCTAATTGGGAGCGAACTGAGAACCTTTATCTTATGAAGCTGGGCTTTAACCAAAAAGGCTACTGACCAATTAATAATGGTGTCAATAGTGTACGTGTTTAGATCTACTTCTTTATTTATATATTGTGCTCTCAAACAATTTTACACAATTTTGAAAATTTTAGAAATGATTTATATTATTTGTGTTAATTACCTAACGTTAAAATGTTTGTACGTGAATGCGCATTACTACTATAAGTGTTACAGAAGGCTAACAATGAACGTGACTCTAGACAATACTAATAATGGGAACCAAACAAATGTCAAGAACTGTTAGATTTATCTAACATCTTACTTTGAACTTTTTTACTACAATTAATTTTTTCAGAGTAATTCATAGCAATATGTTATATATATACAAGTAACTATTTTAAAGATCTCTTCATTTATAGGATAGTTTATATGTCAACATAAACTGATGTCCTCTTTGGGCATTCTAGCTACTGAAGCGTTATTGTTTTGTTCAATTCATAATCAGTCCCTAATTAAACCTTCGTTTGCCAATATTGGCATGTTGTTACAAAGGGTATAACAAATGTTCACAGTAAACATTTACATATACTGCATTTATTAATGTAAAACTCAAATCATTATCTCAAAGTAAAGTGTCAGGAGTCATATAAACCTATAAAATTAGTCTTTGCCCTATTGAGAATTTTACATTTTTAAGTTAGTGTTTGCCATGTACATATTGCAACAGGAAGGTCAGTATCAAGTTGTCCCCCATATTTGATTAAATGATTCATCCTCATTATTTTTCCTGTCATCTAGACCGCTGTTTCACTGGTAACCTGTAAATCGCGCCCCATGCGTCGTCACGCCAACCCTCGTCAACGTCAATTAGCACAATATTAACCTTTCGCACTTTATCCATTCATAGGTTAGGTTAGGTTAGGTTAAAATACTAAAGAGAAAGCTACCAGGGATAAACCGGGAGGTGGGCCATTCCCGCTCATTCCCCTTATGAAACGGCTGTCAAGTGACGCTCGCGGCCCGTGACTCAAGAGGTTCAGGTAGACAGGGCGCGATTTACCCAGATTTTTGATGGGGCGCGATTTACACAGGGCGCGATTTTCATGCATTCATTTCACTAAATATGTGGGTGTCACGCCCTTTATCATATTCGCTGTGTAATATATGTTTGGAAACTGAAAAGTATTCTGGGACATAAATAAACGTATGAACAACATACTAGGTGACACCCCTGCACGCTTTGCGTGCCAACCCCGTTACCCGCTGCGCTCGTTACACCTCGGCCTCCGTCCTCGGGCTGTGAATGTTCACTGCAAATAATAGTAGGTTAACTTATAACGTACAATTAGAAGAATAATACATTAATTTACAACATCTCACTCACAATACTTGCGTTGCTACCTATTTATTAGTATAAATAGCCAATGGTACTACTTAGCGTATTTCAAACATGTTAATTTCATTTGCTTTTGTTTAACAGCTTAAGATAAATTAAATAACTAAAATAATACTGCATAATATTACATTTGAAACCTTCAAGTTCAGTAGAGTGGAACCCTACAATCGAATATGAATAAGACTATGCTTACAACCTTCTCTGGTTTGACATTATGAAAGATATAACCATCTCACTATTACAAACACCATTGTTTACATTCCAACAGTTAACAGCTGTTGGAATGTAAACAATTAAATAACTTAATTAACAGCTTAAGGTTAATTAAATAACTAAAGTAACTTACAATTTTTTAGATTACAATTGAAACCTTCAAGTCCAGTAGAGCGGACAATCGAATATGAATAAAGCCATGCTTACATCCTTTCCTATTTTATCATTATGAAAGATTTAACCGCCTCACTGTTATAAACTCAATTGTTTTACTTTCCAGCTGTTTTTTTGGAAATCATTATTTACATTTGAACAGTTGGTCGGTTCGGTTCATTTAAAACCATGTCAATTCGGTTCATTCTCATGTTATTCTTATAGCCGAAAAACCTACTTTGAGGGCTTTCCACACCCTTCAGGATGAAAATATTGAAGAATTAATACCTTATTGCACAACTACGACCATAGGCAAATTGTTTGACACTCCAACCGTTTAAATTGATTAAGAAATAAGGGAGGAGTTGCGTTGATAAACAACTTCTTCACGTATTTTACACGGAAGGATTCTCTTCAATTGATGGATTTCTTAAATTTTGAGATGTTAACCAAGTTTTAGTAACTTCAAGAGCTTCTTTTATTGGTATATTAGGATAGAGAGAAGTAACATTAAATGAAACTAGGGGACACCCCAGCACGCTTCGCGTTCCAACCCCGTCGTTTGCTGCACTCGTTACACTTTGGCCCGTGGCTTTGACTACAAATAACAGTAGGCTAACTGTACAACGAAAAATAGCAATATTAAATTTATTTATAATATCTCACTCACATTACTTGCGTTACTGCCTATTTATTAGTAGAAACACCCTTTGATATTACTTAGCCTATTTCAAACATGTTTATTTTCTTTGTATTTGTTTAACAGCTAAAGAGTAAGTACTTAATTAAAGAAATGAAATATCTGTATTAGTGTACCACTGTAACCTTCGAGTCCAGTGGAGCGGAGCCTTACAATCGAATTTGAATAAAACCAATGCTTACAACCTTCCCTGGTTTGACATTATGAAAGATCTAACCTAGACTCAATATTACTATAGTATAAACATTGTATAAAACAATAAACACAATTGTTTACATTTCAGCGGCTGTTAACTTTTTTGAATCCATTATTTACAACCGAACAGCTGTTACTTTTCAGTTCATTTAAATCTCTCTCCATGTTATTGTTTTGGTCCAAACACTTACTTTGAGAGCTTCCCATACCCTCCAGGGTCAAAATACCGAAGATTTAAAACCTTATTGCACAACTACGAACAGAGGCAAATTTTTTGACACCTCAACCGTTTGAATTGATCAAGAAATAAGGAAGGAGTTGCATTTACAAAAAACAGCTTCACATATTATTTCAATAAGGAAGGAAATGAATTAGACATTCATGTTCTTCAGTTGTAACACTTTTGATTTGATTGATTAAAATCATATCTGTCTTTTACAGAAAACAGTGGAGTTGAATTTGTTAATTGGGTTCTCGTTACACATAATATATGGACGTTCTCCAATCATACTATTAACTCGTTTTTAGTAGTCATCTTTGTCTAGTATACAAACTTTATTGCTTTTGTCAGCTTTTAAGTAAAACACATATTTTGACCTAATTTTTTAATTATATTAAAATTCTCATTTATTTTTTTGTAAGTATTTTTAGTCATTATTATATCATGTAGGTGAACTCTCCTCTAATAGATGTTTTGGTTTCATTAATAAAATATTTTACGTTACTTTTTATATCAATATAAAATTCATCTAGTGACTTTGGTGTTTATGGTCTTTGTAACAACTTTGCAAAATTTGAAGTACTAAAATAAGTTCACAATAACCAATATTTAGATGTTTTTGAAACATTCTACATTAAAAACTATACTAAATCAATTGTAAATAAAGTATATCCACCCATTTCTCCGTTCATAAAGTATAATTTAATTAAATTTATTATTTATATAGGCATTTTAACTTAATCAATTTTGAAATTTACCATTCGTTAAAATGTTCTATTATTATATTTTTTAAACAAATATTTTTAATTAATTTATTTTTTATCTGAAGATGTAGACGAAAGACCTCAAAAAATATAATAGTCATTTTAAAATTAATTTAACTTAAATACTCTCAAAAAAAGAACCGGTACAAGAGAATGGAAGTATGTATTATTTGTTGTTTGTTAATCCACCCATCTACCACTTCACCTGTGTGACGTCATGCGAGGTTCGCGTGATACATACCGTTTTTTATTCTAGATATCGTGGGCCTACATACATTTACCATGCAACAATGGTTGTGATACAAACAATAAAATAAGAAGAACGCAAAAATGGCAAAATTTAGGGGTTTTTTAACTGCTGTTATTTATAACTGAGACCACCGGCTTATAAAAAGTTAGTTTTCACATGAGTTCGTCGTTCTCCACAAATCCGAAGAATCTACAGCCCAAATGTATGGAGGGAAATTGACGTCACTTTCACTGACGTGTAGTTTGTTTACAGTATGTTTACATACTACCGCCCAGCTTAGGTTACCTGGGAGGGTAGCGGCGCAGTCCCGGTGCATTCAGGGGTGGACCTTTTTGGATCCTGTCATAAGGGCTGGGTATGCAGCGCAGTACCGGTGCACCCTTTTCGTTTCATAGCTCGTAAATATGTCTACTATTTACTGGTAAGGCAGTTAGCCTCAGACTGAACACACATTTCTGAGGGAGAAAACAGCCTTAATTTAAACGTAATACTACAATACTTAAAGTAAAAAATAGTACAATGTGGGAATACTACAATAAGTTTGTCATAAATTTATATAAAGCTATGTTAATATTGTTTTATGAATTTATAATTATATTAGGCTAGTAATTATAATACGACATTTTCATCAAGCCCAAAGAAAGAGAAGCTATTGTGATTTAAGAATGTTCAAAGCATACAATTCGTCTAATTGATTTGCAGCGTCTGACAGAATCAGACGGTATTAAAGTCCGTCTCTGTTGTTTTGGGGTAAATTGAAGGCATCGGTTCTAACGTAGCAAATCTGTAATGCCGAAGTACCACCTATCATCAAACCAACATAATGTACGGTTTCCTTAGCATTGTTTGACGAAACAAAAATGCCGATGATATTTGCAAGATAGGTGGGGGAGGGGGAACTGGTTTGTTTGGTAGGCCGATGACCCGCGCTGGCTCGACACGACCGGCCCAAAACGTGTTGGCGGACAGTCGAATGCGAATCCGGCTTGCTCCACCAGAGTTATTGGCGTCCAGTGAATAAACGGACCAAGTGAGCTGCAACAAACAAGTATAGTGCCCAACTGTAGAGGATCAATTATGATTATTTATGTTGAATTGTTTATTGAAGTCACCACTCATGCGATTAAAGAGTCAGTCAAACATACTCGTATTTACAAACGAGTAATATTACTATTAGTTCACGATTTAATTAATTAATTAAATGAAATATCTTAGATCAGCTTTGAGATTTTGAAATAAATACATAATTATAACGCATTAACCAACTAGATTTATCACAATAGTTCACCTAGAAAAGATCACACATGAAAACATAGTATTTTTTCTGCTAACAGAAAGTGTATCTGTTAGAAAAATACAATGTTGTTTCATTGGGAGATGGTTTTTGGGAGTCATAGGCAATAGAGAAAGGCTAAATAGCAGGAAATCTATAACAGTAGATGTATATTGTAAAAGTAAAACAAATTAACTAATTTTTATAAATTCATACATTATGTATGTTTTATCTGCGAAAATTGTGCATGTAGTATTACTTGATAGTGTTCCATATTCCATTTCGTCAGTAACTACAGTCATATGCACAAAATGTACTAACAGATCAGAAGGTTTAGTTAGTGATTGCAAAGTAACATGTATGGCAGGTATCTGGGAGGGCGTACAAGGAATTTATAGATGACTGTCATGGTATTGTTCCAAAAGTATCAATAGTTAATTTTAAATGGCATTATTTTTAAAAAATTATCAAACAAAGTACACATAATTTTAGTTTATCCTAATTATTAACTTTGAAAAAGAAAAATTGTTTGTTTTAAAATATGTGTTCTGATTCCAAATAATATAATACCTCATTATTAAGCTATTAAAAACTGTTCTATATGACAAAATAAATATGTATATTACGTCATTATTATTATCACAGCCACAAATAATTGTACGACATTTTATTGATTTATCTTAAAAGGTCGATCGTCATGGTGTGATCAGACGCACGTGTAAAAAAAAAAAAAAAAAAGGCCCTTTGTTACTGATATAGTCTAGTCCATAGAAAAGGAATTTATTAGCAGAAAGAGCAAGTGAAACTCATGAACCTACAGTTTATCTCGTATTCCGAACCACGTAGTAATGGCTAACTGACAAACCCAGTACTCAGTGTACTTCTCTGGCCATCATCCAGCTTGGACTTTGCAGTAGAATTGAGTACAGAACATCGCCTACAATGTCCACAACACTTAGCTTCCAAGTAGCTGGATTACAACACGTCATCCATGAGAACAAGTAGTAAAGTAACTAGGAGACCGTGGATCTGGACCACCAAGGCGAATTCCAAAAATCCAGAACTTTTCACGCCTGTGTACAGTTATGCTACTAAGTTTTCGTAAGAAGCGAACAAAGATGAGTTGAGTTACTGACAAAAAGATGAGTTGAGTTAGCTGGGATAAAGCTAGTTTCGGATTCTCCAGTGTAGAATTTTTCGCTGTTCTAGGCAATGAAGCCCACTGGGAAAACTTACTTTATTTTTTTTTAATATTACCAATCAAAAAGATAATTCTGAGCACTTTAAAATAACAGAAGCGCCAATAATCTGTTTACCGAAGAAAGATGGCGAAATTTGCAATTATTTTTTTAATATTTAAAGGTTAATTACTATAGATACACTTGATTTATGGTATGCCTCCAATCTATTCCTTAGTTAACTACTTGACATAGTAATTTTGTTTACATTATTATGCTTTATTATCTGTTTTATTGAAATGAAAAAAAAACAGCAATTGTGAACCTCAACTAAGTTTATGACAGTCCTGGAAATGTTCTCCTTCGCGCAGAGTGGTCTTTAACTGGTCACCATAGCTCCGCTAAAAGCCAAGGAGTTTGCTCTAATCTTAGAACTGTAATTACAAACAATATACAGTACTACCTGATTCGCATCCTTTTTACAGGATTTTAATGTAGATCGTGAAATATATGTATTGAAACTAGAATCTAAGGTTAGGCTACTGTAATGATTTTACTTAACAATGTTTCCGGTTTTGATAATCACATACCGGCCCAAATGATATTGTTGCAATGATTTTACTTCAATAAGTCAATTTGGTTTAGTTGATATAATATAAAAATAATAATTATAAATTATAGCAAAAATTCAGTTTAGTCAGGGCTGCGGGAGAAACGTTTGTACCTCTAGGGTCCCGCAAACAGCTTTTCTCTGTTAAAATTATGTAAAATAAAAATACTTTTAAAAAATGAATACGATAAATTATAGAGTGATTATAATATGCGTTTCTGTAAACCAAACCAGACCTTAAGGGTCTGTATAGGATGTCGGCCATGTTAGTTTTAATCCCATAAGAAAAATATTATTTGCGAATCCATTTTTTTCGTTATTTATTGACCAAAAGTTGAGTATGCGATGTCATTTATACGTTATAATATTGCGCATTGGATTTGCTTTTGATATTTTGAATACATACACCTAATTTTGAGAAGTAGGCTTATATCAAATGTAAAAACTTCAAACTAAATATTTTTTTGTATTCTTTTCTATTAAACTAATTAGGAATGCACTAAGCAATTCCAACGTGCAATATCATTCTTGATCATTCTTCGAAAATAACATTGTTCTTACGGGATTAAAACGAGGACGCGACAAAGTATCCCAACGACGAACTGAGCCAGTTAATTTGGGACAGCTTGTCGTTGGGACACTTTGTCCGCAGCGTGCACAATTCCAAGGTGGTACAGGTTGTCCTTTCGTGAACAGACAAACTGGACCGCATTCCTGAGTGGTACAGTTTGTCGTTGGGTCACTTTATCCTATATGTGCTAAAATCAGAAATGGTTCAGTTAGCCCTTGCGCGTAAGGACAAACTGAGCTACTCCCGTAGGTCCTTGGTTTTTTCCTATGACTGTACTGTAATAACACTAAATCTAGGGTTGGTTTTTGAAGCTGAAAATCTTTTAATCAGTTTAATGCTATTCTTACAGTTTACCCTGTAATGTTTTTAGTACACATTTATTTAACATTCATTATCACAAATCACAAGCTACATAATGACCTTTTATTTAAATACATTCATGTATAACTGACTATTAATAGGTTTTTTAACTAAGGCAGCAAACTTTTGCTTCTCGTAAATGATACAGTCGTATATTTATATGTTTATTTTGGTAGCATCTCTAATGGGAATACATTTGTTTAGTTGTATTAATAATATTAATATTAAGTAGTAGCCTATTAAGTATTTTCTCTAATAAATAAGTTGCTTGAAAACTGTATCGTCATATATGGTAAAAATGGTTTAATTTTATGTAAAACAATGATATGTATTGTTAAAAGTAGAACAGATGTTAATTTTCCCATTGTTTAACAGATGAATTCCTCAGATCAGAGAGATTCACAAAAGAAACAGCTATAGAAATATATTTTCCTGTAGCATAATGCTGGATGAAATATTTCTTGAAAATTATGAACACGTACTTTAAGAGACTTTAATTCTGTTTACTAACTGTAATAATTCTGTTTACGGATAATAAATAATGGAATTAATACTTTTTACTACATTCATGTTTTTCTACTAATGTTAAGTCTTTCATCTTTGTAAAATTGAAAGACATACAAAAACTTACTAATTCCATTATTTATTATCCGTTTGTAACAAATAAGGTATTATAATGTTTGTCTTTTCATGGGCTATTTTTAGTGTGTATCATACAATAACATAAAAATAGTAGTATATTTATAGACAGTGCAATAAATCTTGACAATCCAAAATATGTTAATTAGAAACTTTTAAAATCTTGTTGGGTATTGAAAATCTACTTTTTGGACCTTTTTTGTCATTTAATTCTTACAACGAGGGAGGTCTTGTCAATTATCCTTATGGAAGCCTTTAACTTGTGATCACTGTAAAGGTTTGAAGTTACTGAGTGGAGTGACTAATTGCTTAACTCAGAAGTCGTTGTATCAAGAAAATATCACTTTGAGGATTCCTAGTCTACTCAAACTATTTTTAATTTAAATATACCATTATAATTAGTCATAATAACAATATTTTAATTGATAAATAACAACATTTTATTCTCAAACTGATTTTAGTGTACATTTTAGTTACTTTTTATATCGTACAATTGTCAAAATAATAAAATATTTTATTTATTTTGATAAAAAAAAATCATCTACGGTGTTAAAAAGTCTCAATCTAACCTGTCCACACGTCATAGCCTTAGTACAACTTGATGGTTAGAGTAGCCTTATTTCTCCAATAAGCCAGTCTAGTGTATAAGGCTGTCCTAGACTTACTTAAGGTTTCTTTAACTAAAGCAATCTCTTTTAAAATTATTGTTTTCCTTTGTATATAGGCCTATTATTATTAAATTGTTCTATAGGATGTAATCGATTTTGATAAATTCGGATATCTTGAAGTCCATTCAATTCCCCTTCTTCGGCCGATCCATTTATGAGAAAACCTTAAATTCAACTATCGTTTGGCCTTTTTGAAAATACTACGTAGTTTTATTTGTATTAAAAACGAAAAACATTAAACAAAAAGTAGTAAATTTACTAATGCATCATTGTGGAATAATTAAGTTAAAATTAGCATCAGCTAATTTCACTGGTCTCCTCAAAGTGGTGTATTTTCTGAAAACATACAGTCACAAAGAAGAAATAAACAGAGGTCGCATCCAATGTGCACTAAATGTGTGTCGAGTAGTTATTTCTCCAATTTTCCATGCAATGGTACGGCCAGCACCTTGTCAGCTCGTCCCTTATTCTTAATAAGTCTTCAAAGTTAAACGTAGTAAAAGTATTACTACTGATGTATAAAGATGTACATTACTTGTAATGTATTTTAAACTACCAAATACAAGTAGGTGGTCGCTGCGGCCACAAGAAATAAGTTAGGGTTGAATCTACAACTTGAAAACGTCGTGTTATTTACATATTTAATAAGAAACTATTCTTATGCCAACTGTGTTTATGTGGTTATATTGCTTATTAAAGTTCTTTAAAAAAGGTAGTCATCACCGATGATATTATAGCTCTAAAACACGAATGTCTTATACGTAAAAATATAGCTTTGTTGTTATTTCATCGATAGACGTCCATCCTAATTATTTTAAAAAGAGACATTTTTTAATCTGTATATCTGTTTAGATTCCTTATATTTCCCATTAATAATGTCAAATACAATGCCAACTGCCAGAGTTGTTTACTGCAGTTCAGCAGTGTACAGTGAGAGCTGGAATAATGTTTGGCTTGGGTGTCTTTAATGATGGGTAATATACTGTAGGCCTCATATTAAAAATAAATACAATACCAACTGCCAGGAGTTGTTTACTACAGTTCAGCAGTGTACAGTGAGAGCTGGAATAACGTTTGGCATGGGTGACTTTAACATTGGTTAATATACTGTGGACCTCACATTCAATACAAATACAATGACAACTGCCAGGAGTTGTTTACTGCAGTTCAGCAGAGTATAATGAGGGCTGGAATAACGTTTGGCATGGGTGACTTTAACGAGGGGTGATATACTGTACGCCTCACATTCAATACAATTACAATGCCAACTGCTAGGAGTTGTTTACTGCAGTTCAGCAGTGTACAGTGAGAGCTATAATAAAGTTTGGCTTGGGTGACTTTAACGATGGGTGATATACTGTAGGCCTTACATTCAATACAAATACAATGTCAACTGCCAGGAGTTGTATACTACAATTCAGCAGTGTACAGTGAGAGCTATAATAAAGTTTGGCTTGGGTGACTTTAACGATGGGTGATATACTGTAGGCCTTACATTCAATACAATTACAATGCCAACTGCCAGGAGTTGTTTACTGCAGTTCAGCAGTGTACAGTGAGAGCTATAATAAAGTTTGGCTTGGGTGACTTTAACGATGGGTGATATACTGTAGGCCTTACATTCAATACAAATACAATGCCAACTGCCAGGAGTTGTTTACTGCAGTTCAGCAGTGTACAGTGAGAGCTATAATAAAGTTTGGCTTGGGTGAATTTAACGATGGGTGATATACTGTAGGCCTTACATTCAATACAATTACAATGCCAACTGCTAGGAGTTGTTTACTGCAGTTCAGCAGTGTACAGTGAGAGCTATAATAAAGTTTGGCTTGGGTGACTTTAACGATGGGTGATATACTGTAGGCCTTACATTCAATACAAATACAATGTCAACTGCCAGGAGTTGTTTACTACAGTTCAGCAGAGTATAATGAGGGCTGGAATAACGTTTGGAATGGGTGACTTTAACGAGGGGTGATATACTGTACGCCTCACATTCAATAAAAATACAATGACAACTGCCAGGGGTTGTTTACTGCATTTCAGCAGTGTACAGTGATAGCTGGAATAAAGTTTGTCTTGGGTGACTTTAACGATGGGTAATAATAATAATATAATGTACGCCTCACAATCAATAGAAATATAATGTCAACTGCCAGAGTTGTTTACTGCAGTTCAGCAGTGTACAGTGATAGCTAGAATAAAGTTTAGCATGGGTAACTATAACGATGGGTAATATACTGTACGCCTCACATTCAATACAAATACAAAGCCAACTGCCAGAGTTGTTTACTGCAGTTCAGCAGTGTACAGTGATAGCTAGAATAAAGTTTAGCATGGGTAACTATAACGATGGGTAATATACTGTACGCCTCACATTCAATACAAATACAAAGCCAACTGCCAGAGTTGTTTACTGCAGTTCAGCAGTGTACAGTGAGAGCAATAATAAAGTTTGGCTTGGGTGACTTTAACGATAGGTGATATACTGTAGGCCTTACATGCAATACAAATACAATGCCAACTGCCAGGAGTTCTTTACTGCAGTGTACAGTGAGAGCTGGAATAAAGTTTGGCATGGGTGACTTTAACGAAGGGTGATATACTGTACGCCTCACATTCAATACAAATACAATGACAACTGCCAGGGGTTGTTTACTGCATTTCATCAGTGTACAGTATAGCTGGAATAAAGTTTGTCTTGGGTGACTTTAACGATGGGTAATAATAATAATATACTGTACGCCTCACAATCAATAGAAATATAATGTCAACTGCCAGAGTTGTTTACTGCAGTTCAGCAGTGTACAGTGATAGCTAGAATAAAGTTTAGCATGGGTAACTTTAACGATGGGTAACATACTGTACGCCTCACATTCAATACAAATACAAAGCCAACTGCCAGAGATGTTTACTGCAGTTCAGCAGTGTACAGTGAGAGCAATAATAAAGTTTGGCTTGGGTGACTTTAACGATGGGTGATATACTGTAGGCCTTACATTCAATACAAATACAATGCCAACTGCCAGGAATTCTTTACTGCAGTTCAGCAGTGTACAGTGAGAGCTGGAATAAAGTTTGGCATGGGTGACTTTAACGATGGGTGATATACTGTACGCCTCACATTCAATACAAATATAATGCCAACTGCCAAGAGTTCTTTACTGCAGTTCAGCAGTGTATAGTGAGAGCTGGAATAAAGTTTGGCATGGGTGACTTTAACGGTGGGTGATATACTGTAGGCCTCACATTCAATACAAATATAATGCCAACAGCCAAGAGTTCTTTACTGCAGTTCAGCAGTGTATAGTGAGAGCTGGAATAAAGTTTGGCATGGGTGACTTTAACGATGGGTGATATACTGTACGCCTCACATTCAATACAAATATAATGCCAACTGCCAAGAGTTCTTTACTGCAGTTCAGCAGTGTATAGTGAGAGCTGGAATAACGTTTGGCATGGGTGACTTTAACGATGGGTGATATACTGTACGCCTCACATTCAATACAAATATAATGCCAACTGCCAAGAGTTCTTTACTGCAGTTCAGCAGTGTATAGTGAGAGCTGGAATAAAGTTTGGCATGGGTGACTTTAACGATGGGTGATATACTGTACGCCTCACATTCAATACAAATATAATGCCAACTGCCAAGAGTTCTTTACTGCAGTTCAGCAGTGTATAGTGAGAGCTGGAATAAAGTTTGGCATGGGTGACTTTAACGATGGGTAATATACTGTAGGCCTCACATTCAATACAAATATAATGCCAACTGCCAAGTGTTCTTTACTGCAGTTCAGCAGTGTACAGTGAGAGCTGGAATAAAGTTTGGCATGGGTGTCTTTAACGATGGGTGATATACTATACGCCTCACATTCAATACAAATATAATGCCAACTGCCAAGAGTTCTTTACTGCAGTTCAGCAGTGTACAATGAGAGCTGGAATAAAGTTTGGCATGGGTGACTTTAACGATGGGTGATATACTGTACGCCTCACATTCTTTAACGATGGGTGATATACTGTACGCCTCACATTCAATACAAATATAATGCCAACTGCCAAGAGTTCTTTACTGCAGTTCAGCAGTGTACAATGAGAGCTGGAATAAAGTTTGGCATGGTTGACCTTAATGATGAGTTGTATACATTCAATAATAATACTATCAGTTCTATTCAGTAAAAACAAGTCAGTGTTCCAAAATGCTTCATTTTAGCTGTTGTCAGGGCCGGTTGTAGACCTTTTTATAGTGTAAGTGAACATTATTGCGCCCCCCCCCCATATAAACCCTGAGATATAGGGGGCATTCTCGCTGGATACAAACATTTTCATATACAGGTCAAATAAATACAAATAATTAAAGATTAGGGTATGAGCACCGAGACTCAAATATCAGGGTCGCCTTAATTAACATATTAATGTAATTTTTTATACCTTATTCCCTACATTAAGGTATAAAAAATAACCTGTATATATATTTTTAACCGCTAGTCTGTATTTGTCTTCCAGTAACACTGTACACGTCTGTGAGGGTGGGTGGGCCACTAGCACTGTATTGTCTTCCAAATAGGTAAAAATATATTGGTAGTTAAAATGTTTGGACTATTTAAACTGCTAAAGGTAAAATAGTCTAAAAATCAATAAATACAACACTAGTCAGCTTGCAAGAAATTAAAAATGTTATTTACTCGTAAATTAAAGGCAAAACTGATTTTTTCGATTAGAACGCTAAAAGACATTGTTCTTGCTTTCGTTTTGGCAATTACGTCTATAATGTAATCGGTGTCCATTTGGTTTGGTCACCATTCTCAGTGGCCATTGTCACCAATCCACTCTAACGTTCTTGAAAAATGTTTGATCTAAGATAAATCCTGTTAAGTTTCAACTTAGAAAAGGTTAAATACCTACTGCCGGCAAAACAATTATGTGTACTCGAGTTTGAAGGCTGTTAACTAAGAAAGTAAGAAGCCTATGAAAATTCCAGTGACATCAGAAACATCCACCATATACAAGGAATGTACATTCCATAAGGATTATAACGTAACCAAGTAATTAATTTTACGACAACTACAAGCCAAGGAAACGATTTTTCAGAAAATAGACAACATTTTTTTGTTGAAAAGGTAAAATTCTGAAATGTATTTAAAATATAATAAACATTCCTATCAACCATGTTTTCAAATATGAATTCAATTCATTAACGGGTTTTTTGGTAATAAAAATGTAAAGTTGATGCACAGTGAAAAGTAATAGTACTTCCGGTAGGCCTACTTTTTTGTTTCAACTAGGATAACAATGATTAAAACTTGTAAAAATTACAAATGCATATTTTATAGCCTACAATCAAACGAGAAAAACAATGGTGTGATTGGATTTTTTCATAGGCCTTTTAGTTTTTTAGTAAACAACCTTCAAACTCGGGCACACACAATTCCTGTGCCGACAGTAACAGTCATCAAACTGTGACTTACTTATGTCGAGTAATACTAACACATAACAACAAATGTGACACTATTTTAATGTAGGGCAAAGTTTTCACCTTACTTGTATATAGACATATTTAGATTAATTCCTGCAAGTCATTAGGTAATTATGTTTCGTTGTTACAATTAATTTATTGCATATTTATTATTAAACAGTTTATATCTACCAGTATATATTATAATAATTGTTTGCACCATCCTGCTTATAAAAATATGTTTTTTCCTTACATAGCAAAATTGAAGGTACTGTTGCCCATTAAGTACTGCAAGGTGATTGACTGATACTCTTCTTGTGTGGGGTTTTATATATTTTAATATACATCTTGAATTTGTGATTAAATTATATTTGATACAAATTTGTTTAAGCGAAATTGAAAATTAATAAAGGGAAGCAGACGACGTATTGTCACTAGCGGTGCATGAGGGAACTACTAGTACAGTCATGAGCTTGTTCAGGCAGTAGTAGTAGTAGTGGGGGGAGCAGATCTCTCTGTAAGGTTTCGGGTCAATTTGGGAGTAACAGTAACTGGAGTACTGGGATTAACTTTGAGCAATATTTTAGGTGGTGGTAAGGTACGCATGCCCACGGAGTTCCACTTTACGACATAACCGTACTCAACAATTTGAATTTGGCGGAGTGAATACACTCAACGGAATAATAGTAATACATAGTAAAAATATATTTCCGTTACTTTGCTTGCCTCTTAAACCGGTCCTGGCTGTTACCAACTAATTTTTTATAATGTAATGAACTGCTGATGATTATAATGTAAGGATTAACAAGAAGTATCGTACTCCCATCCACCGTTATTAACAAGAAGTATCGTACTCCCATCCACCGTTATTAACAAGAAGTATCGTACTCCCATCCACCGTTATTAACAAGAAGTATCGTACTCCCATCCACCGTTATTAACAAGAAGTATCATACTCCCATCCACCGTTATTAACAAGAAGTATCGTACTCCCATCCACCGTTATTAACAAGAAGTATCGTACTCCCATCCACCGTTATTTGACAGCAGATTTTAACATTTAATTTACCCTTCAATAAAACCGTAAAATCAAATTACGAGCATCAAATGTTATGGCCAGCAATAGTCAATTAAACCACTTGCAAGTCGGTGGATATGAGTATAGAGACGAATAACACACAATTGTTCGGTCTGAAAGAAGAGAGACGGACTAGTAAAGATCGTTTTTATCATACTTAACATTTGAGGCATTCCATTTGTTCTGTCTGTAGTATGTCATTAGTTTTTATTGGTCAATATTGAAACAGTATAAAAAAAGGCATTGTTGAATAAAAATGCCTTGGGCTAAGTCGTTAAATAAGAACGTTCTGTATAGCCTAGTAATTGACTATGGAGTCAATCCTTCACTTGTCAATTGTTTTATCAAAGTGTCATTAACTTTTGGACGCTTCAAAAGTGGTGTTAAAATTAAAAGAACTGAAATTACTAAAACGGCCTAGTGGCATGGGAAATCGGCGGTCTCACTGTCCGTTGCTCATGACGCATATACACTATCAATAATAAACCAGTATAAAGTAAGTAAGCATATATACAATACATATTCAAGTTATTGACATCAACGGCTCGATAACAAGGCTTGTCTGATGTTAGTAACACTAGTCAATATCGAGAAAAAGTTACTTTGTCAGTTATTTTATACACAATATATAAAAGTGTCATGAATATTTGATTAGAAGATTTTATTTGCTGACTTTTTAAATGTCACAAAACAACCCAAAGGAGTTAAATAGTAATACTTATTTTAATATAATAAAGACATTAAAAAATAATAATAATTATGATAAACATTTTCAACCTAGATAGGTCAACGTAGAAATACGTATTAAGGAAAATAGTTGTAATTTTTATTTTTTACGCCCGATGAATACTGTGCAGTGTTTGTTCAAACTCGGGTAGCCTATCTATAACTATCAAGATACGGACGGTTGGCTTGTTATGGAAAATGTTTAACTAAATAATTTCCACAATACAATTATTAACGTATTTTGTTTTGTTTATTTTGTTTTGTTTATTGTGTTTTGTTTATTTTGTTTTGTTTATTTTGTTTTGTTTATTGTGTTTTGTTTATTTTGTTTTGTTTATTTTGTTTTGTTTATTGTGTTTTGTTTATTTTGTTTTGTTTATTGTGTTTTGGCAGTATTTACTCTTAAGAGTACTTCTTTTGTAAATTAAGTTTTTCTAAAATTCCCGTGTTTCGTTGGCAACACTGATATCATTGTTATTGTGTTTTCTAAAATTCCCGTGTTTCGTCGGCAACACTGATATCATTGTTATTGTGTTTTTCTAAAATTCCCGTGTTTCGTCGGCAACACTGATATCATTGTTATTGTGTTTTTCTAAAATTCCCGTGTTTCGTCGGCAACACTGATATCATTGTTATTGTGTTTTTCTAAAATTCCCGTGTTTCGTCGGCAACACTGATATCATTGTTATTGTGTTTTTCTAAAATTCCCGTGTTTCGTCGGCAACACTGATATCATTGTTATTGTGTTTTTCTAAAATTCCCGTGTTTCGTCGGCAACACTGATATCATTGTTATTGTGTTTTTCTAAAATTCCCGTGTTTCGTCGGCAACACTGATATCATTGTTATTGTGTTTTTTTTAAATTCCCGTGTTTCGTCGGCAACACTGATATCATTGTTATTGTGTTTTTCTAAAATTCCCGTGTTTCGTCGGCAACACTGATATCATTGTTATTGTGTTTTTCTAAAATTCCCGTGTTTCGTCGGCAACACTGATATCATTGTTATTGTGTTTTCTAAAATTCCCGTCTTTCGTCGGCAACACTGATATCATTGTTATTGTGTTTTTCTAAAATTCCCGTGTTTCGTCGGCAACACTGATATCATTTTTATTGTGTTTATACATATAGGGGTGTTCCAAAAGTCCGGGGACGGTTGAATATTGTTTAGACCGTTACAGATAAAGGTACACAACCTTGCTCATTGCTGCTGGACATAAAAAGCTATTTACCACGTATTAGTGATCCACCTTCGTAGGGGGGAAGAAAATCTTAAATGTAAGCATAGGTCGATATACATACAATTTTAAAGGTCTTAGCTAAAAGAACATCATACCGCAAATTAGCCCTCAAAAGGTTAATCCTGAACAAAATGGCGGTGCTCGAAAGTTTCAATGCCGATCTTATGTGCAATATTTTAAACCGCCGCCATTTTGTGACGGATAAAGTGTTTGAAATGCGGTTTGTGGCATTTTTCTATGCTTGACCAGCCCTTTGTGCTATGTGCTTATCAATCTATGCTTGCTTTTTAAATTTTCTACTGACTCCTCGTGGACCGTTCCCATAGAAGAATAGCAGGACACTGAATACATCTTAAAGTAGGTTTTTGTATACAGTAATCATGTGTGAACTTTTGTAAATTTATCTGATATGGTTACAGTAAAGTTAAAAGTCATTGTTAAACATACACATAAGATCAGTATTGACACTTTCGAGTGCCGCTATTTTGTTTAGAATTAACTTTTTGAGATCTAATTTTCGGCATGATGTCCTACTAATTAATACCTTTAAAATGGTATGCATATCGTCTTATGCTTACATTTAAGGTTTTCTTCCGACTCCTAGTAGGCCGTCCCCCTACGAAGATAGTTGATCACTGGATACATGTTAGAATAGCTTTTTATATCCAGCAGCAATGTGCAAAGTTGTGCACCTTTATCTGTAATGGTCCAAATAATATTCAACCGTCCCCGGACTTTTGGAACACTGTATAGGCTACTGTAATCTTGAAGTGAAGCACGGGCACTCAACTGGTTTTAAAATAATATGTTGGACGTAGGCCCTCTATCTATTTGCAAGTTAAAAATAACAATGTCAGTATTATTCAAATATTTATTTCTGAAATTTAAATAAAACTTAGGTCTAAAAGGATTTCTGAGATTTTCGAAAAATTAGTGAACGTAGGTTTAATGAAACAACATCTTTCTTTTAATATTCCCGTGTACAGTATTAAATTATACTTTTGTTTATTGATTTAAACAATCAATAAACAAAAGTATTGATGCGTAGGTGAGAGGTACTAACGGGATACCTCTCAGATATGCATTGAATAATATCAGTTAATAGATGGTATATTCTGAAAGAAAATTGTTATTTGCAAATAAAGTAATTCTGTTCAGAGTGGAAACCTCTTATTACAAATGACTTATTTTTATAACATGTAATTAACGTTTTACTGATACAAATTTATTATCTGCCTTCTTCTTCGCAGGAATGGTAGACAAAATTTAAAACAAATACTGATTAAAATATACGGTACACACTTGAGTGCTATTATTAACAGACTTTGTGTGAGACTGTTTCATAACACATGACTTTCCTCTCGCAGCAGCACTCTCGGCAGAGCCGCACTCGCTCGCACTGGCGACTTCCTGACTGGCCGGTGAAAGTACCATAGAGGCGTGTCTACACGGACTGTTTTTGTCAGGCAAGCCAAGTAACGGATCTGGAGGGTAACGCTCTCGCCCTCACTCCGCTCCAAACTGGTTCCGATACATCGATAGTTGTTACATACTTAGTATTATGTATAGTTGGAGTGAGGGAAATGTTACATCCGGCTTATTGATTCTGACGAGAAACGAAAATGCCTTCACACAATGGGCCAAATATTGTATATTGTAGAAAAGTGAAAATTATAAATATACATTAAAACACAATAATTTATGTTTCAGCATATCCTACTAATAGGCAATAATGATCAGTCCTAAAAATGCTAATTTGTACAAGATTATAACTTTGTTTATTCAAAATTAATAAAATTACTTGTTGATTTCTAAAAAAATATGTAGCGTAAGATATGCCCAGTTAAACTAGGCTTAGTAAAAAAACTAGGCTATTTAAAAAAATTTCGTTACTAAAAATGCATTTAAAGTCACGCATTTTAAAATATACATTTTGTTCAAAATGTTTTGCAGACTAATAAAATTGCATTTATTTCACTTTATACATATATAAAATAGGAAATAACGATAGGCTACATACAACCCTTGAAGTGTCATAGCGCTCCAAAAGTCACAGTTCCGAAAGCACTAGATGCACACCAACAACATATATCCGGCTCCAAAATCACTGCATTATTAGAAAGAAAGAAAGAAAGAAAGAAATTTATTTTGTTATTATTGTACAGATAATTTAGTTAAAGCAAGTTGCCATTAATTTAGGCTAATACTTGAATCGAACTGCGTTTAAAGTAAATTGTGCAAAAAGAGTAATTATGTAACGAGCCATTGAAGGTTTTCACTTTACCGTAGTTACGCGAATACGTAGTTAGGTTAGGTTAGGGGATCAATGGAAAAATACGTTATGGTTGGGTATAATGTAAACTACTGTACATGATTATGGCCCTTAGGCCGGAAAAAAGATAGCTGCTTTATTTTCAATGTTTTAAATACCGACCAATTGTTTTAAAGGCCCTTTTATGGCTAAAAATAGTTCCATGTACTTATTATTGAAATGATGCTAAAAAATATTCGTGGACAACCTCTGAAATTGAAAGAGTAAAATGATCATATTTCGGCGTCATAAACATGCAGCTCATCTGTTTGATTTTCGGCTTTGACACTTGAAAAGTTGACGTATCACACTCTTGAAGCTAACATTTTTGGAAATCTAAACATTTTTATACTGACTATACCAATTTTAGTATATGTAGTTTGGATTAGATTTTCCCCAAAACCCCATTATTTTTTCACTAAAAAAAGAAATAGCACCTCTCTGCCTCCAGAACCAACGTACCCTTCCGTAAATACGCTTTATGATTAAAAATTCTCGAATGGGACATAAAGTTAAAAATATTCTATCCCAAAATGTGGGACACACCAATCAAAAACCCAAAATGTACCTTATTATAACGTAAACCAACGAGTGACGGGTTTGGCACATGAAATGTTCTGGAGTGTCCCCTAGTTCTTACTTAGAGTTTTACGTAGTTTCTGTATTCTGGGCGGCCCTTGAGCTCAAACCACGCAGACACATGTTGGTCCACAACATTCCACCTCTTTTTATGGCCTTAAACTTGTAGAAGTAGTTTCATCATGTCGAACAAGACTAACTCTCCATATTTCCTAGCAGTCACTGATTGATCGGTACAAATCCTTAGGTAGGTTCCACATTTGAAATTATGAACAATTATTAGAACCATCAAACCTATTGAAAACTTTCTCACTCTTCGTTTGGCTTGGAGTAACTTAAATATCTTAAAGAAAATTTGCTAGGTTATCATAGAGTTACTAAAATATCAAGGATAGATTAATAGGGACAACTGTGCAAATTATTCAATTACGAGCATTAAACATTCAAATTGTATCATAGAACTATTAAAAACTTTCTGTAAAAAGTATAAGTATTTCATACTGGAGTAGGATGTTACTCTATCATTATTATTATTATACTGAGTCAAACATACTTTAATATATTTTAGAAATTCAAGAATTCGTAGAGTTCTAGGATATTCCTAAAGAGAAAAACTAGGTATGGAATTCCAGGGAACTACAGTTTTCATAGGGTTCAAATGACAAACTGCATTACTATATCTTATTTCATTAGCCATATACAATTGTAGGTAATCTTGAGGGCCAATCACGTACGGCCACAACTCAAAGGACCGACCATCTGTCAAGCATTGATCACGTCCAACTCACGTATGCTCATACCTTCTGCCTTGTTTCGTGAACTATTTTTCGGTTGGCGCTGTTTTTGGGGTAGTTATTTGTTTAATACGGTAATTATTTTGATTGTTAATATAAGAGTTGGTGTAATTATTATTATGTAAATAGTGAGTTAATCCTTTAATGTTTAAATATTTATACCATATATCTAGTGGAAAAGAACAAACCTGGACAAGTTGTTTGTAAACATAAAAAACAGTGTGTTATTAATGTGTATAAATGTGTAGTGGCTGAACATCAAGGTTTTATTGGTGATGCTATTTATTGGTAGTGGCTGAACATCAAGGATTGGTATGGTGATGCTAAGGGTTGCCGAAATGATTGGTGTTGGGAAAAGTGCGGTATATAAAATTGGGTCTGCGTATAAAAAAACCATGTTATGGGACTACTGTCTCCTCAAAAAAAAAAAAAAAAAAAAAAAAAAAATAAGATTATAAGCTTTTGACTAAATAGACGATTTTCTTAGTGTACAATAAAGTGAATTTACAGTCCAGAAGAACACCTTATGAACACATGATAATCGGCCTAGCAGTTCATCACACAAGTAACTTGGTGGGTGGGAGCTTCACTCTCAACTCTCCCTGAATAGCATATAGTTAGTCATTTCTCAAATACTGTCTTTGCAGTAGGCTTACTATTTCGGCACTGACACATATTTATCGTAGAAACTAATAGCGTTCAGTTCACAAATAAACTACCATTTAAATTTATAAAATAAACTAACGAATTTTACAGAAATTGCCAATGACATAAATTGTGTGTTTCAAATGACGACAACTAATGAGTCGAAGCTATAGCTTGGTTACTAAGCATTAACTAAAGTGTACATAGCAATGTTATCCTATAGTAGTAATACAACATTTATATTTGAGATAACTATTTGGGATTTTATGTGTTTAGAACAAAATTACGCAGCTGCCGACTCCAACAGCTCAACTCCTACCAAGACTTTTGTGCCTTGCAAAGTGTGCGGCGACAAGGCGTCGGGCTACCACTACGGCGTCACGTCTTGCGAGGGATGCAAGGTAAACAGCCACTTAGCCTACACTGAGTAGATCCAGTTGTGGAAAGTGACCAAAACTAGGTAATACAAAAAGAAGTTTTTAGCTATATCTAGACTCAGGATCAAAACAGTTTTTCATATTTTTTTCGTTCTGCGTAAAATATGTTGATTTCTGTATTTAAGTCCTCATCCTGAATATATTTGGTATGTTGAAAAGTTGTTTTTATTAAAAAAAAGAACTATATTTAAAAATAACTAAATAGTAACAAACATATAACAAGTACCAAAGAGTATAAGTAATTGAACTATTCTCTGCACAATAAGTTAATTTTAAACAACTGATAAAAGGGCACTATTTTGCATAGTGACTTAATCTCATTAAAAGAGAGAAATATGATCAAAGAGAAAAATCTCATCATAAATACAATAAACACCTCAGGAATTTGAAATTATCCTATAAAAATGTTGAAATATTATAAATACTGTATGACCATTCCGATTTTGTTTGATATTAATAATACAAGAAATAATAAGAAAAATCCACATACCTAGACCATCACTTGAAAGCATTTATTTACTCATCAATTTTAGGAACTATTTTGCCCATTACAATACATGACAGTCAAGACGGTAGTATACATTAAAACTAAATAACAAAGTTCTAAGTTTTAAACTTCACAGAAACAAAACCAAACAAGCAAATTAACTATACAAATTAACTATACAAATTAACTATACAAATTAACTATACAAATTAACTATACAAATTAACTATACAAATTAACTATACAAATTAACTATACAAATTAACTATACAAATTAACTATACAAATTAACTATACAAATTAACTATACAAATTAACTATACAAATCTGAAGCTGGATAAACAGTTTATAACTAATATGAAAATCATAACTCATATCATAACAATGAAATATAGCATACATGTATTATGTATATACTATATGTCATATACGATATGAGTTATAGTATATAAAATGCATACAATCTGTAAGTTTAATCTTAAGTCCATGTTTCAATGCAAATTCCTGATTTCACATTTTTTAACATGAACTTTATTTATTTCGTCATGTTCAAACATGCCTCATCAGATAGCTGCCTTCAAACATACATCTCTGTTGGCGCAGAAATCATGTGCACCCAAGTTTGAAAGTTGTTTTCTAAGGAACTAAGAGGCTTGTGAAAAATCTAATCACACCATCATTTTTACTCTTTTAAATGTACGTTACAAAATATGCATTTTAAATTTTATTACAAGTTTTAATAATTTTTATCCTAGTTGAAACAAAAACGTACAACATTTTAACTAGTTTTCACTGTACATCAAATTTTCACCTGTTCTCTAAAACCCATTAATTTATTGCATTTATATTTTAATACCTGGTTGATAGGAACGTTTTCAATAAGTTTTATGAATGTAAGAATTTTAACTTTCTGACATTCATAAAGTTCTTATCAGTTTCTGAAACATTGTTGTCTTGGCTTATAGAGGTTGTAAAATTGAAATGAAACCAATCTTTATTGCAGCAACACTAAACAATGTATAGCAATCGTCAAAAATAAATATATTAATATTTTTGCAGTCACACCTCATTCAGACATAAAGATCTATCATGCATTCACACTCCATTCACTCGCCAACTTTCCCTCTTCCAACGTCGGGGCAGTCTTAGTAAATTCAAGTAAATTGAAAACTTGGTCTTGTTGTAATTATTATGACATGTATAGTTACGATACATTGCTTTCATATCTGTAAGTAATTCAGGGATTTTATATTGATTTAAATTGATTTTATTTTAAATTGATTTGAATGTATTTAAAATCACTGCAATTACTTACATGTATCAAAGTAATATATCTTTTGTGTTCATATATGAAAGTAAAGTAAGTACTTTGATCTAAAAAATAAAATTATTACATGTATTATTTATAAAAATCTTAACCATATTAATGTGGAAATTAAGATGTAACAAAAAAATTAAACAGATTTGAAGCTATTAAAGTAAATGTATCCAATAAAAAAGATCAAACTGTAATAATTGAAATATATAGATTTCAATTATATATTTCATCTATATATAGTTGAATTGTATATAAATGAATTGTTGTTCCTAGTGAAAACAAAAATTCATCAATGTTTTTAAAATTCCATTCATCAATGCAATTAAAAGTTATTAAAATCTGTATATTGATATCTTGACCTAAAACAATCAAAAAAAGCATTTTAAGAACAGCTTTTAAGCTCTTTAGACTTGAACTGGTACGAAGGGAACTTTAATATTTGGAGAAAACTTAAATTCTAGTTACAAAATATTGAAATCATCACAAAGCATTCAGTTCAAACAGTTTTTAACTATACATATGTGTTTGTTATAGTTAAAAATATATGTATAGTTTTTAAGTATAAATACAATGATGTCAGCATAGTTGCCAAAGCTTATGATGTTATAAGCTCTAAAATATGTTTTTCTTATATGGCCAAGTGTTTAAAAAACAGTGTGGAATCTGGTCAACTTATTTCAAAATCAAGATTGTCCAAGGAATCTAAATTAAAAAATAAATGGGAGTACTGGTACATAAAAAAATGCTGTGAAGGTGGCTGATAAGTTTAATGACCTCTTTACAGGCGTTGCTCAAAATTAGAGTGCAAACTGATGTTCTTGGTTCTCCAGCTGTGTCCTGAGACTCCAGTCTCAGCTTAGGAACTGAATCAAGTAATAAAAAGTCGTTCATATAAGAAGTTTAGGTTGTTCACCTTGTGACAACTTGGCTGTTTAAAAGGTGTCACATGCACCTGCTGAGACCATTGACACATCTTTGTCATTGGTAAATCTCTCTTTTAAATCTTCACACTCTCCTTGATCCTTTAAACCAGCCAAAGTTATGCCTATTTTTAAGAAAGGATATTAGACAAAAACCATATTATGTATTGTTCAAAATCAACAAAAATAATTTATACTGTAAATATGAGAAGCAGGTTAATGAATCAATGACTTTTTGTCAAATTCTGTGCCATTTAATAAAATTAAAAAAATACCTTAAATTAACTATTCCAAATTATGCGAAACTAGAGTGATATTAATTTATATGTAAAAGGGAAAGTTGTGTGTCAGTTATACTTTATCATGGATATTAGACGAGACACACGTAAAGTACATCTGTACTTTGTTTATAACATTTGTAAACTTAGTACTTTGGTTTACAACTGTTAACAAAATGTCAATATTTATATAATAAACAATTATATGATTATATTGTATATACAAATATTACAGTATAGATTAATTTTATAAGGTTTAGATAATATGTTTTTTCTTAATGTATGTGATATTTTGTAGATCATTGACCAGTTTGAATACAATGCAGTAATGTCAAAAAAGTCATTGGAATTTATAAACATTAGAAATTATTTTACTTATGTACACTCCCACATTTTTTCTGAATTGTTTTATATGGTTCTACCACAAAAAATAACATGGATAAAATTTTTGTAAAACAAAAAAGAGCAATAAGAATCATGCTAAAGTTGAAACGGGATGATTCAACAAAGAAGTATTTTAAAGCACTTAAAATAGTGATGGTCTATAGTCAATACATATATGACACAGTTTAATAGCGAAAATGATATTCATAAACAAAAGCTATTTTTACAATCTCATTCTTTCAACACTAGAATTAGGAACGAGATTTTCAACCCCATAGGCTGAGGTTTTTTTAAAAAATATATCAACCTATATTGGGAGTAAATTAAAATAAATGCCCATACATATTAAAAACTAAAGTAATTCTCTTAACTAAAAAAAACTACTTAAATAATATCTCAATAATTTAGTTATTTATTCGGTAGAAGAATTTTCTACCTCTTCTTGATGTTTTGTTACTTCCATTTAAGGTAATTACATTTTTCTAAAAAGTACCTAAAATAAAATGATTTATTACCTAATTAAAAAAAAACCATTAATTTTTCAAGGGTGTAAAGTAACTGAGCAGAATTTTTATTTATTTATTTATTATTTAAATATGCATGACACTATTTATTGTATTGATGTACAAAGAAATAAATAAAGATTTATGACTATGCCCTAATCATGTAATACCTACATAATAACCCCTATGAAATATGACATCATTCGTTAGTGACATAGTTGGTCCAAAGCCAGTCAAGACAGACTAGGCCTAGTCTAAAGAAGGAGAAACCAGCCTTTCTAGAGTCAAGTAAAAAGAATATTTGTTGTAATGCAGACTAATCCAAATATGGAAATGAGGCATAGGAATTATTAGATCTCATTTTCAGATTGTATATATAAATTTTATGCAAAAATAAATCTAATGAATCTGCTATTTGACTGTAGGATGCAAATCTATCGAGGTGCAAAACCCCATTGAGAAACAATGTATCATCACAATATAGATTTTCCAATTGTAATATACATGTCTTATCACTAATATATATCATACACAGTTTTTCCAAAAAATAATTGATACACAAAAATAAAATATAAAAATACTAATAATATAATTAAGTTCATTCACTTGCACAAAAATGTACTTTAATTAAATTTAAAATGTGTTTACTATCATCGTCTTTATGATTTTTATGTATTATATATTAACAATTATATTTTTAACTATATCTTTTTTTTCAGTATAACTTATACATAAGGCATGATAATTTATAATGAATCAAATCAGAAATCAGATTACTTTCCAACATAAAAAAAATAAAAGTAAATATTAAATCTCAATATATGTGTATATCCCAAAAACAATGTACTCACTCATCATGAAAAAATATTGGAAACCACTGAATAAATTTTAGTGAACTTTTGGAAGAATGTTAACTTTTGTATTGTATAGACTCAATGAGAAAGGATTTATCAACATTTCATTTCCAAGGGTTAGAAACAGCCCCTCAATGTTTCTATATTTCCTTAAGAGTAATATTGGCAATAATATTTCAAACAGCTGATACGAAAAAAGTTATTAGTAGCACTGTACGTGTATGACCAACATACATTGTTGATAACCATCGTCTGTATAGCTACGTTGTTGAGAACCATCATCTGTGTAGATACGTTGTTGAGAACCATCGTCTATGTAGCTGGGTTGTTGATAACCATCGTCTGTGTAGCTAGGTTGTTGAGAACCATCGTCTGTGTAGCTAGGTTGTTGAGCACCATCGTCTGTGTGGCTAGGTTGTTGAGAACCATCGTCTGTGTAGCTTGATTGTTGAGAACCATTGTCTGTTTAGCTAGGTTGTTGAGAACCATCGTCTGTGTGGCTAGGTTGTTGAGAACCGTCGTCTTTGTAGCTAGGTTGTTTGAAAACTACAAGCGTAAGACTACAAACCAGAACTTTGATTATAAATTTAATTCATGTATAAGGTTTTATTATATATGTTAGTCTCATTAATTTTGAAAAGAAGAGCGCTCCGAATTGGTGTTTGTGAAAATGGATATTTAAAACCTTAAATCGCTACTCCATGCCCATGAGCATTATCTCATTGAAATGCTACTTATTGTCTCGTAGTGGCGTAAGACTATATAAGTCCGAAAAGTACCACTGTACGTGTATGGGTGGGCGGGTGGGTCAGTACCACTGTACGTGTATGGGTGGGCGGGTGGGTCAGTATCACTGTACGTGTATGGGTGGGTGGGTGTGTCAGTACCACTGTACGTGTATGGGTGGGCGGGTGGGTCAATACCACCGTACGTGTATGGGTGGGTGGGTGGGTCAATACCACCGTATGTGTATGGGTGCGTGGGTGGGTTAATACCACCGTACGTGTATGGGTGGGCATGTGGGTTGTACGTGTATGGTTGTACTATGTTGATAGATGCAGTCAAAACACTTTCTAAAACCTTTTGTGATTTGAAGAGATGTTTTAATTATTTCTTAACTTCCTTTAAGTATCACAATGTTATTTTGTACATCGTAACTTGAATCACCATGTTATTTTACATGGTAACTTGAATTACAATGTTATTTTACATGGTTACTTGAATCACCATGTTATTTTACATGGTAAGTAGTATCTCAATGTTATTTTGTACATCGTAACTTGAATCACTATGTTATTTTACATGGTAACTTGAATCACCATGTTATTTTTGAATTGAATTGTTATTGAATTGAAAAACCCTCTTCTCAAAGTCACGCGCACCAGGTTCCAGAAAATTTATTTACATATGACTGAAATCAACTATAATGACGTATAATCAGAGTTATTAGAGTTCGGAGAGTTCTATATTCCACTCAAACGCTATATAGACCTGTAAATTATTCTTCCTTCTTTAGATTTTTTTTATTTGAGTATTTGTAAAATATGTTTAGTATGAAGTTTTCCAAAGGGATCTGATATCTAGTTTAACAAATATTGAACACTGAAAATTGAATTGAGCATTATGAATTATTAAAATAAAGCAAAGAAACAATATAATAAATTAGTTAATAATTGAATGGTAAAACTGTAAAATTGATATTGTGAAGTTAAAAAGAATAAAGAAAAATACACTGACATTGTAAATGTAATGAAAAACATTCTTGAAAATAGGCATGAATCTTATAATGAACAAAAACAAAACAAATTAGGCATATATTTAATAATAAATTAAAATCTATCTTTAGGTGTCGTAAGAAAACACAAAGAAAGGGGAAATACTACATAAAAATAAATAATTATTTGACATTACAAAACACTTAGTCTAAAGAAAGCTCGACTCACTGAGGAAGGTCGGATAGGCTCGTCGCCACTCCACGCCGCCCGTTGCCATCCAGCCAGACGATCCGCCCATCCGTGGTCCACGTCTTTCCTCTGCCAAACTTCTCTGTGGCCCTTCGGAGTAGGTCGTGGCCCGCAGATGTCAGGTCCTCCCTGATAGTTATCCCGCTTCCTTTAAGCTTCTTTTTGACTGAGAAGACTCGCCGCCGCTCCCTGTAGCTCGTAAATCGAACTATTATGGGTCGGTGACGCTCCCTTTCGACTTGCTGCGGGTCAAGTCTGCGGCCAACACGGTGCGAACGGTCTATTGACTGCATGTCCACATCCACGCCCAGCTTCTCACCACCGTACGTGTATGGGTGGGTGGGTGGGTCAATACCACCGTATGTGTATGGGTGCGTGGGTGGGTTAATACCACCGTACGTGTATGGGTGGGCATGTGGGTTGTACGTGTATGGTTGTACTATGTTGATAGATGCAGTCAAAACACTTTCTAAAACCTTTTGTGATTTGAAGAGATGTTTTAATTATTTCTTAACTTCCTTTAAGTATCACAATGTTATTTTGTACATTGTTACTTGAATCACCATGTTATTTTACATGGTAACTTGAATTACAATGTTATTTTACATGGTAACTTGAATCACCATGTTATTTTACATGGTAAGTAGTATCTCAATGTTATTTTGTACATCGTAACTTGAATCACCATGTTATTTTACATGGTAACTTGAATCACCATGTTATTTTTGAATTGAATTGTTATTGAATTGAAAAACCCTCTTCTCAAAGTCACGCGCACCAGGTTCCAGAAAATTTATTTACATATGACTGAAATCAACTATAATGACGTATAATCAGAGTTATTAGAGTTCGGAGAGTTCTATATTCCACTCAAACGCTATATAGACCTGTAAATTATTCTTCCTTCTTTAGATTTTTTTTATTTGAGTATTTGTAAAATATGTTTAGTATGAAGTTTTCCAAAGGGATCTGATATCTAGTTTAACAAATATTGAACACTGAAAATTGAATTGAGCATTAAACACGACTCAAAAGATTGCCTAATTTGGTTTTCATTGTGAATGTTTAAGATCATTTCTACTAACTCTCACATGATTGTACTATTTTGCATTCCCCTAAAGTAGACTTACAGGGTTTTATAGACTATAAATAAAACTTTGTTGTCTAGGAGACCGGCAGCAGGCTGAACTTTTATATTGATGCGATGGTATAGAGAGAACCATGGAGGGAAGACCATCACAATTTGTAACTTAATCTCTATATTTTTAAAAGTAAAAATTATTTAACTATACCATAGTCATATCATAAGATTTATAGTAACACCAAGAATTAATCGTAGGTCACTTCAACCATACTCATACTCCCTTTACTTCTACACTTATACTGTAACACTTCTTCTCACTTTCACACTCACATACCATCTTACTCTAATTAATCGTATGGTCACTTCAACCATACTCATACTCCCTTTACTTCTACACTTATACTGTAACACTTCTTCTCACTTTCACACTCACATACCATCTTACTCTAATTCTTTCTCACACACTCCCCCTATTTTTTACACTCAACCTCTCATCATAATCTCACCCATACTAACATTCTCACCTCTTCTTACTACGTTCACACCTTCCCACTCCCTCTCCCTTCCACTCACAACCCCCCTCTCTCTCTCTTCCTTCCGATCTCTCATTATCTTCCTTCCACACTCGCATCCTCTCTCCCCTCCACACTCACAACCAATTTTGTTTGACTTATTAGTTACACTTATTTAAATGATATTTAATTATACGTCATTCACGGTTAACGAACAGTCAAAACAAAAATGTTCCAATCGTATAATGAGAGGATTGGGTTTATTTTTTGAAACCAGCTTGAGAATCAAATCCCTGAAACAACAATAACAAAAGATGGGGTTCGGTTTTCAGCTTGAAGTGGGCCCTGGGCCGGTGGTTTTTGTCCCCCTTTTCAACAGGTAGGGAGAGTGGAACCACCTTGCTAAATGTTTGAAAATATGGCAAGAAACAGGAAGGATGTTGTTTGACCTTCTACTTCTATACAGTATAGAGGTCTGATTAACCAGATTGAATGTTTAACATTTAAAAAAGAAGGTACTTCAACTGATTCTTGAGTAAACATTGTTTATAGCGTTTATTATTTGGATTTAAATACTACAGTGTTTTAGTTAATTTATTTATATTTTTACTTAGAGGCCATCATCTCAATTTAATATTGATGAGTTTCTATTTTTATTTATCTGTTGATTTTCAGTTATGCTGTGTTATTGTTCAAAACTATTTGTTGGAATCTATATTATTGTTATAAATGTTAATAAATTGACCATTGACTGTTATATATTTATCTGTAATAACTTTTTTGGGGGGCTTTTTTTTTTGTCTTTTTGATACTTTGTTCGAATATTTTCTGAATTCTTCTACTTTTGGTTTTGGATTTTTAGACATTACTACAGATCAATATTCTTAATCTAGCTATATATCATATTATATACACATGTCAATTAATTCCTCATTCTATGTTAAAATAGTGTAATGCAGTTAAAATAAATAAATAAACATAAAAAGCATAGACAACTACCCTGTAGCGAAGCATGGCTAGTCAGCTAGTACTGTACATAAATTTTAAAAAAAGTTGGTCTCCTAAACCTACAGCAGGATCCAGAAAAGAGGGTACAGCTCTTGTATAGTTATAAAAAATGTTCAAATAGTCAAACATTTATTAAAATGAATAAAAAAGAACTTAATTAGTATTCCAAATTTAAGTAACTAAAAGTATTAATATAACATTTGTTACAATGAAACAAAACATCCCAATGTGTGGGTTCTGTTGAGGTCAAAAAAAGCTGCATCTATACAATTTGTTTGACGGGTGGATTTTGTTTAGCTCAATACCACTGTATGTGTATAGGTGGGCGGGTGGGTCAATACCACTGTACGTGTATGGGTGGGTGGGTCCCCGTACGTGTATGGGTTGGTGGGTGGGTCAATACCACTTTACGTGAATGGGTGGGTGGGTGGGTAATACCACTGTACGTGTATGGGTGGGCGGGTGGGTAATACCACTGTACGTGTATGGGTGGGCGGGTGGGTATATACTACTCTACGTGAATGGGTGGGTGGGTGGGTCAATACTTCTGTATGTGTATGGGTGGGTGGGCGGGTATTATCTAATTCAGTACCCAGTAATGGGTAGAATCTTGCAGTACTGGGATATGGTTTGTGACATGGCAGTGAGGTGGTTATGTTGCTTAGCAGTTTGATGGGGAACAATAGTGGCTCTAGAACAAGCAAAAGGTGTCTCCTCATGTCTAACATGACCACAATACTTCTGTGCAGAGCAGAGGTATGGGTAGATGTTGTAAGGGTGAAGAAATACAACAAGCGTGTGCTCCCGGTCCAATACAGAGCAGCGTTCAGGGTTGCCTGCGCTTACCGCATAGTTTCCGGTGCAGCAGTCATGGTTGTGGCTGGAATGATCCCCCTCGACCAGCTTCCTGTTGATAAGCAGACCACATTCCTTCTTGTCCCTGAGTAGAGAATAAAACAATCATAGGCAGCCATGAGTGCAGAAACAGTGCAAGATTGGCGATGGATATGGGACGAGTGCACCGACAGTAATTAGTCTACATCTCATACCGGACCTCTGCTCCTGGGTAGACTGTGGCCATGGAATATTGACTTTTATCTGTGTCAGTTCTTTAGGGTCATGGCTAATTTTGTAAGGAACTTCACAGGATGGGGAAAGTCAGGTCTCCCCCGTGTGCATGCTGCCCGGAGGATGATGATGTTCATGATACATTCTTTGTGTAGGCGCTTCACCAAAGGAAGAATTCAACTTACCTCCATTATTGCTGTAATTTCATTAATTACCATTGTTAACACAATTTTCTGAAGTGAAGAAAATAATTTTTGTTTGCGTTCATGTGGTCCTATATAACAAACACAAAAATACCCCAATAACAAAAAATTAAAACACAAGATTGTACAGGAATAGTTAGCAAATAAGAACTTAAGATTTGATATATACAGTATATACATTTTTTTTAACTCTGTCCATTTATAGAACTCCTATAGTACTTGTGCGTCCTCTAATACAATTTTCTTGATTTTTTGCATTTAAATTAATACTGTATTTATTCTCAAACAATTTACTAATCTTCTACAAGTATAAAATGGTGTTTTTTCAAGTAGTTCTATGTTGTTGATTTTGGATGAAACTGTTTCTTAAATTACAATTATTTGTATTATGGGAATTTTCATAAATATTGGTTGATCCCAGGCACTTAACAAACACAAGTGTTGTAAAAAAGTCTTGTCAATTACGTATTACCTTATATTACTTTACAATTATTATAATAGCTTACTAAACATTTACCATACAACTAAGGGTTTTAAAATTAATCGATAACAAAACTGTTCCTATTTATTATAAAGAAGTGCAAGCGGTTAGACCAGATGCCTCTAAGACAATGTTTATATTTATGAACAAACCAAATACAGTAATAATAATTATGTTTTGAGTTAGTTAACACGATTCAGCAAAATGTAGATTATTAATTATTCCTTTTTGGATTTTGAAAACTTTAATTTAATTTTTCAAGCATGTTCCAAACCATATTGGAATACGGTAGATTAAATTACTTTGAAAATAAATGAAATATCATATTTTTAAGACAATATTATTTGCACAGTTTGATAGAGCCCTTGAGGATAAACGTAATGAATTTAGTTTGCGTGCTAATGAATTAATTTGGAAAGTCTAAGATATTTTTCATATTAGTTATAAAACCAAATAAAACTTATTTTACTTATTACAAATCCCAGATCTAATGTAGTTTCAGTTAACTTAAATTTTTAATTATATTATTGACAATTATTTTTATCAAAGTAAGTTCATAACAATCTTCTAATACACTTGTTTTTTATTTGATAGCAAAATCCCCAAAATCTGAGATACATTGTACATGTTAAAAATATTGCATTCTCCCACAAGTCCTAAATCAGCAAAACTGAAACATGAGTTCCTTGTATTCTAATGAGAACCTATCTCAATTTTTCCTTAGTTTTCTCTTTGAATAATTTAATGATTCATTCTAACACAGATTATCTGACTATGCTTGAAAATAAAGTTGTTAGCCCCCCTCCATTTGTTAGTCACTACTCTTTTTCATTTAAAAAAAATGAAATAAATTTGCTTAGTGAAAAAAACTTATTGACATTCTTATATAATATATTTATGCCATAAGTTATCTTTATTATTAGACCAATTTCAATGATCTTTTTTTTAAATTCTGTTGCTGTTTTGGTATTGAAATGTTCATTACTAGACATCAAACAAACAATTACAATTTATGTAAGAAACGATATTGGTAAAATTGTGCCTGAACTCTTGTGGCTTAGTAATGAGCACAAGAGGATAATTTTGTACAAACAACAACATTTGCTCAGAATGGCTTGGATCTTTGTCACTTACAAACATATAGAGTTAAAAAAGCTTCCACCATTAAATGTCAAAAAAAAGGACTCTAATATTATATTTATCAAAGAATGGATTGATGATTAAGAATAAATATTTTATTTTAATATTTTTTATACATTAAAAGGTTTTAATACATACATACATACATACATATATATATATATATATATATATATATATACATGTACTGTTTCAATTTATTTTCACCAATGGTATTATTTTATAGGGTTTCTTCAGAAGAAGTATCCAAAAGCAGATCGAGTATCGGTGTCTCCGAGACGGCAAGTGCCTGGTCATCAGGCTCAACCGCAACCGATGTCAATATTGCCGCTTCAAGAAATGCCTTCAAGTTGGCATGTCCAGAGACTGTAAGTATATATATTTTTTTTCTATCACAATAAAGTACATATTATTGGTGAAATATAGTATTCAATTAAATAAAACTACAATATTGACCATTTTCATCTAACAGGTCTAACCACAATCTTCGGATTTCAGATCTCTAATAGTCTAATAATAATAATAATAAATGTATTTATTGTTTTCACAGGTACAGATTAGTTTCACAGGCAAAATTATTAATCACAATAAAAAGGCACATTTTATGAAAAATAAAAAAAAAACTTAAATAACTAAAGAAGCACAATTAAAACTTAAGCGCCTAAATAAAGTACTCCAAATTATATAATACATTCTTGGTTATAATACAATAATATATAATACAGTTTAATACAACCAGATATATGATAAATTATTAAACATAAGATTAATTTGTATCCAAACAGATATATTCAAACCAAAACAAACAAAAGAAAACATATATACTGAAACCTGCGAAAAACAACTGCGACCCCAACAGACCAAGGGCCCAATTATTTCTAATGAATGAATCTAATTTGATTATTTTGAAAGACATAAACTTTCAATTTAATCCATCTTGACATACTAGCATTGCTTTTGATGGAATATGCCCCAAAACCCTCATGACATGCCTTATTTACAAGCCCAATGAAGAGTCTCCAAAGGCTGTCGGCCATCTTGGTTTTAATCCAATGAGAACAATGGTATTTTCGAACCGGACATACATCGCGTATCTAAACTAAACAGTTATTTTTAAACAGATTTTCCCAAACAAATTGCATTTGATTAAGAACTAGATTGCATGTTGGAATTGTGTTGCAAATTCCTAATTAATTTTGTAGAAAAAAATAGGTATAAATAATTTTGAGTTTGATATTTTTATTTTAACCTATTTTTCAAAACTAGACACATGTATTCAAAATATCAAAAGCAAATCCAATGTACAATTTTATAACGTTTAAAATGACACACCATACACAACTGTTGTATATATACTGTTGTATATAAATAGTCAAGAGTCAAATAATCTTTATTTTCGACAGTATACAAACTGCATAATAGCGTCATACTTAGCTACTTCAATAGTCTATTACAATATTAACTATGTCTAATACATTAAAAACATAAAACATTATAAGTCCGCCTGGGACGAAAGATATTCCCCAACACTGTATGGGCATCTAAACACAAACAGCTCCCTCAGACGCTTTTTGAATACATTCAATGTACTCTCTGTTTTTATTTTTTCTGGTAGAGAGTTATAAAGTCTGACCCCATTATACATAAGGTGTTTCTTGAAAAAGGTTGTTTTTGTGGGGTGGAATGGGAATGCTGTTTCCTCTTAAGTTATAATTATGATTTCGGAATCCAGAATCAAAAAGTTTGTAGTTCTTGCGCACAAACAGTACAGAATTGAAAATATAAAGAGCTGGGAAAGTTGAAATGTTATTGTCTTTAAAAAATGTCCGGCAGGAGAACCTTTTTGGCTTATTGAAAACAGCTTGAATAGCTCTCTTTTGAAGTTTAAAAACAAGATTTGATTTTCCCCCGTCATAGCCCCAAATGCTTATTCCATATGTTAAGAATGGATAAATAAGTCCATAATATGCAGCGAGCAAAACAGTAACTTCAGCAAAGGTAGAAAGACGCCTTGTTACGAAGATACCGGAACTCAACCGGTACAAACTCTGTCCATGTGTTGGTGAAAGTTTAAATTACTATCCAGTAAAATTCCCAACAACATTGTTTCTGGGTTCGGTTCTATCTCAGTGTCATCAAGCAAAATCACAAAATCGCCTCGCTCTACACGATTGCTTATCTTAAATTCCACCAATTGAGTCTTAGAACTGTTTAATGACAAACGGTTGTTATGAAACCACTGTAATAGAGCATTTGCTTCCCAATACGCCTTAATTTCTAACTCCAGGCAACAGCCAGCCGAAACCGATAAAGAGATGTCATCGGCGAAAAAACACACATTTGCACTAGTGACACTACTAGGAAGGTCGTTGACGAAGAATAGGAAAAGAACTGGCCCAAGGACCAAGCCCTGAGGTACTCCTCTAGCCACTTCAACCAAATGAGACTGTGCCATTCTCAGACATCGATAGGAATCAGTGTACGGAACTTGTACATATTGCTGTCTTCCTCGCAAATAAGTAGCCACCCATGTATGAGGAATTCCCCTAACACCAAACTTTTCCAGTTTGTCAAGTAGATATCATGGTCGACAGTGTCGAAGGCCTTTGTGAGGTCAAAGAAAATTCCCATTGATAAGTCTCCCACATCAAGGGACTGAACGGCAGATGAAACCATAAACTGAACCGCATCCATGGTGCTTTTACCCCTGGTAAATCCAAACTGACAAGGCGTGAAGATTTTATTTCTGTCCATAAAGTCAAAAAGTCTAACTAAAAACAACTTCTCAAACTTTAGACAGTGTTGAAAGTAATGAAATGGGTCTGAAATTATTCCACTCATCAGTTGCCTCTTTTTGTGTATTGGCCTGATGATAGCATGTTTAAGATTTTCAGGAAATTTGCCCAGCTGAAAAGACAGGTTTATTAGGTAAGAAAGCGGCCCAGATATCAAATCAGAAACCTTTTTAAGGAGCTGTGAAGAGATTTCATCCGGTCCAGATGAAACATTTGACTTCAGGGACATTATCACCAGTGCCACTTCTTCCTCAGAAGTCTTGGACAAAAAGAGAGAATTGGAGGTAGAACTCAATGCCAAAGTTGGTTCTGCCGATCTAGAACTGCATTTATACTCTGTACTCGGACCAATGGAGACGAATCCAGAGTTAAAGATACTTGAGACTTTAAAAGGATCATGAATTAAGATACCGTTTTCGTTAGCAAGGGATATATTATAAACTTGCTTAAGGCGGGGACCTTTATGCTCGATTATAATGTTCCAGGTGGTTTTTTGTTTATTTGAAGACTGCGAAATTTTAGTTAAAACAAAATCAGATTTAGATTTCCTAATTTCTTTTTTGTAAAAACGCTTAACGTCCTTGTATTTTAATCGAAGAGGGTGATTGCTATCCAGGTGCTTAGTTTCAGAGTAAAGGGATTGAACGTTTTACTTCAAGGAAAGAATGCTTTCGCTAAGATGAGGTTTTGATAAACATTTAGGTGCACATATTTTACGCATGTGTAGCGGAAAGCTCAAATCGAAGTAATAACGTAACAAATCATGACATTTTTCAAATTTAGAATTAAAATCAACTTCTTTGAAGACTATATCCCATAATTCTTTTCTAAGATGGTACCTGAAAGTCATAATATTGGAAGCAGAAAAACTACGGCTAAGTCAGTGAGTGGGAGCAGCATCAAGCTTATCAGCACATATATCAATAGTCGCTTTCTGGGCATGATGATCTGATAATGCAGCAATTAAAACCCTACTCTTAATAATACTGTCATCAATATTGGTGAATATATTATCGATGGCCGTCTTAGATTGCTTAACCTCTCAGGTGTAGGTACTGATTGTGGACCTCAAACCAAAAGTTGCCATTGTGTGAATAAGATTTCTGCTAGCAGGTTTATTTTCTAAAATATTGATATTAAAATCGCCAATTACAATCACATTAGAAGTTTTTCTAATAATTGAATCGAGACACATTGTGATATGATTTAAGAATGGTTGACATTCATATACGTGTACTCTGTACACAGCCACAACAAGGTAGGTATCTCCAAAATTTAGGTGGAATCTCGCAGCAGCCAATTGGCAGATGTTTTCGTCACAAAAACGAGAAACATCTACCATCTGAAACTGAAGATTATTTTTAGCATATATGCAGACCCTGCCTTTTTGTCTTAGTTCACAATTAAAAGATGTAACGTTAATATAATCTGGTATGCAAAAACTGTCAAATTGATTTGAAGAAAGGTTATGTTCAGTCAAGCACAAGATGTCTGGGTCTTCACACTGGATGTGGACCTTGGAGAAGATCAATGTTTGATCTAAGGCCACAAATGTTTTGGTGGAAGACACTAAACTTATTGGTTCTACTAGGGGAGGCCTAACCTCTGTCATACCCTCAGAGCTTGATCCTTGTTCTACTCTAAAAAATTGTCCTTCAATGCAGAATTCAACCAAACTTTACTCTTCGCCGATGCACGACCCTCGCCGTTCAACGGGGTGATAGATCTAACATTAAATGCAACTGGCTTGATTCCGTGTCCAAAAAACCTGGTTTTTGAAGGGAAGTGCCTGCTTTCAGCACCCAAATTCAGAGCTGAGTTGTACCATGTTCTGCTGTAATGGTGTTTTCCTGAAAGCGAGACACCAGAGCGTCAAACGGTATGCATTTCCTTACTGTATGGTTGTGGTTTTGAGTACTCACGCCTATCAATTTGCCCATGAGAAGAGGAAGGTGGAATTCCATAGCTCTTCCCACCAGCCAGAATTACATTCACAATGGTCTCTGCTATCCTGTATTTACCCACTGCATTAAAATGTAACCCCTGTCTAGTAAAGAGATCTCTCTGGGCCCAATCAAGAGGAACAAAAGTGAGGTGTTTGTGATTTTTTTATAAGTTTACAAAGATTGCTGTTGGTGTTAGTAATATCAGTATTTAAATATGGAGCATCATGTCTCACTGGAATACCCATGACTATAACATTAGTTTTGTTAAGAACATTAAACATTGTTTCAAATGAATCATGCAACCCAAAAGAGTGGTCGGGGAAGTTGTTCGTTACAATAACAACTTCCCCAACCATTACAATAACAAAATCTTTATTTGTGGACGATTTTCCTATTAAGTTAATACCCTGCATTACATTCTCGGCAGTATAACAAATAATAAAACAATATGGATTCTCATAAGATTGTTCTTATGGGATTAAAACAACATGTCTGATAACCACTGCAGACTCTTAAGAGCATAATTGTAGGCTACCACAATGTGCCAAACCGACTCTACTATATCAGCTGACTTCAGGATCAAGGATTAACCTTTGGGGTGGGCCTCCATGAGTTCATGACTTGCTTAAGCTCAGTAAGTAATGTAAGATCTAATCAGTTTTTATTCATGTTACAAACAATATAGTTACATGATTTTTATTTAAACATGTCAAAGAATTATACTAGTTTTTGTCACATGTATAAGTGTTATTTTTATTGCATTTTAGATCTTATATTCTGCCTGTATGTCTAACTGTATGAAAATAAAAAATTGTTGAAAAAATACAGTGGGATTTAACCCTTTATAGGGCATAAATGTGGGACTAATTTTTTTAAATTTTTTATTAAAGAATTTGATTTAGGGCTTTTTTATATATAATAAAATTACATTGGCATGCTTTGAATTATTTGACTTGATATATTTATGGGGTGGGAAATTATTATCCCAGTGGTCACTAAACGTTGACATAAAGTGGGAAATAGTTATCCCAGTGTTCATTTATGCAAATGATTAGTGTGGAACTCTAAGGTTTGTGTTGGTACATTGAAATATGGTTATTTGAAATTTAGTTGAAATATTTTAATAATAAAATGGGGATATTGTGGAATTTTTTTTCAAATGCTAAAAGGCCCTTCAGTCACCGAGGCCTAGGCTAGCCTATGTCGAACTTTCAAATATCACCAAAATTATCTTTGCGCAATAACTTATCAAGATATTGGACATATATTAATAATTTAGACCTTGTAATGTATGGAATTGTACAAATTTAGAACCGTAGTCCATAAAAATAAAGCATCCAAAAATAAATAAAATTTGGTGTCAAACATAACTTTGAAATAACATAAAACTATTATGTAATAGGTTAGCCCTATGCATTGATAAAATGATCTCATTTATGGATTTTTAGGAACTAAAATATATGTAGATTTTGATATTTTCATTAAAATATTTCCAAAGATGATCTGTCCAATTGAAAAATAAATGTTTTCTTCCAGGAACTAGTAAACAAACAAATGCAGAGCAGTAAAAGAACCAGTGGGATAATAATTTCCCACTTTTTGACATTTACTCTCACAGAACAGCTGGGGTAAAAAAAAACACTTCTAAAACCATCATAGAGAACTGCATAAACATTCTGTGTGTTCATTTAGTAAGTGGGAAATATTTATCCCAGTGGTAATTTCAAGTTATAAATAATGTTTTGTAGGAAAACATGGTGGGAAATTATTATCCCACTGCCCTATAAAGGGTTAACTTAAATACGTTTTTAGTTTTTTAAATGTTTTGTTATAACCTTAACGTGTTTTACTGTGTTTGGTATAATATTTATAAATGTTGCCCCATTATATTTAGGCTTCTTAAGACAAAATTCAAATTATACTGTTTTATTGCAAATTTTCTCTACTTCTTGTGCTATAATGATGAGCATCCCCCGTTATTTGCTTACAGTCAATTCGACTTTTTACACATACTATAGTTTCTAAAATACATTAACTAAATTTGGTAATTATATTTAGATTTTTAAAATGTCTTAAACTGATTCATTATATTTTTAATTTATGAGTAGAGGTGGCGTCATAAAGTACAAATGAAATATCTGAATGCATATATGCTAATTACACTGTTTTCATTGCTTCTGCTGAGCATAATAATTAATTAAATGAGCATTATAATGACATAAATAAAAGAATATAAGAAGTTTAGCAACAGTGTAATAGAAAATAATAAAAAAGTGAAGTTTTGTAAAACATACAAAAAACTGGAATATTAGAGAAAATAACCTTTTACATCTTTCGTCAACCCCTCTTGGGCATGAGACCAGTATATCTTATGAGTTAATTTCTGGCATCTGCCATTGTCAATGTACTTAGAATATACTAGGATATGTAAGGTACAAAAAAGTCAGATGATAGGGGGATGGAGAACAAACATATGTTTATGAGAAATTGTTTAGATTTAAATTTACTTAGGTTTTTAGAAACGTTTTTAAGTTCAACTGGTAGGAATGAAAAAAGTTTAGTCTCAATGTGCTCTGGCTCGATGAAACAGTTTAAAACCTTTTTTGATGGAAAGGTTGATCGTTCTATTTCTGGTGTTGTAGGAGTGCTTGGGAAAGGAGTAGATTGTCCTCTACGACAGCAAATTGCTTCTAAGAAATATATAAGTATATTAGGAGAGATAGGACATCATCAAACTTACCTTAAATGACCACTAACACCATAGTAGTAGTAAAAAAAAATAAAATAGAATCACATTTGCAAAAATTTTCCGTGCCACTGGCACTCTCCTTATAAAAAAAAAAAAAAAAAAAAAAACTCTTCAGGCGGGTAGAGAGAGCGAAAATGATGGAACTGTTAAAATGTGTAAACAATGTGTAAAGCTACTAATATGAGAAAGCTGATTTTAATTTAGAAATGCTTCCAACTGATTTCTTTTGGGGCAAAAATATTTTGTTCAGATTCTGTTTGCCAGATCCTTCTCAAAGCACTATGGAATATCTATTGACTTTCTATTAGGCTACTCGTAAAATAAGCTATTTTAGACAGACTAATTTTGTTTGAATGTGATATATTCCTAAGTACAAAAATATTTGATAATAGAGTTACTAACAAATTATTTTTTTAATAATAAAACTGCTTCCTTCATTTAGTCAGTTAATAACATTTTGTATGTTTCAGCTGTACGTTACGGACGTGTGCCAAAGAGGTCTAGGCCTCAGTCGGAGGGTGGTGAGAAGGAAGACGCGAGAGTTTCCACTTCGGACTCAAGCGAGCCTTTGCCTTCGATGCCGGAGCCAGACTCCAAGAGTGTGGCTGTGTTTGAGATCATCCTGAGTGTGGCACAGGCACATCAGGCCCATTGTGAGTACACAGAGGAACAGACAAGAGGACTGCTGCGTAAGCCTGTTTCCGCCTCTCCGGTCAGTGGATTTGTAATATATTATATGGTATATAAATCAGTGAGGCATAACATTAGATTTAAGTCTCTTCTGCCTTAATTGGGATTGATGCCCCACCTTGACATTAAAAATATATATACACTCTTACTATCAAGTACTTACTTTACTTTATCCAAGCCTGTTCTCTAAACAAGGTCAGCTACATGGAACTGCTTCTCCCACCTCGCTCTGTCCTGCACAGTTTCTACCTCTAAGTTCAGGTCCTCCACCACTTTCCTCTTCAGAGTTATATTTTTTCATACCCAATTCCTTATCTGCACATGACCCAACCTTCTTATTACAACATATCTAGGATACATTCTATCTTCATCTCTGCCCTCACCTTCCTCAGTCCTCTTTGCGTCTCTGAGTACCAGTGACCTCTGTAATATTCTTATTACTGCTATTTTCAACATATTTTTCTCTCTTTTCCATTGCCCCATAGGAGCGGCTGTACCTAAGGGGCTAACACGGTGGTTTGTTCTGCAAGTGGTCCGGGTTCGATTCCCGATTAAATTACAGTTTTTGTCCTGCTGCTCCAGTGGTTCGGAAGTCAGGTCAAGCTGTTAGTTCCAAGGTTAAGTGTTAGAGGGCTTTTTACAGGGCTGCCCGAGAGGGGGGCCACTAGGGCCCCAAAAACCTGGGGAAGCCTCATGAATTTTTTCAACATTAAAATATTTCTAAGAGACTATTAATACGATCTTTAAAAGAGAGAACTTTTGTTTATTTGATTAAATATTGCTTCAATGTTTGGGGAAAATACTGTTTAAACAGATATTTTTAAAAAGTCTTATTAGAATTAAGAGATTAATTCAAATTTAATTCATTAATTCAGGCTAACGATTCCATTGTACACATGCAAGCTCGCGTCCACGCCAGACCACCGTGTCTGCGAGACAGTGGCAATCCTACTCCTACTGGTGACCAAGTCGTTACGATCGCATAGCAATTTGTTCTTATGTTGGATGTTGAGTGTGTGCTGAAAGGTTAGGTTCGGTTGAATATCATCTTGTTTTATAATGTTTATGTTGCTTAAATATTCATCTAGTTTTTAGTATAATTTGTAATAGGCCTAATTATACATTATAAATATTATGTAAAGTAATTCAATTCTTTATTGTTACAATGTGTCACAATTGAAAAACTGATTATAACTTTTCTATAGATCTGTCAGTTTTAAAAGGACCTCCTTGTAAAACGGATAATTAGTTAAGAGACAGTACTGGCAGGCATATCCAATGTCAATCTAAATATATAAATAAAATTACTTAATTAAAAAAAAATATATTTAAGTTCCTGAGAATAACAGCTGATGCTATATGAAGTTTGAGCAGATCAGCCTCTCAGTCTCTTCAAGAGATAACGAGAGCAGTCACTTACTCACCCCCAACTTATATACAACGGCACTGCCAGCCTCCAATAACAGAATATGTTGGGGAAGTTTTTTATAGAGGGAGTGTTGAATAAAAAAAGAGTTATGATAATCTAAACTACTACATGGTCTTGAAATCTGAAATCCAAAATCCAATCTATTTCTCACTTGAAAATTGTGATTTAATTCTATGAATATATCTAATTTATTACGTCGGATGTGAAAAAGAAGGTTTTTATAAAACCTATAAAATATATATCAACTAATATATGTTAACAGCCTGGAGCCAGATGACATTAATCTACATTCTTCATAATGTCAAATATTATTTGAAATGATGGACCAACAAACAAAATAACTGCTGCAATCACTAAATATTCAATAAAATATTGTTTAGCTTTTAGAATTAAATTTGGTTCTTATTTACAGATACTTAAGCCAAATTGTTTTAACTAGATATTGATATTTAAATAGATGTTAACCCAGAAACATGCAAGTAACAGGAATAGAAAATTAAAATTAACACACCACATTCAATGCACTTGTCAAATACTTTAACAAATTACATATAAAATCAGATTCAGTAATCAGTAAGTTTTTTAACTTTTTTTTCCAACAATTAAATTGCAGTAAGAAAACACGCTAAGGCTATGTCACTTTGTTTGTATTTACAGTTACAATATTACATTTCACACAATGCTGAACTGATTGTTCAAGAAGGAATGGGACGTATAATAGGGAACAGGAATATTTTGGTCAACAGGATAAAATTATCTACAAATTTTTACTCGTTATCTCCAAGTGTTTCTGTTATAGCCACATTGCACAGTTATTGTATTACTTTAGCTTTGTAACACTACTTAGTAAAATAATAAGCTGCAATATTTATATTTAAAGATAGGTGCCTACCTAAACCGCCCAATGTTGATAATTACTATAGCAAATAATAATGAAATAAAACATTTATTCTCTGAATTAAGTTTTTTATTTTCTTTTTTTACTATAGGACCTCAACGACAATTTTTAATAACTTGGCGAGGCCTAGATTTTGTATACAAATTAATGAAATAAATAAAATAAAAAGTAAATAAAAAACTAACTTTACCTGCAAGAAAAAATAAATAAATTCAAAAGCAAATGAAAATCACTGTTCATGTAATTTTAAACTTATCTTAATATATTCTCAGATACATAAGCATGATGCATCTTTTACGTTGAACTTAACTAATATTTCAATGATATGCCTTTTTTCAGCCATCAGCAGTTCCTTCAAGCCCCGAAGTGGCATCTTCAACGGCCGAAAGCCTGGAACAGCAGAGGATATGGCTTTGGCAGCAGCTGGCAACCCATGTCACCCCAAGTGTTCAGAGGGTAGTTGAGTTTGCTAAAAGAGTTCCAGGTGAATACATTATTAATTATTAACATTAGTTGAAACATTTTTACCAAACACAATATTAAAACATAAAAGTCAAATCAAAAGTTCTTTACTAATTTTTTTGTAAAATATATACACAAATATATTTATAAAAAAAATATATAATATATACAAATATATACTGAAACTGGTTGCAGTTCAGTAAAAAGTAAGATTTAAAATAGAAGGAGTGTTGTTCAACCAATGTTGTTCAACTTAGTTTGAACACTATTACCAAATGTTGATTAATTAATTTGAAATCTGAATTATATTTATAAGCAAGCACATTTCAGATTGCATATAAAATCATACTACTGATTGTAATTATTTGAATAAACAAAGCAATATGTTAGCCAAATGAGGTAATTTGAATTTGACCTTATATAAAATTAAATTTAGAGTTAAAAATATGATAAAATATAAAATAGAATAATTTATTTTGCAGCATTCAGACACTCAACATGCTAGTCATGCTAGTACAGAGGTTCCATCAATGACAGATAACACAAAAATGGTTCAAGTTTTTGTGCACATGCACATTTTTAATAGGAATAAAGTTTTAAAAAATTAAAAATCTATTCGGCCGAACAGTACATCTTTTGTTATTCCATAACTCAAGTTGCAGCATTGACATAAAGATGATAAACAATATAAAACATTCTTGCTATTCTACAATTTTTAATATCAAATAAAAGCTTCAAATAACTTTAATTTCAAGAAAATGTTCTAACTAAACTGATGTGCCATAATTGGCGAAAAGGGCTTATTTGAAATTAAAAATGTTTTCTATTGCCATCTCAATTCAACCAAGAATTAATGAAGAAAACATAAAAAAATTTGTACAACAGGCACAAAAAACAACATAAACTGTAAAAGACATGATTTTTATTGGGATTAACTTAATCTTAGTACATAAAATTAAAAAATGATGTACTCACTTATACTAAGTCTCTGGAACTACTGAACATGTTTTGATGAAATTAGAAGGGAATTTAACTTTTGTTAAGAGACCTAGAAAGAAAGGATTTCTCAAAATTCTATTGTTAAGGGGTAGAGACAGCCTCACAATGTTTCCATTTTTCCCATAAGAATAACATTGGCATTAATTTAATTTAATAATTTATTTTAAGCAGATGATACATAAAACATTAATATTTTGCTGTTTTCTTACTTTCTTTTTAAATTTTTAAGATACATTATTAATTATTAACATTAGTTGAAACATTTTTACCAAACACAATATTAAAACATAAAAGTCAAATCAAAAGTTCTTTATTAATTTTTTTGTAAAATATATACACAAAAAAATACCACAGTATACGTAATGTATATGTCAATGGGCTTAATGGAATATATTACGAACGTTCGGAAAACCGGATGCTGGGATGGAAAGGGTTAATTCTTACCCAGCTGTAAGTAACAGTGCTTCACTATGGGCAGCTAAGTTCCTCAAGTAGATCATGATTGGCTAGCCAAGTCGATCACAAATGCTAAAATGTTAGTGTAGTTTTGCAACATAGTTATTGTGGATACAGGAAAGAGCAGAGTGTGAGATTTAGACAGTTAGTGGCAAAGGACACGAGACATTATTTATTTTCAGGTAAAAGAGTATTGGGCAGGGCTGAAGTAGCTTGAAAATACTTGTAAATCAAATTTAACTTGTGAATTTCAAAATAAATACGCCCACGGCTAACTTGCGATTCTTGTTTTATGTGCTAAGATATCTAGTTTAATAAAAGTACTTGATACTTGTGTTTCCTTCATAAGGCCCACATAAATTTATATAAATTTAATAAATATAAAACATATATTTATATAAAACATATAAATAGCTCAACATAAAGAAATGGAAATAATAACTAGATCTTTAAAAAAAGATATTAATACAAAAAATTTAATACAAAAAACATTAGAATTAAAAATATAAAATAAAAATTAGGACATATAAAAATAATTCCAGCTCGGAAGGGTTAATTGTGTAAACATTTTAATTAAGGACTTACTGTTTGACAAACTTCCGGAATTGACACGAGCCTGAATAGTTGAACTGAGTGAACTTTACAGATAAGATTGGATTTGAACCATTTCAAGGCTTCTTGCTTGATCAAATGCTTTATCTAGTGTCAATGTAGACTTTTTAAGTAATACTTGATGTATGATATTCAATCAAAACCTGAGATAAAATCTACTCATATATCTTCATTTTTGTTTTCATTTGCAATTATTACCTTGAAATTACATTCATTGCCATCTATTTTTATTGTTTTAATAAATTGATCTGGAGAGTCATCAGCTGTTTCTCAATCATGTCAATCATGCACTTCATTTGTTGGTGTAGGTATTTTACCAACAGTTATGTACCAAAGATATAAAGAGCATTAAAGTCTTTACTTTTTGCAGTTGATTATTCAGTATTAGTCTCCAAACGGGATTACAAACCAATAAACTGAAAGACTAACAAAGTTTACACAAATATGCAGCTTCTTTTCTTCATTATGTTATTCTCTCATTGATTTAAGAAATTTAAAAATGATTTATACTATTTAGGTATTTTTTGTTGTTGTATTTGTATCAGCTTCAACAAATTATTAGGCATTAGATGACTATTCATGTTAAGAATTATTGGGATTTAATGTACATTGATGTGATTATTAAAACTCACTTGAGGAAGGCTTTTTTGTTCAAATATCAATAAAAATATTTTCAACATAATCATAAACATAATTATTGAAACATAAACTTATTAAGTTAAAATTGTTGCTTGATTTCTTCTTCGCCTTATGAGTTTCTTCAAACAAAGTTGAAAAACTGAAGCTGTCATAGGTTTGGTTGCTAAACAACTGCAACTGGCACCTATCTGATTTATTTCACCATCAATTGGAACTCAGACAGTCAACGCTTGGTCCTTACCTCGTTGTAAAGTATTCAGAACGACTCGCCAACTGGCTGAGTGTTTTGGTAACTCTTAAATGAAATAAACCAAAATTCTAAGCCCTTTCTGTTGGTATGCATTGTAAGGCTAAGAATATCTCTGAAAAATTAAACTAACTGGCAGATCGATTTATTAGATCTCTTCAGATAAGTGCCGGTTGCAGTTTTTTAGCAACTAAATCTACATATGACATCTTCAGTTTTTCAATTTTGTTTGAAGAAGCTCATAAGCAGAAGGTGAAATCAAGCAACAATTTCAACATAATATAAACATGTTATTACTGTGGAACCTTGATAACTCGACCCTCAATAACTCCAAATCCATGATTAGTCGAATTTTTAAAAATCCCCTTGAACTTCCTATAAGCGTCGATATTAATTTCACCTGTACAACTAGAATTTTTTTATGTTGAAGCCTTGATAACGTGAAATTTTCATTCTCTTGAATGGTACATTATAACCTTTACAGCTAGAAAATTGGAACAATGCAAACTTCTACAAGTCTAAGTTCCAATCACTTGACTTTTATAACTCGAAATTAGATCCATGCGAACCTCTAAAAGTCAAAGTTCCAATCACTTCACCTTTATAACTCAAAGTTTGTGATGGTAAACCTCAATAAATCCATATTCAACAACTATGCCATCTAATAAGGGAGCTAAATTTTCATGTTGTGACATGAATTGCTGCGCCTACCCCTCACCGCTGTCCATGTTTTATCTGTTTACTGCAGTGTTGTGTTAAGTGTATAATGTTCAGATAAACAATTATCAGGCAAACGCACTGCACAGCAACACAATTCAGAAAAATACAATAACCTGTGGACCCTTTATAACTCAAAGTCAGCGATATTTATACTGAACAACTCGAACCTTGTTTACTCGAATTGTTTTCACGTCCCTTCAGATTCGAGTTATCAAGGTTGTACTGTATATTAAATAGCTGTTATGGCTAAGTTGGAATAATACATAATAAAGATGTAATTAATACTTTATAAAATAATCTATTGAAGGGAATAAATTAATAATATTGGTGGTGTTTGTTGTTGAAAAAGTTAAATTTCTGTGTTAGTGTGAATATTTTACAAATATTATTGGAATTTTTACTCTATGTTAGACTTCTCTAACACAGAGTAAAAATTCAAATAAAAACTAGAACAAATAAAAAGAGTTGTGGAATTAAATTGGTACTAATTCCATATTACCAGCTTTCCATATTGCCACTGTATTGGGTTTCTCAATAGCTTTTAAAACTAGTTAATGGTTATTTTGAGTTCAAAATAAATATAAACTGAACCAAGAAAATAACTCATCATTGTTAATTCTTCCAGGATTCTGTGAACTCAGCCAAGATGACCAATTAATTCTAATCAAAGTTGGGTTCTTCGAGTTGTGGTTGACATGTGTAGCGAGGCTAGTCTCTGATTCATCCCTTACCTTTGCTGATGGCACGTACGTTACTCGACAACAGATGGAAGTTATGTATGATGTGAGGAGATTCAATATCCCATTTTTTATTTCTTTTTTGAATATGTCTTGTTTGTATTAATTTTTATAATAATTCTAGCTTATATTTTGAATCACTCACACTTTCAATACAAAAATAACTTTTGAAAACAGTGAGAAGATATATACATATTTTAAAAGAATTTAGTTTAAAATGTGGAACCATTTAAAATAACTTTGGTAAAAAAGGAAAGATAGGGCATCAGCAACCTTACCTGAGAAGAGAAGTCCACTTGTGCAGACAGGGGCGGATATATGCTAAGATTTAGGGGGAAGTCATAAGTTAAGAATATAGTTTTGGATACGGGAATATTGGAGGGGTTTGAGGCCATAAACAACTCCTAAATGGGTTAAAATATTACGTTTGGTGTTATATTGAAAGTTTTAGGCCGTATATAATATTATTTAACATTCATATATTTTTTAATTTTACTTATAGAATTACTAATATAGGTAGATTATGGAGTAAAACATTAGAGCATTTAGAAAGAAAATATAGCTAAGATATAGGCTTACTGAAATGATATAAATTTAAATTACCCATTTACAGTAACATAATGGAGATTTAAAGCAGTTTAAGAAAAATAACAATACAAAAACAACATAGAAATAGGTTGAAAGTAAATACAAAACTGTTTTAAGTTGTAAACATTAATATTCACAGTGTGAAAACAAAACCTATTTCTATATCCAAATAATATGGCCTCTAACAATAACAGTTAGTTATAAAATATTTAACATAGTTATAAAATTTACATTAGTAACAAACAAAAAAAATATAGTACCGGGTTTCCGAAAAAGAATGCCCTGATTTTGAATGGGTGTAATTTAAAAACTATTCAAGATATTTAAACGATTGAAACGTCAAATTGAAGAGGAAAGATCAAAGTTTTGTTTTCCGTGTGGCATGGGAGTGAGCGATGACCTTGGCATGCGCAGAATTGCTGCGCAGTGACAAGCCGCCATTGCCACAACACGCCCGCCAGTCATCAGTACAATGTTCACCACGCAACAGAAGGCACAGTGTGTTCTGTGGTACGCAGAATTGAAATCGTTTGTTAGTGTGAAGCGTCGGTTTCAAGTGACGTATCGAGGCCTAAATCCGCCCAATGACAAAGCAATTCGTCGCTAGTTTAACCAGTTTCGTGAAACCGGGAGTGTGTTGAAAGGACATTCACCTGGCCGGCCAAAAACAAGTGATGACAAAGTCGAAGAAATCCGACAATCTTGCATTAGAAGCCCGAAAAAATCGACTGTTCGACGAAGCCTTCAGTTAAACATACCTAAATCGACACTCCACGATGTAATTTGTAAGAGATTGAGGCTCCATGCCTACAAAATTCAGTTAAGACATGAGATTAAACCCACCGATCGCCCCAAGCGAACAGACTTTGCTACTTTTATGCTGAACAAAATTGATGACAATCCTAATTTTCTGAAAAGAGTGCTGTTTTCAGACGAAGCAACATTTCACACAAGTGGTGTTGTAAATCGTCATAATTGTCGTATTTGGGGTTCCAAACAGCCTAACATTGTGCAGGAACATGTACGCGATTCCCCAAAAGTGAACGTGTGGTGTGGGTTGCTGTATGACAAAGTTATAGGCCCTTTCTTTTTCGCCGAAAAAACAATTAATGGCATCATTTATCTAGATATGCTAGAACAATTTTTGTTTCCCCAAATTGACAATATTGAAGCACAAGGCGGTGAACGAGTAATTTTAATGCAAGATGGCGCGCCGCCTCATTACCTTCAATTAGTGCGCGATACACTGAACAACAAGTTTCCAAATGGTTGGATAGGCAGGGGTGCGCCCATTCCCTGGCCTCCCAGGAGTCCTGATTTGACCCCTTTGGACTTTTTTCTTTGGGGCTACGTAAAGAATACTGTTTATGCCGAAAAGATTCGGGACTTGCCACATCTGCGTGCGCGAATTTCGGCAGTGATCGCTACTGTTACACCTGAGATGCTGCACAACACATGGCGAGAAATCGTATACCGATTTGATATCTGCAGAGGAACAAACGGAGCACACATCGAAACATATTAAGGTATGAGAAAAAACTTTGTTCTTTTTTCTTCAATTTGACGTTTTAATCGTTTAAATATCTTGAATAGTTTTTAAATTACACCCATTCAAAATCAGGGCATTCTTTTTCGGAAACCCTGAATTATCAAGTTTACAATACAAATTCTGGCGCCTATTTGTTTTGGCAAATCTAAGTATGATTGCTTCGGGGTTCAGTTGAAGTTTTCCGTGGACAGACATGAGAGCAAGTACAGTAAGCCTTTCCTCTCCGGTTTAGCACAAAGCCATATCTTAAGACGACGAAGTGTACAAAAACTGCGCTTCAGCTGTTGCTGCACTGACAGGAAGGGTGGCAAGAATTCGCAAAAGTTTATGAATTGTAGGGTACATTTGGATGTCACAGTTTTCTAAAGCTTCCAAAACCGAATTCGGAAGTATTTCCTTATTAGATTTTACTCGCTTCCACTTCTGAGCCCATAGTAACAATTCTTGTGTTGCAGATGTGGTTGAAGATCCAATTAGTCCTTGTAAGAATTTACTACTTCCTTCATAGTAAATTCATCATCTGAGGTTATTTCGAATTTGGGCAATATGACACGAAGCTTAAATAAATTCAGTACCTCGGATGAAAGTCTCTCCTTTAGGTTTGTGATAACGTGATCTAAAAGTGGTACATAAACAGATTTCCGAAAATATTCCATACATGACTCAGCAGGATGATTTGGACAACTGGTTTGTGAGGATATGAGGCATGGTATTTTTAAATCCACATCCAACTTCTCTGCTACTTATCATACTTTATGGTAGAGATTACTAAAAATGGATTCAGCTTTGTCTCGTTTTTCTTCTAGTACATTTAGAGTGTCTTCAATTGCTTCAGTACTCTTTTTAACATTAAACTATTAACATTAAATTGACTGCTTGGGGCCAGATTAGAGTCAATACGCTAGAGCAAAGAAATTTGTATTAAGATTGTTTATCATGGCTTTATAGGAGACTCTCCGACGAAGCACAATATTGTTGCTAAGTCAAGTTTTTTTCTTTAAAACAATACGTCCAACCGTAACCGTAAAACCTAACATTTTTTTAGATTTCTATGGCTTTGGGGGGATCCTCTCCTGTATCCGCGCCTGTGTGCTAAGAAGAGGAAAACATGATAGATGCAACACTTAACATAATTGTTCGGTGCCATTGACACTTTCCTCACCTGACCCCTCATCCCCCTCCACCTTTTACATTAACCCACCCACATACCCAAACACATACAGTAGTATTGACCTACCTACCGTCCCCCGGTGGTACTGAGGAAAGTGCATTTCACACTGAACATTTGTGATATAAGTTGTGTCTTTACATGTTTTCTTCCACTCTCCACAAGTGGACTTGTCTTCTAAGGTAATGTTGCTGATGTCTTATCTCTCCTAACTCCTACTAATATATACTAATTCCTGGCCTAGTGCTCTTTAACCTAACCTTAAATAATTTAATAAACAATCCCATTCCAACCCCTTTTTTCCCTAGTTTTACCTTGTTATTGTTTGTAAACATTCTTCTACTAGAATGGAACTGAGTAAATATGTTCTGATATGGATGATTTGGGGTGAGAAATTAGAGAAATGGAAGAATATAACAATTCATAGAACAGGTAGAGAAAAGTAATTTTACTATAATTGATAGCTTCATAGACAGGGGCATAGACGGGTTAACGTTTGAAATATGAGAAGATATGGAAAGGGAAATAAAAGTAGAAAAGAAATATTTTGAAACTCAGTCGAAGAAAAAAGTAAATGATAAAGATATTCATATCAAGAAAAGGGCTGTAAGACAGGACTAATATTTACCTTCTCAGACTACCTTTAGGAGTGTGCCTTCCTCCCTAAGGTCTTAGTGTGGATGTCCTATGGAATCATATTATTCTACCCATGAGGAATTTGTGAATGCTGATTGACTGCTTTATTTATGATAACTTTTTATTATGAAAAAAAGGAACTGTGTGGTAATGAGGAGATTTTTAAAAGCTAATTTGAAATAATTGTTAACTGACGGATATTTTAAATTAATATTTTTTAAATTGATTTACAAGAAGACCAGCTGGTATTTTATTCACTAGCAAAAGAGAGGGTGGAGAGACGAGAGCTAGCTTATACAAAAATGGGTTAAAATTGGGAAGTAAACTCATCAATCTATCCACACCCACAGAGACCACGTGGTTCGGTGTTTGAGGCCGAGAGTCCACACCAATCACAGCAGCATCACCAAGCTAGAGATGAGCCCGGCTCAAAGTCACTAAAAGAGTCATTTCTGTGGATGGTCAAGCGGATGTCTAAGTCCTTTGAACGAGGAAGCTGGGACGAACCGTCGACGCATACCACACAAGGAAGTTCTAGAGGCATAATATTTAGATGGGGTTTATAAAAGAAAAAATTAAATTTTGAATAGAGTTAATTTAAGTGAAATGAGAAAAACTATTAATTTAAAAAAGTTAGAGGGGACCCATAAAAACCACAATTGAGAAGCCCAGAGAGAACCAAGAATTGAGAGTTAACCAAGAGTTGAAAGAAAAACACTGTCAACTGTTGAGTGTAATTTGATCAAGCGTAATTTTCGAACTGGACTTACAATCACGTGTATCCAAATCAAACAATTATTTTTAAACAGATCTTTTCCAAACAAATTGCATTTAATCAAGAATTAAATTGCACGTTGGATTTGCTTTGCAAATTTATAATTAGTTTTATAGAAAAAAAATATAAAAATATTTAGTTTGAAGTTTTTATTTTCACCTATTTTTCAAAACTAGGCGTATGTATTCAAAATATCAAAAGCAAACCCAATGCACAATATTATAATGTTTAAAATGACAACTCATACACAACTTTTGTCAATAATAACAAAAATATTTAAATTCGCAAATAACATTTTTCTTATGGGATTAAAACCAACATGGCCGACAGCCTCTGCAGACCCTTAATGTGTTTTGAACTCATTTTGTGGGGCAATAAGACGGAAACACTTACCACATATGAAGGGCGAATTTACAAATTTATATTCAAGATGTGATAACTGATATTTGTATTACTGTGAGGAAAAAAGGCTAAAATGTTAATCTAGAGTAATTATTAATTTCTAGGTATAAATTGATATTGTTACACTAAAAGTGTTACATGTCTTTAAATAATCAAATTGAATTAAACCTTTATCTCTGTTTCATTTTGGAAGATAAAACATAGTACATTGATTTTATACACAAACAGATTTCCCATCCAATGTTAAAGTTTGAGTCTCAAAATATCAGCTGTTTTTGCGGTCTGTTGTGGAGCGCTAGTGTAGTCCCATGTAAATGTAATGCAGTTTAAACCAGCTGAGGTTGTGGGCCTCATTAACTAACAAAATTACAGTCACAAATATTCCTATTAGATGGAATATCTATTGTAGGTGTATATAATCAAAGATATTACTAACATTAATTGTATGTATATTTCAGAATGAGTTTGTCTCATCTTTATTTCACTTTGCCAACTCATTCAACACGTTGTCGCTGAATGACACAGAGATAGGATTGTTCTCAGCTATTGTGCTGCTGTCTGCCGACCGGCCGGGTGTCACAGATGTTAAGGCTGTTGAACATTTCCAAGACAGACTAGTGGAAGCATTGAAAGTACAGGTAAACAGGATAGGAGAGTCTTTGTCATTCACTGAATATGAAGGTTGCTATAATGCATGCAAACTTGGCTTTGTATTTATTGTTACTATGGATGTTGAATTAACACGTTCACTGCTGATTGTTATAAAATACTTTTGTTACAAGGTAATTTAATAGAATAAAATTAAAAGAACATTTGAACAAACTTCCATATTTTTAATGACTAAACAGAAACTATACACTTCAGATAAAAAATAACTGCAACAGTACTTTTTAAGAATAATAAACATGATAATAGAAAACATATGTAAAACAAAAAAAAGACATGAATTTTCATAAGGAAGTCTTTGAGTACTAAAAATATAATAAATATAAATTAATAGTTATTATATGTAACATTCCCCTACTCAAGGCTTCCTTATACTTCAAAGAAAATTTAGGTCATTCCAATTTGTTGTCTTACAATCTTTAACCTTGGTCCAAAAAGAGGTTTTGTAAACATATCAGCTAGTTTTTCACTAGTGTCAATTCTCTTCACTTTTAGGTTTCCTGCTGTCACTTGTTCTCGTATAAAGAGGTGTTTGATTTCAAAGTGTTTGGTTCTTCTATGATGTTCTAGATTCTGTGCTAGACATATAGCGGCTTCATTGTCTACAAAGATCACAGGTGTGCTTTTAAGTTCAGTTAGTGCACTTAGTAGTCGCTTTAACCAAATTGCATCCCTGGCTGCCTCACTCGCAGCTAGTATCTCAGCTCCCGTAGTTGAAAGTTGATCAGAAGGCTGTCATTGGCTGATCCATGATAACGCTCCAACTGCGCACAGAGTCAGTAGTCCTGTTGTAGACCTCCTGGTTTCATGGTCACCGCCAAAGTCTGAATCGCTGTAACAATTAAGTATGCCACTTCCAACATTCTTCTTGTACACGATTCCACTGTCTTTAGTACCCTGAAGGTATCTGAGTATTTGCTTCACTCAACACCAATCATTTGCTGTAGGATTTTCTAGGCATCTGGACACTGCGTACGTGATGTCCGGTCTGGTACTAACCATGAGGTACATGAGGGCTCTAACAGCTTCTGGATATAGGAAAGATTTCTCCGTTCTGTTATCTTCTAGTTCAGATTTTACTATAGGTGTTGGGGCTGATCTGCAGTTTTCCATATTGAACCTTTCCAAAATTCTTGAAACATATCTTTTTCAACTTAATTTGATATTTTCATTAGATTCTAAAATCTCCAATCCTAAAAAATAATCTGCTGGTTTTGACTTGATTTTAAATTCTTTCTTCAATTCTTCTAAGAATGATTTTATATCTTCATCATGAGTCATAGCGATGAGTCCATCGTCAACATAGAGAACAATGATTAACTTATGTCCATTATAATTACGGATAAATAGACATGAGCATCATCACTTTTTTCCAGTCCCAGGTTTGTTAGGACTATTCCAACTCTTGTTCCAGCATCTCGGTGCTTGTTTTAAACCATACAAACTTCTATTAAGCTTGCAAATGCAATTACTGTTATCGCTGAATCCTTCCGGTTGATGCATATAAATCGCTTCATTTATTTTGCCATATGAAATAATAATTTATTCCTTCAAATAATACATAATTATGAACAAAAATTACAACTCTCGGAATTAATCAACCACAGTTTTCCAGTAGTTATGGTTGATGAGTCCAGTCCATTTACATAATCAACAGATAAAAATGGCTCACTGTGGCATCTGCTTAAATAGTAATAATGATATATTTACCTATATACAGGAGTAATACTACAAAAGTAGACTAAAACATTTTTATATTTGAGACAAATACCTAAATATATAAAATATAATAGACACAACATTTGTCATATGTACTTAGAATAATATAGACAGAATTAAACAAAACATCGAACAAACAAACAAACTATCAACCATCATAACTTTAAACAAAAAACAACAGGAAAAACATCAAATGAAAAATAAATACCTATTTAACACAGTTTTTACATCAATATATAATCTGTTGAAATAGGTTAAATAATGAAAATCATATATCTGAGTGCTAATGTTTTTATATTATTATATTTTATATTATTATACCTTTTACCTAATATAAAAAGGTATTAGTCACATCAAACTTTGTAAGTTTCATACCTTCATTAGCAGCTACTGCAATGACACTTCTTATTGTTGGCATTTTGGCTACTGGACTAAAGGTTTGATTATAATCAATTCCTTTCTTCTGAGAAAATCCCTTGAGAACTAGATGAGCTTTGTTTCTGCCTATGGATCCATCCGCATTTGTTTTGATTTTGTTTACCCATCTACAAGGTATGGCTTTGTGACTTTTGAGAAGTTCAGTAAGTGTCCACTCTTCATTCATGTTAAGTGAGCTAATCTCATTTTCTGTCGCTTTTTGCTAGTGGAAATAATCTTCAGAGTTTGTTGCATCCATATATGTAATTGGTTCATATGTGCATTCTTCACAACAGCACTCATCACAAATTCTTCAAAACGAACTGGTTGATCTATCTCGAAGATGGTGAGTTTCAGAGTTTGTACGATGTTTTCTTCCTGTTCATCTGCGTCCTCATCTATTGATTCATCATCAGAAAAGCAAATGAGAATGTTTTCTTCTACAGGGGCTGAACAGCTCTTGTCTTCTGTTGTAAAGGGAACTTTTTCATCTGAAGACATGGGCCTATTTACTAATAGGCTCTTTAAGAAATTTTACATCCCGAGACCGAATGACACTACATTTCCTTGAATTCCAGATACGATACCCAATCATTACCATCATATCCGATAAGTTTGCACTTCATCACTTGCTTGTCTAACTTACGTCTTCTTTGCTTCGGAACATGGGCAAAACAAGTAGTCTCGATAACTCGTAAATGTTTTACCAAAGGACTTTTTGTGAAACATAATTCATATGGAGTCTTGCCGGCAACTGATGACTTAGCAGTTCTGTTCAAAATATAGGCTGCGGTATTTATTAATTCAGCCCACAAGCCTTGGGGCAGATCACCGTGAGCATGCATCAATGACCTTGCACATTCAACAATAGTTCGATTTTCTCTCTCTGCAGATCTATTTTACTGTTGGGTTTACGGCATTGTGACCAATTGTTGTACTCCATTTGCTTGAAGAACTTGTCTAAAACTTTCGTTGTCAAATTTACCTCCTCGATCACATCTTAACTTGCATATTACATGGCCTGTGACTTTGACTTCTGCAAGAAACTGCTTGAGCTTCTCTACAACTTGAGATTTTGTTTTCATAAGCTAAACACTGTGGTAGCAAGTAAAATCATCCTTAAACAATACCAAATATTTTGAACCTCCTATTGACTCAAAGAAAGGTCCGCAAAAATCAGAGTGGATTATTTCACCCGGCACTGAAGCTCTGTGTTCATCTCTGCTTCTAAAATGCGTTCTGTGCATTTTTCCATAAGCACAACCTTCACATACCTCATTGTCAAGCTTGAGATTAAGGTTCAGTTCCTTCCTTGCAATTTCTTGTTCATGGGTTTTGCTTTGATGTCCTAGTCCATCATGAAGTAACTACAACTGATCATCAGCTGGTACTCCTTCCATAACAGCTTAAACAAGCCGCCGCCTCGACTTCTATGTCCTTTGATGAGCGGTTTACCATTGTTATCAAACAAAGTATAACCCTCAGATGTTGAAACAAATTTACTATTTACATTTAAATCTTGAGCAGCAGTTACAGAAAATAAGATAGCGAAAATACCAGGTACATTCCGTACATTGGTTAGCTTTACTGGATTCCAAACACCATTCAAATATGTTTCCATAAAAATTGTTCCTCTACCAATAGCACTTGTCTGTTGTCCATTTGCCATTATAACTGCATGAGGTAACTCAAATTTTTCAAAGTCGGTAAGAATGTCCATACAATGTGTAACATGATTGGTAGCACCATTGTCCACCATAAATACCTTTGTTTGGCCCCAGAGGTTTGCATGCAATAGTTTGTGGAAAACTCCTTCACCCCTTTAAAAATTTGTTTCACAATTCGAATAAATTTTGGAGCATGGTCCAAGACAGGACACAAAACATGTTAGAGCAGTTACAAATCCTCCAGTAGTAAGATCTGTGACTACCCCAATATGGTCATACACATAAATGTACATAAATACACCTTATGTTATCGCAGAGATTTGAAGTTGGATATTCTGGCGTTGTATAGGATTCCCCTGTGTAATCTATGTATGTGGGTTGAAATGAAGTGACTTTATAAGCTGGGAGATCCCCCCATGAATGAAGTGACGTTTTAGAATTTATTTTTAAAGATATGATGCTTTAAATATACAAGTTCATATAACACTTCTTGTGGACAGTGTTTAAACCCATGGAGCTAAGAGAAATTGAATCAGTTGAGGTCCATCATACAAATAAACTCTTTTGTTTAATGTATAAAAAGATCTACAAATGGATTCATATGCTTGTATCACTAGATGACAATAAGGTGAGTAGCTGTGAGACATGGATATGATCATCAGGATCAATGAAAGGACTAAACGTTCCCAATATTGGATAACACATTGTTTCATAGTTGAAGAACTTGGCTTGAGATTCAGTGCAACCTGAAGCTTGAATGAGTTAAAATATTATGTTTACCGTTGTTGATATGAACAGCTGATTTATGAAGAAGGCATACAGTGTTTTTATTCATTTTATTTATTTCTAAGACGCCGATTGTAGAGATATAGGCGAATATTAGGGGTAAATGAGTGTGATGAGTGTAGATGAATGAGTGTAGTCATTGTTACTATCTGAGTTCAACTTAGCTCAGAAAGGACTATTTATTAATAGCCCAATAGCCAAGGCAACTACGGGACCTACAGCTTTACGTGGAATCCAAACCACGTAGTGTTGGTATGATTTTCAGCTAACTGACAAGTCTAACATTCAGTTCTCTTCCCTATAACATCTGAACCTTGACTACCACCCAACATGGACACCCCAGACCTCTCCAGTAATGTCCACGTCGATGGCAACCATTGAGCGGATGCTATATCGGTATTAAGAGGACAGAGCATGGAACCTATCACCTACAATCTCCCAAACACTTTGTCCCCAATTAGCTGGTTTACAGCATTACGCCATCAGTGCTGACTTTTATTATCATTCGTTCCGTACTTTGAAAACTGTGCTTTTACATAATAACACACAAACCAAATTACCTTTGTCATTATTTACTGTTACCAATAAAAAGAATAATTTTTGTATTTCCTTACTCAATTATCGGTTTAAAACTTCAAGGTCAAATTTTGACTGAATATAGCTGCCATTTCGTAATTGTCATTAAAGATAAATAATGTTTTCCTAGAAATTGTGTCTTTATGTTATAAAGGTTCATGCAACATTTCACCAAAGTTATACATTTTTTAAGTGAAGAAACAAAATGACTTCTGGTAAGAAACCATATTTTAGCTAATTTAATAATGTGATATTTTGAATCTCTTATGGAGTTTACAGACTCCCATATATGTTTTATGTATGGACATACTTGTCAGTATTAGTTATTATTACTATCCCATTAATCACTTGGACACCGATTTACATAAGCTCTAATTTTATCATTTAATGAATAACAACTCAATCTAACCACCTGCAAAAAGCTATTAAGAGTCTTCCATACCAAATTCGAAAGTTGCAGTTGAACCCAGCGCTTCTAAACTCGTTGCTTATAGGTGAACTAAAGGAACTCTATCCAGTGTTGCGTGTGCCGCCTACCAAAAGTAATTCTCCCATCCGTGTTTGAACTGTCGATGTAGGCTGTGTGAGACAAGGCCAGGAACATCTCTCACTCTTTGCGGGTGGGCAGGCTATAAGGGTCAGTGCTCTGGGCCTATTGTATACTAGACCAACCTAGCCCAGAGTCGTACTTCTAACTTTTGGACAGCCGTCCAATATCGCCCAGTGTGAAAGGAGCCTCATCAGATTTGCCAACTGCTGTGTCAACACTTGGCACCCCATGTCCCAAAGCAATCTTTTTGCATGTTTATGTGGCAAAAGCAATAAGTGGAACATACATAAAGCATGCTACCTTCTACCTCAAAGTTGACATATTATTATTATTAACTGTTTAATTGTATATTATTAATAAGCCTATTAAAAGCTCATTTATATTTAATGGTATGTTAACAATGAAAAAAATTAGTACTATAGTTCCATTCACAATGATATGCCCATAGACACATACATAACACATATTTAAATAAAAAACTCAACACATATTCAAAAAGAAACATTTAAAATGAAAAATTGAAACCAAATAAACTTATGGAAACCAAAAACATATTTGTTTACTAACAAACCTGTTTCAACACTTGCTTGCTTGTATGTATACCATCAATGAATTATTAACAGATTTTATTTCATGTGGTAAAGGATAATTTGGCAGTTTTTTTACTGTGTTTGTTTATCACCCAAACAAATACAATGTTATAAATAATTAGTTACAACAGGAGAATAGCAAAACAGTTTTAATATATTTAATAATCAGTGAACAAAATAAAAATTTAAAATAAAGTAAAATATTAGTTTGATATAATGACTGAATACAAATAATCTAAAACGTTTAATAAGTATCCTAAATATTTTTAAAATATCAAAATCACTCACATTCATCGAATTAGGAACAAAGATGCCAAGATACCCAAAGCATAAATTAGTTGAAAATGGTCCAAATTACATAGCCATCAAAATATTGAACAACAATCCTAAAAATTTGAAAAAGTGAAGAAACAACCAAGTATTTTCTGACAAAACTTGAAGATTCGTTACACAGGCTTGTCCATATAATACCATCAATTAATTTTTTGCAGTTTTTACTTCTTGTTTTTACGCTTGGCTCAACAGTAGCTGCATGTATATGCGCTTGTGGCGTTGGGTGGTGCAGTGGAAATGTACACTGCCAGACAAAAACCAGTCTCGTAGTGATTGACAGGCTAACAAAAGGTAGCGAGTCGCACAATGTGTCTCATGAGTCACCGCCCATAACCCAATTAAACCCATAACCCATAACCCGCACTACCAGATTAAATTAGAATAATTATTATGAAAATATTATTTTTGTAATTATTACGTGTATATGTGCTTACAGCGTTTAGAGCAAAGTCAATATATGTGCATATATGTACTTACGGCGTGATAAGGATTAAATTACATTTTTTCTTTCTACAAAGCGATAATTTATTACAATATGTAGTTTAGTTTTCTAATTTTTACTATCATAGCCTGGTGTCTCATTTAATATACATTTTATATATAAAGTAAATTATTTAATTCAAAATTACTATTTATTTACGATATTATCAGTCAATCTGTCCACTAGATAACTAGACAACTAGAGATGTTTCAAATCAAAAGACTCATCATCAGGTCATTTGTCTCCATTAAGATGAACTTGAAACTTATTTTATTTAAAATTCACACACGAAAAAAACATACTATGGCACACACTTATATCGTTCTGTAGGTGATTAATGGACAAGAACTGTCCGGGGCTAAAATGTCTTATTTTAATCAAAAGGAAATAACTTGCGTATTTTGTATGGTATAATTAAAAACAATTAGATCTAAAAAACATGAAATAGATTTTAAAAATGATAAATTGATGTGCAAAATATACCATAGGAAACTGTAACAATCTACCAATGTAATATAATCAAATACAAATATTGCACATCAATATAGTAGGCTAAACACTATTAAATGAATCCTTTAATTTAAATTAAAATAAATAGGTAATAACAAAATAAATCCCGTTTACATTTGATCTGCCCTTGTACCAACAATATAAATTAAGGTATTATAAACATAGGGGGTGCAAAGAGGTCTAGCCATGTCTTTTTCTCTCTTCTCTTGTGCTTTCACTATATTCTGGCTCCCTGAGTGGCATCCTGCTCCTCTTTCGGGGATCCAGTAATTCGGGCAATAAGCAGTGATGATAAAAATCACATAGTTTCTTCTCCATCTCCGATTTCCAAAAGTCATCATCTCTGATTTTTTCAACTGTCTTCATTTCTAAGGGAGTCCGAATTGCAAAAACGCAATATTTTCTCCTAGTGATATGGAGTTGCCCTTGAACTTGGTAGTAGTAATTATGTTTCTTGTTTATTTTAAATTCATTCCATTTTTTTAAACAATGAAGCTACCTCGTATATAAAAGATTTGTTACTTTACATCTACTGCTAAACAAAATAATACTAGTCTTCAAATAAATTATATTTACTCCAAAGCCACATAAGCCATATTTTTAAATGTTAAAAATTATTGATACAAGTTACCTGTAATTTTTTTCTCTAGTGAATAAAAATTATATTTCTTGCAAAATGTTGTAACTTTTCTGTATAGGACAAAATGTATGAAACATTGCACAAAACCGTAAACATATATAATATTCATTTTATAGAGAACCCTCTCCATAGTGTAATCCCTCTTTTTCTATCCCAACCTGCCACCACCGCAGAGTTGATGTCCATTCAATCAGTTACTTCTAGCCCACTCCAAAGTGTGTAATGAAAATTACATATATTGCACTTGATAAGAAATCAGCTTCCCAGTCCGTGAGAAATTTCATCATGTTACTAAAAGAACATCAAAATTATATGCCGTGGTTGATCATCATCTTTATTTCGTCAAAAAACCATTTCACATCTATGATACTAGTTCTGCACAAGCCCAACAAAATGTTCTCTGCTTGTACTCCAGGAAAATAATCGACTATTGCAGGATAACACCCAGGTACAGTAGAAGAATACTCAGCTACGGCGGAAGAAAGTTCAGACATTGATTCTATATCAGCCGCATCGTCCTGAATAATTGGTTCGAAAGCCGAAAACGAAGGCTTACTCTCTTCTCCCATTAATTGCAATGCCCTATTCATTTTGCACTTTGCGTATGATATTCTTCGATTCAGTAGTGGTAGATGCAGATTGTTCGAGTCCGAAACTTTTCAATACTCGCCATTCTAACTGGCAACAAGAACTAACGACTTCCGGGAATTTATACTTTCAAGTTTATGACTACGGGATGTACCTTATGTTATCACACTTTTTAGAAGGGAGCTTCTTAAAATGATACTTGTTGGTTGAATTGGTTAGTCATGCAATTATTGTTCGAAATCAACCAAACATATATAAATATATTAGTTTTTACAATAATGATTACATAGCTGTTATTTTTTTAATACATCATTTTATACAGTCTGACATCAGACTTCATGTTATTAAAAGATTGCGCTACCGGATATTGTATCAATTTGCTGCACGATAGTTCTCTGCGGGGTTGCTTAAGCCTCGCTCCGATCAGTGGCCGATCAAAGTGAACATGCCTTTACTTGTGACAGCATTACGGTGTTATTTATCAAAATATCATTTTGAAATTTTATAACTAGCACTATAAGATACGGCACTAGTGAAATGCATTGTTAGTTTTTGAAAATATTCCATCATTTTCCCATAGTAAATACCCCAATTATAGGTAACATTAATTGCATTATCTAATTAATTTGAGGAAAAATGAAATTTTCGCAATTGCATTTCACTAGAATTACTTAGTACTTAGTACTTCTAATTTGATTCATCAATTTAGTAATTTGACACCTCAATTGTTATTTTAAGATGAGCAACGTTGATTCGAAGTTAACATTGTTTTTATGGGACAAAAATCCAATATGGTGGCAGGGCATGCAGACTCTTAATCTGATATAACATACATTATGAAAAAATAATTAAAAGCCTTATAACTACTAAGAAACATCATAACAACCAGCAACCCTTGATTCTAGACTAAGTATTTGTAATAAACTGATTAAGTACGGAGACACTAGTTTGGTTTCTTTTGTAAACCATCCTGACATAAAATTGAATGAACAACTCCTTTAATAACAGTTTTGGCTAACAAGTAGTTGTTTTAGGAGATTTTCTTAAGCCTCACACCGAGGTGTTGGCACTTCTCAAGCGAACCTGAACAGTTTTCCAGACTATTAGCACCGGGTAGGTTACATTACTTTATTAACAATCAATTTCAGTTTTCAAATAATCAATTTTCTTGTATAAAGTATGATAAATTGTGATCTTATAACTTAGGAATATTATATTAGTATAAATATTTATCTTAAAGCTTAAATTTTACATCACTGTAAAATTAAGCTGTAGAGCAACAAGCATGATGGCTCAGTGGCTAAGGCTTTGGACTGTGGAGGTCTAATGTTCGTATCCCCAACTGAGCTAACGATTAGTACTTCACTCATTATTTAAATAAAGTTTACACACAGGCCTGCAGATCCATGTAAATTGGGAGTGAAGTTTTAATATTACAAAAATGTGACAAATAATTGGTTGTCTTTATTTATCTATGAAAAATTATTTTATTTGTATTAAAATTTTGTATTTTAGTTGGGAAGAAATCACTCAGGGGACACACAAATAATATCAACCATCTTGCTGAAATTGCCTGAACTGCGGAATCTCGGCACTAAACACAGTATGCACCTTGAGTGGTTCCGCACCAACTGGGACAAACTGAGACTACCACCATTGTTCGCAGAGATCTTTGACATTCCAAAGTGTGAAGAAGATCTCCAGTGAACACGGTAAGAACTGTAATGGTGAATGTAATACAATAGTGAAATATGGAATCTTCTTTCCATTCCCTTCTTCTATTTAAAGTATCCTATCTGAACTGTACAGTAAAACCTTTTTCCTCGTCCAAAATAATGATTAAAATGTGTATGGTTTTGAGGCAATTTTTAAATTGAACATTTTAACTGATTATAATATAATCAGATCTACATTTCAGACAAACATTGATTCATTGAAATATAAATTTAAATGATCAGCAAGTGGGAAATGTTTGATGAAATGTCACTTCTCAAAACAGTATAAAAATCACATTATACCAATTTTATATAAACTGCATTGTGTACATGTGTACTTTTATTTCAAAAGTTATTTTGAAACAAATTCACTAAAATACTAAAAATATGTCTTAGGCCCCATCGGGCCTGGCCGCATAGAGCGCAGTAACACAAGTTTGCTTGCACTAAACTCACTTTATTTATATTCTAATAAAATATTTACATTTATTTCCATCCAACCTTATCCAAACATTTCAAGGGGAAAAGTGCCAGTTCTCCAGAACACTGGATACACATGTAGGTTTTATTTTATGACTGCGATTTTGATCATTTGTGCATTGCTGGCACCATCTGGAAGCACATTTTTGTCCCTTGTTCCTCTTTCAATCTTTGAAATACCATTTGGTACGCCAGCTCCTTGGGGAGGAAGCCTGGGAGTTAGTGCAGCTTTTGGGGTATAAGTTTGTCTATGACATCAAGTGAAAAATTGGAAAATCGCATCTTGGTAGTGAAATGTGTACAGTTTATATGCATTGAGCATCATCATTTGTAGTACATGAACACTTTCTTATACCATTTTGTTGGTTTGTAATCACAAGGATAATAACTTAATAACTGATCACAACTGTAAATTCCTTTCATTTTGGCATTGCAATGGATTATATGTAGTGGTTTTTGCTTTTATACAACCCGGTGATTTACTTCTGCACTCTTAATGTTCCTGAAACCGGTACTGAATTTTTGTAACCCATTTTCCCACCATCACACCTTCTGCGTGCTATGCGTTTCACTTTTATTATTATTGCCTCAGTTACTTCAGGAAGTAAATATTTCATTTGTCTATGAAGGATGCCTGTCTACTACATTTTTTTTCGAATAACTAAGCAGTCAGAGGGAAAGAGTTATAATGATTGTTAAGGTATTGCAAATGCTCAATACCCAACAGATTTCTCATCAGATTCATGACTACTTTTTGAGCATGACGCACACCTCTTAGTTCCCCACCTTTTCCACTATAAATTGTAAATACTAGGCACATACAATAGAGCCTCGTTATCTGACATACTGCTATTCAACATTCCCTTTCAACCAACATGCCCATCCCAAAATCGCCACTGTAAAAAACGTCTGATATTACAAGATAGTCGGGGCCGGACCTGACTTTTATACAACGAAAATCAGTTAATTTGTCACAGAATTTGATTGTATACTGTAGTACATGTACTGTATTATGTGAATTACGTAACAATGCAATATAGGAATAAGTAACTGATCAGCAATTGTATTTTTGAATGAGCAGATACAGTAATGTTGTTGCATACTGTTCGACCTTATGTGCAGTTTTAGCGCGGGCTGTACCGTGTGAACGTACACTACTTCTAAGAAGTATTTGTAGACTTGTGTGCAATTAATTAATTTATACTCTTGTTAAATTAAATAAATAGTACAGTAGTTGTTTATTTGTATAAAGTTCATTTATAATTGTTTAATTTTATATTTAGTACATTTTGTTCATTTACCTTTCATTTTAGGTATTGTTAAATAATAACTCTGTGTTTTGCAAGTTATACGTTGTACTGCACTGAAAGTTTATTACGTTGTATTTCTTGTTGTTATCAGTTTTATTTTGTGTTCTATGACCCAAAGTAATTATTGTTTAAACAGTTTTAAAGTGTTAATACTTAGTAAAATGCATTAAAGTACTTAGTTATACAAAAATTAGCTTTTTTATTGCAATTCCTATTATCCGACATTTTCAATTATCCGACGTCATAACGGCCTGTATACGTCGGTTAAGTGAGGTTCTACTGAACCAAGCACCATGCCCGGGGGTAAAAATATTACCCTGTGACAAGTAGCAAGCTTTGTGTTGTTTGTTTATACACAATCCCTGTGCTGTTTTGTGTAATCCCTGGCTTTTTTTCTTTAAAGAGTACTATAGAAGCTCTGGGCTTTGAGGATATTTTATTCCCTATCACGTAAGCTTACTTGCTTAGAGTTTTGCAACTGAGATAAAACACTATTTTTAGTGCAGATGCAAAAAATCTTCCCACTAATAAGGCATTTTAATCATTTTCAGGAACTGATGAATTAAATTTTGTTGCAGGTTCAATTCTGGAACTGGGTTCGCTCCTCCTCTTTCTGCTCAACGCTAAACCAAGTTCCAGCGATCTCATTGCAATATTAACACAGGATGACACATATCATTACCATAGACCGTCTGTCGGTACTTACTCGAAATGTCTTTTAATCAATCTACTGTATATTCTTGCTGTAAATACCTCTGTTAAAGAAATGTTATTATTTTGTTGTTGTTATTATACATTTTTTTTTAATTTTATTCTATTTATATTAAGGATAGGCTGGGTGAGAGGGTAGGCATAATGTGCTTTGACCAAACAATCATTTACCATATCTTGGTACGACAAGGCAATCTGCTTCATGTGTTTTGATGTTGAGTAACATTCCCTCACAAAATGTGTTCACTATTCCGAGTTGAAATGCAAATTCTCGAGTATTATTAGTGTCGATGTGCAAAAACGAACTTTGCACTGCTCACGAGTTCGGTTGTGATGTTATGTAAATGGCTTTAAGCCATCAGACCTTAAGTGTTAGTAAGACTTGCTGTTGTACGTATGCTCTTAGGACAACTGCTTTTTAAGTTAATTGTGATATAAAAGGTGTTCCCAATACAGACTGCGTCTCTGCTTACGCTAGCCTACAAGTTCAATATCGGATATTTTAGTGTTGTTAAACTTTCTGAACTTTTATTTGAATTTTAAAATGTACATCTAATGGTACTGTACCTAAATATTGTAGATTCTTAGATTTTATAATGTAAACATAAGCTAATAATGTTAAATGCGATCTAGTTGCATCAATATTATTGATAGAATTATTAAAACAATAAAAAGTACTTAATTGTGATGATGATGTGTAGAAAGTACAAATGTACACTGGGTGTTTTACTAGTTTTGCCAATCATTTACAAGTATTCAAGGACAAACTTCTCAACAAAGACTGTGAATTATTTAATTTATTGTGAATATTATATTTATGTACATAAGATCTTTAAAATCACACATATTAGCTTTAAATATGATATAGATTTTATTTTTCCAAGTTGTTTTAGTTTTAGTATTACTGTATATTAGGTTAACTTTTTTAATTTGGGGGGCAGAGGGTTTGTATAGTTAAAAAAAGTACTTACAATGCTTTTATCTTTAAAAACTTCCACGATGAATCAAAATAAATTTTATAGTTAGGTGAAATTTATAGATAGTAAATTGTATTGAATTCTTGCTTGAAAATTAGTTACAGTATTTTATTTTAGTACATTTTCATTCCAACAAAACCCTTTTTTATCATAAAACCATTATTATATTTTCAATGATTGTTGAACTCTTTTGAACATAATTCATTAAATATAATCTTTAATTTATATTCAGCCATTAGTAATATGTTTGTAAATTATCTCCAAAAATCTCTTTAAATAGTTTTATTCACCTCAAATTGACGTTTTGGAGATCACAAAATTGGATCAGTCGAGGGAAAATAGTTGAACTGTGAGCATATCTTGAAGGAACAAAGTGGCCTGTTGTGTACTGGACTAATGGTATATCCTTTTAACATATTGGATATTGATTCATAAAGTTATTTGCAAGGTTAACTTTATCATGGTATTTAAATTGATGTTTACTAAAATATCATTCAGTTGTATTTTGTATAACCTTTTAAGAGTTCTACAGTAATACACAATAACATGAGCAGACATATACCATCTAGTTCTCATTTAAAACCAGTACATGACTTTTCCCTTAGTAATTTTTTTTTTATTGTTATATTGATAAAAAATTAATGTCAAAATATTTTATACAATCTGGAAAACATTTTCTATGAAAACATATTTCATATACAAAATATAGGAACAAAAGAAATGCCTATATGAAATAAGGGTCAATGCTCATAATAAAAGAGAAAGAGGTATGTATCGGGATCATTGAAGATAATTAAAAGATGATAAACAAATCTGAAATATTTTGATTATTCAACATATGTAATATTCTTGATGTTAAGTGTTATGTGGCAATATATAAAATATTTCAATAATTTCAGACACACTCCGATTTCTAAAACAATTCCAAGCAGATTATCAGATTTAAAATATCAATGTCTACTTTTGTTTATAGATACAGGGTTGTAGTATTCATCATAAATCTATATTCACTTATATTGGCCTCCAGCCGTACAAGTGGACAGTTACCCCTCTTGTAGATCTCGCCCTTGGCCTTGTAAGGAACTCTACCTGTGGTGTTGCTTGATTATCTCAATAAATCACCTGCTCTACTTAAAAGGGTTAAAATAGAAGAGAACTGTATTAATTTAAACAATTAATCTCGAGCAATTTAATATTAACATTTTTGGACCTATAAAAAAGCAATCACAAATATTTTGTTGATGATGATAAAATAAATATAGCTAAATATTTCAGATTTAGTGAATCTTACAATAAAATGAAATTTAAAAGTTCTACAAAAATAATTTGTATAGTAAATTAGAAAAAATTATTTAGCTAAAAATGGATTTTCGTTGATGTATAGTTTTGAATATAAATTATTTCAACTATCTAAAAATCAAAATTAGTACCTTATTATAATAGACAATTTGATTCATCATAGATTGGGTTAAACAATGTTTTTGATGTTCTCATGGCTGGGATTGAATTACAATTGAGTGTTTTTTCCTATTTTTCTTCTTAATTAAAGTGAATATTATTAACAATATAAACTCTTTACATGAAGAGTTAGTTAATCATCTTGTTAAACGTTGATTAAATTGCCCATATACTGAATTTTCAGATTTGTAAGGAAGTGCTTATGAAAATAAGGAAATTTGGATGTTGTCTCTGTTTTTAATCTTACGATTATTCACTTCTTCAATAATTTATGTATTCTTTATAGCTTTTCAATGTGTTCTAAATACATTATTCTTTATCCGGTGTTATTAATTAATGTAAGATTTGTTGGTGTATACATTCTAATTTTTCTCTACATAATAATGTGATAAACTCTAGTTGTTTGTTATTTACAAACTTATTTCAATGTTATGTGGTTCAGAAGTTTATATTTAACTTTTACACTTTTCAAAAAAAGTGAATAAATATCCATTATTAAATAATGCAAAATGTTAATGTTTGTATATTTACATTTTTTTCATTTTAAGTTTTGGTTTATTACCTAATGAGTTTATTGGTTATGTAAATGTTTTCAAAGTGTAATTAAATTAGAATATGCTGCATGTATACTATAAAATAAACTGGTACTATATAATATTTTACTGTATTTTAATTCTATAAACATTATTTAGAGAATTCTACTCCTTGAAGCCTAACTACTTGGAAAAATTGAATAAAAGAGAGAAGCAGTAAAACTATCTACTATTGTTAGTATGTTCAATTTTCCAGATTTAAATTATTTTTCAATGTGCTATTAGTTTTCACTATTTATTTAGAAGGCTATCTGTACTTAAATATGTCTAGTACATAATATTGTGTTCATTGTTTACTCAAGGAAATACAAACTACATCTTGTATGTTATGGAAACTAACTTTTATCATATATTCTTATGTTGATAATAAGCAATATTTTACAATTCAAACTCTTTTATATTAATTAATTAATTGTAATAAAGAGCAATTTACTTTATTATAGTGTTATAATTCAGCTTAAATTAAGGACACTTTTTATTTCGATTGTTTAAACTGTGGATGGATAATATAGAGAATGTTCATGGATTTATAGCTTACATAAAATTATAAAACTGATAACTCAGTACCTACGCTAGGTACTGCAGCGTCTCTTTGAGAACAAGATGAACAGCTTGTGTATGGGTGTATTCATAAATAAAGCAGGTTGCCCGCACGTCAAGTCTCCGGCAACCTGTTGTTGGTAACCAGCATATGCAAATAAGTTTTGGTATTTCACAATGAAAGCAGTTAACAAGCTCAATCTGAGTCTATGAGCTGAACAGTCAAGATGTCATCAAGTGATGGCGAGTTATTTTTAGCTGAAGATGTAGATGTAAATGTGCTAAGGAATAAAGTTGATGTTCTTGATAGCTGAAAAAAAATATACCATAAAATTCATATTGTATCTAAAACCTTTGGACAAATGAAAATGTTATTTAATCTTACCTTCAAAGTTCATCTCCTGTGAAATCTCCTTCCACAACTTGTCCATATGAATCCTATTTGCATGATGTTTTGGTCGTTTTGCCCAAATAGGTCCATCATGAACACATGAGAGATTAGCTCGTCCACACCCAAGATTGAAAACAAATGACATTTCTTAACTTCCCACGTGGGGAAACAAGTACAAGAACATTCTGATTTGCACAGGGTTCACAGGTCTGCTCGGGCTCGCATCTCGAGCTGGTTGAAACAACTATTTTCTGTGAACAGTCAGATACGAAACGATGTAAACTTTTCCCTGCGCGGGAACACGCTTGCTGTCAAGTGCAGGCAACCTGCTTTCTATATAAAAACCATTTTAAATATAAAAACAGATTTAACAATACGTAATTGTAAAAGGTTTGAATTTAATAAGTGTTAATAGACTGACATTTAAAAAATTAATTTTCGAATTCAGCAAAATATTTTCTACTGTTTAATATTTTATGCACATAATCTAAGTAACTGTTTTCAGGGCTTCCTTTTGCACAGTTGGACACACAAAAAACTGTCAGTTCTTCAATCCATCACAATGAAAGTCACAATTAATTCAATGACTTTATTTCTAGGGCTTATGAGGATAACAATATAAATTATTATGGAAAACTTGTTCAATTCATAGTATCCTATAGAAATAAATTTACAATGAAATTGCTCTTTATTATAAAATATTAAATTGGATGTAATTAAAATTTAAGTGATCTACACACTGAGCAATAGATGTATGCCTTTATTGTTTACATTACAATATCAAGGAGAATAGAAAGTCATGACAATCATAACAAGATACCATGAGTACCATAGGAATTTTTAATAATACATTAGTTTACTTATTGAAACGCTGGTTTTGAAATTACTCGTTAAAAATAAGACTTATTAAGTAATGAATAGAATAATAGTAATGCAGTGATGTCACCGATTCAAGTCATTCAGAAAATCATTATAATGCTGATTATAGAATTTAGATAAGTTACATTTAAAATATGTTTAACTATAGAACTGGGCAAACTGTTTGTGGATAAATTGAACATGAACATATGGAATTTTACTTTTAACCATAGATCTATTGGTCATATCATTACTTAAAACCTACTAATTATGCTCTTGCATCCACCTGCAGATCTACAGTTGACAAATTGTGTTCAGTTAGTTGTCAGCAAGCCACTGGCTGCAGACCTAGTATTAATTATTAGACAAAAATTGTAAAAATGTAAATCTTATATTTTTTGTAATTCTAGAAAATTAAGTCTGAACTGTAAAAAAATGAATTATTGTACTGATGATACTGTGGATGAGTCACGAGAATCCTCTGAACTTCATGCCTCTGTGATATTGAAGGTGCTGATTTCCATTGAAATAGCACTAGTCATGTAGAGTACATATCATAATTAGTAATTACGACAGGTACAGTATATTCATTACTTCTGCTGTTTGTATGGAAATCAGCACCTTTAATATCACAGAGGCATGAAGGTCAGAGGACTTCTTGTGACTCACCGACTATAGTACTCTTAAAAAGCATCAATCATCTAAAGTTAGATAATATAAAAAAGATTAAAAATATTCTTGAGTTACAGAGAACAGTTACATCTCGATCAGTTTCTGAACATATTTAACTAAACTAACAGATTCTAAACAATCAGTTTCTATATCACATTACAAATTACACTAGCATCAATTTATTCAGCAAATCAGCAAAAAATAGAATGTATCACAATAATTTGTAAACTCAAGTTATTATTTTACAAACCAGCACTATCAGCTAAGACTATCTCATTAGCAATTTATTTTCCTCCCCTACCGTGATTCAGGATAGGAATAGTTTCACGTGTCTCTATGTAATATTACGATCTGACGTTATCAAAATGTCACTCAGACGCAACTAATTTTAAAACTGCTGTTTTTTAAATAACTAAGCTTTCTATGCCTGTTTATTGCATATAAAAATTATATGTATTTTGCATGTGCGAGAGAAGCAGACACAAGTTTTTATACTTATTGTATACTTGCACTTGTTTTGATAAGCAACGAGGTTGTCATTTGTTCGTCGTTATGTCTGTCAAAATATATACTGTAGAAACCTATCCAGGAATAATGTTTATGTTACAATATTTCTTTTATTTTCAAAAATATTAGGTTGATGGAAGGTTTTTGGAGGTTCTGTGGCCAATACTGCTGTTGAAAACAACTTTCTCAGAGAGAAGGGATTTGATGAATGTAAACCTATTTATTTTTAATCGTGATATAATTTTATTAGGATGGGGTTTTCACTTCAAACTTCTCTCTGTACATACAACTGTTATTATGCTTATGAAGACGTTTACACTTTTATCAAATGTAGGTTCTGTTTGTGTTTTATTTACTGTAGAAACTGTAAATGCTCTGCCATATTTAATGGGTTAATCAACACTCAATGTCTTACTAGAATGGTTTAATCTACTTTCACCCTATTTTTTTATTGAAATATTGTGATGGAAAAATATGATGGGACAAATTTTTGTTCCATCCTTTGATCATTGATAGTAAAATAATGATCAAGCTGTTTGTCAAATCAGCTTTAGTTCATAAAATAAGGATATACTGATGTGAACAGTTTTCTAATAATCACTCATCCAAAGTACTTGTGTTATCATCATGTGTAGTTACAAAGCTAAGTAAATGTTCAAGTTACTTAAATTTATATATCAAAATATTAACTTTTTATTTTTTAATGAGTTCTTTATAGTTGAAAAAAAACAATACTACAGCTAAAAATTTTCTGGAAATCGATGTCCAGACACATAAATTATGGGAGTTTTGTTGTGTAGCAGCAGGTACTACTCCTGGAGAAGGGATATCGGTAACACAAGTGTCAGAAGCGTAGTTGGTTAAATCCCAGCTTCATAAGCTAAAGGTTCTCAGTTCGATCCCAATCAGTCATAACAAATTTTGAAACGGATCAGCTGATAACCACTGGATTTGTAATGACAGTTTCTAAGGAATAGTCGGCCTTGATTTGGAACAATGACTACATACTCTCATTAATACTCATCGCACTCTTTCGAAATTCGTATTCGCCCATATCTTGATGATCGGCGTCTTACGAATAGTAAAAAAAAATTGTTCCCCTGTTGAGAGTGCTTTTCGTGTGTTTGTGTCCTTACATTGTTGCTTTTTGAAAATTGTATTCATTGAACAGCCAGCAAACATTAACTTCGTGTTCAAAAGTCACCTTCTGAGACACTTCAAATATTAATTCAAGCATACAGAGATGAGGCGATGAAGAAAAGCCAAGTTTACAAATAGCACAAATGTTTTCGTGAAAGCTGCATAAACATTGAAGATGACCCTCGTCTCCAAAGCAGAATAACGTGCGACAGGTCGACATTGTCACAGAACGAAAGAGATGGCTGCAGAAAGAAATCATCTAATTGAGAAACTATTTTTCCGTACCCCGAAATTACAACATTATTTTCTGTAGAACAATATCTGGTTTTGTGTGTAAATAATTAATTAGAACCGTATTTGTAGTGCAACTTAATAGCAAACTCTGTACTGACTGATATAGAATGACAGATGGCTTTTGCGATTTTATGAAATGAACAACATCTGACTAGCAGAAGCAGAATGGACTGAGGCGAAAGTCAAGCGCCGGTCACATTCAACGCATGCACCAGTTCACATAAACAAACCCTAACCACACTACGTAACCCTAGAGATGGGTAAAGGTAATTCATTTGCAAGACTAGTTCACTACCTAATAGTTTACTGTAATGAACTAGGCGAATGAACTAGTTCAAAATGACGTAACGAACAATGATTTGTACACAACGAACGTGACTTGCACAAGGGTCGATGGACTGATTTATAGTTTTTTATTAGCTTGTTCCATAGACACTTTTTTATTACTTATACTTGTAAATGTCAACCAACCTTCTTCAAATTTAAGTTTTTATTGCCAATATTGATAAAAATAAATAATAAAATAAAACGATTTTGTTAATGTTCCTTCCAAGCTCTGATGTTCGCTTTGAACTGAATTAGTTCAAATCATAATGAACGAAATAGTTCAGTTATTCACTAAGCTGACTACTAACTAGTTCATTTGACTAGATCGTTTGTGAACTCCCCATCTCTCCACTCCTACTTTCCAATTACGATCGGATCAGTACAGTGTCTGAGTAATGATAACTTCAATTATGTTGATTGATAATGGCTGCATCTGGAGAGCGTGTTGTTTGTAGTAACTGCTCAGAGAAAATACTACTTAAAAATCTTAAAACACTTTATTTAATTCATGACATAATACAGGATGTTCTGTAACATACACGTCTGCAACCGATGGAAATATTACTTTTTTTGTCCAGTACAGTCTTGCAGCTTCTGCTAGTCAGTCAGGCAGATTATTGAAATTCAGTCAGGTTGGTTGGGTAATAAAGAACTAAAAAATATAAGTGCATACTAAAATTGACATTTGCATGTGTCGTCAATGGTCATCATTATAATCTTGGTCAAATGAACTTGAATTTAACATAAATAGAGTTTGTATCCCTAAATTTAATATTTTACTTCTATATTGAAGACTCGGGAATATAAGTTATATAATTGTAGATAAATAAAAAACAGTAGGTTTACATGGGTAATTATTTACATGATTAGAAGATGACATTAATGAGCGTGTTTGGCAAATTGTCCATCCAAACAGAAGAGTAAATTATACCTGAAGTAAATTTTTCACATGGCAGTGTCCACACCATTCTTCATGACCATTTGAACATGCATCTAGTTTGTTTGCGAGTGGTTAAAAAAATGTTGTCTTCAGACCATAAAGAACAACGGATAATAGCTGGTGAGTTTATTGATACAGCTGATGCAGATATTGATAAAAAAAAATTCATTACTAGTGACGAAACATAGTGTTTCTTGTACGGCCCTCAAACAAAATGTCAGTCCTCTGAAAAAGTAAGGAATAAATTAATCTGGAGGTTTTGTTTTACTGTAAAGGTTCAATTCACAATAAGTTCATTCCCGAAGGCCAAACAGTGAACAAGGAACTTAATACAGAAATTCTTAGCCGCTTACAAGATGCAATTAGGAAGAAACGGCTTGAAAAATGCCCCTGCACATAACTCCCTGTTATTACAAAACTACAGCATAGTTTTACCCCGCAAGAACATCCTCCCTACTTGCGTGATTTTGAGTCAGCCGATTTCTTCCTGTTCACACGGCAGAAACATCAATGATCATTGGGGCATGTGTTTTTGCAGGAGGATAGTAGATTCAAAATAGTTTGTATTTATTACGATTTCCATTTAGATTGTGCATTATTCATATGATCTGTTTTGTTATATGACAAATAAATTAATCAAATAAGACACAATTCAAGCCGATGGCTGTATTATATAAATTGTGAAGCACAGTTCTAACATAACCTATAAAAACAAGAAGCAAAAGAGATGAAGTGATGAACACATTGTACCTCGCCACCAACTTCGCTAGCTGATTGCCAGTTTTATTAGGGTCGGAGTGTATGATAATGGAATGTTTATCTTCCATTGTAGAAACCCATAAATGTACTAAATAACTCACGCAGGTTGTGATATGTCTTCTGCCAACTTTTCTTCTTTTGTAATAGTTGTATTGAAAAAAAGAATCTTCTACGATCAAATAATAGAAATCAACAGGTCAAATAGGTTGCAGATTAAGGAACAAGACTTTGTGATGTACATATTTACACCAACTTTTGAAAACGTTGTTGGAGCTTATTAAAATTGTTAGCAGGTAGTTTATTTTATTTATTTGTAAGGACCTAATTACAATATTTAGAGGGCATAATTTAGTAGGTGTATGCTACAGAGTTATCAATTTAAAATAAAAATGTCATCCATGTTCATAATCATCTATATTTTCAGTCAATTTAATTCTGATATACATTGAAGCCAACAGGATTACTGTTTTATTATTTACAAATTGACTGTAAAGAACTTAAAGAAAAGTATGACTATGATAAGAAGCTTGGACGCGTGTTTGGTTTTGTTGAGTTGAAGTCTGGAATCAAGTTTGTTATCTTCAGCAGTTGGGTCATAGTTGTATCCACTATCATTAATCATCAAAATTATCCTCCTTGCTTGAGACGAAGTCTTTCAGATTCACAGAAAAGGCAATCTAACTCACTCACAATCAATTAGTATGTCAACACTTATTATTGTATTTTGTTAACTTATTATAAAAAGAACAAGACCTTTCACCTGAATTTATAAATTCATTATAATCGAAGGAGGAAAAAATATCTAGTGAAAAAATTTGTTTTATCATATTTTTTCATCATAGTATATCAATAAAAATGCGATGAAGTGAAAATATATTAAATATACCATGATAGTAAGAAATTGAGTGTTAATTAAGCCATTGAATTAAGCAGAGCATTTACAATTTCTACATTTAAAGTCACACGACTCTGAATTTATTATACAATTATATAATATAGGAAAAGTAAAATAAAATTTACCAAAAACCAGGAAAACTTAATTCTTCATAAATGACTTTAAAAAGATATTTATATTTCATCATTTGTTTGTTTTGACATGTTCTAATGGTAAATAAAATATGAAGTAAAAATATTAAGGTCTTACTTTAATTTTGCTTCATTAAAAACAAGCTGTTATGGGACTAATACAAGTACGAGAGCTGGTGTCTGACCTGACCCCTTGAACATGTTGAAGAAACTTGTTAGGTTACTCCCACTGGTTGTACTATACAGCATACTAGATTTACCTGCTTATTGCTGATGATGAATTTTGTTACTCAGTACAGGTAATAAATACTAAAACTCATTGAAAAAAGAGACTTAGCTGATAGTGGTGGCTTTTGCTGTTTTTATATTCACTATTAAGGAGGGGGTCCCTATGGTGCTAGGCAGTAGCCAGAGGAGAAACAGTGATGATTGTTGCGTTAGAAAAGAAAAACATTGACCTCCACCAATTTTAAAATACTTATAATAAATTTATTCTGAACTTTTGAAAGAACTTATCATTGTAAGAACTTATCAAATTTCAATTTGTAGCTAGCTACATGCATTATTCTTAATTTGTGCCTCTGTAGAAAATGGAATCACTGTAAACATGTTAAATACGATAAAAGTACAAACAGATCTAAATAACTGCTCAAAAAATCAAATAAATTTTATTCACTTGTTGCTATGGTTAAAAAAATTACACTACCTGCAAAATTATTTAAATACATGTGTGAGATCTTAGAAGACTTCTTTAAATGGCACCAAAATTGTAGCTCAAATTTTGAAAGAAATTCTATTATTTAATTATAAACTATAATTTGCTTACATAATCCCAAAACTGTTTAACATAAGTATTTTATTAACTATTTTAAAAAGAGATTAATCAAAATTAGGTCTTTCTTCATAAAAAATGATTATTTTCTAGTCTGATGTAAATGTGTCTATTTAAATTTCATTACAAAAAATAAGATAAAATTAACAAATACTACCGCAGTTGTACATGTTTAAAACTAGTCTCAGAAGATTTGCAGTGTTTATTTAGGTGCTCTTTGCTTTGTTAGCATCAGACTTTTGGAGAACATTAATCTGTAGGTAGCCACTTGTAAGACAAATCACATGTTTTACCTGTATATGCCTCTTTTAAGATTTGTTGATATTGTCTGTTATATGTTTGTTAAGATGTCTATTTATTAGTATTTAATTCAATTCAGCTTTAATTATTCTAAATGTATTATATTGATCTGTATGTTCTTTTTGTTGTAATAATGGAAACATATGTTTTAAATCTCATGATGTTAAAATATATTGTTAATTTTTGTATGCACTACCCCTTGCCTTGGTGTTGTTGTTTTCTTTTTCAAATTTTGATAAAGTCTTGGCCAAAATAAATGGGGCTGGTTGAGTTAGGAAAATAACAATTGTTTTATTTCCAGTACCAATTTTATACATATGTTTAGATAGTAATTATTTTATAAAATAAAATTTATAAATTCTATGGCTTGAAGGCTTAAAATAGGGTATCATTGTTGAGGAGTAGATATTTTACAGGTTTGATGTTGAATAAAACAATGCTTTTTGTAAAATGAAAGAAATTTGGGTTGGTAAAATTGGGTTTGAATTTTTTGAAATAAATAAAATATCATTTGACTAGAAGAAATATGACGAGTTATTTCACAATACACTATAAGGCAACATTACATACCACAAAATACTTACAGTATAATTACAAATATTACTGTGATCAATATCGGTAAACCACGTTTACCTTCCTCAGTGTGGAGGGATTTACAAAGGCATCTGATTTTACAAAGGAGCTATTTTAACAATTTGTGAATTTTTAATAATTCTTCCAGGTTTGTTTGGTTCTTTGTTTTATGAGTTAACATTGATTTAATATACTAATGCTTAAACTTGCTCATCTTGTAAGACTGAGGAAATATATTCATTTATTCATTCTTATTCTTGTACTTCATTATAAAAAATGTTGAAGATGATCTCAGAGAAATTAAAAAACTCTCTCAAGAAGTTCATTTGAAAAAATCTAATGTTTTTTATCCTGACACAGCCTTCTGCTAACCATATAGGGAATTAAATGTTTATAATATTTTGTGAAAATCAGCTTTAGTGGTCTCAGTTTGCTTATTACTCTTCACATCTAATTATTATATATTCTTCAGTTAATAATCTAATATATTCTTTAATTGATCTTCTTAATTAATCTAATATATTCTTCAGTTAATAATTACTACTGCAGAGTATAATCAAATCATTTTACTGTCAACATTACATTTGCTTTGTTACAGAATATGCTGTAGCAAACAGTGACTCATCAAATTATAATTTTACTTAAAAATAAAGAACCTTAGTCTAAACTAGTTGCAATAATCATAAACGAGTGCAACCTCCTTGTCCTCTAATAATTCTTGAATAGAATAATAAGCTTTGCTTATAAAAAACTTTTTACTTTTTTTCAAGGAATCACAAACTGGTGTACGTTGGAGTGATAATTTGTTGCAGAGCTGTGTAAATGGTTTTTTTTTTCAAAAGCTGAAGATTTATGAGGTTTTTGCTGAAATAAGTGTCTAGTACTATAATTTTATTATGCTTTAAGGAATTATCTCCAAGAGACTGTGTGTTATTCATTGTGAAAACAGGTTAGGTTAAAGGGCACTAGGCCAGGGATTAGTATATAAATAAATAAAAATGCCTTTATTTACATAAGCGTTTCTCAGTTTTACACTGCTTTTCAGAGCAACTCGAGTCAAAAAACTAACATGAACAGTGAATAACTAATCCTAAAGCAACAAGTGAGACATATTATATAACTAGACAACTAAACATTAACAACTTCTAATCAACTATTTCACCATTTAATAGCATTTCCCTAAGCTTTACCTTAAATGTTTCATGTGAGTAAGGCTTGAAGTTATCGGAGAGGTCATTGTACAATGTCGGGCCAAAATAAGTATAGCGTTTCCTCCCAGCTTCAAGCCTAACCTTTGGAAAATGAAGTTTTCCTCCGTTACGTGTGCTGCACTGTGAGACCTCATCCCGGAATGAGAGTCTCTCGCTTAGATACTGGGGCTCATTGAGCTTTAAAACTTTGTGAGTCAATGCAGCAGGTCAGCATCCTGCATACGGCCTTCATGGGAAGGAGGTTTACAGACTGCCTGAAAAGACTAACGTGGTCGTACCGCCTTAAGTTAAAAATAAAGCGTACGGCAGAGTTTTGGATTTTTTTAATCCTTTCTGTATCCTCTTTGGAAATACTATTACCGTATGCAGGATAGCAATAATAAAATACTGATAATACAAGAGACTGCATGAGTCGTAGTTTTGCAGATTCAGGTAGCAGGCTTCTATAAATCTATATAGCCCCCTCAGTTTGCCCAAGGCACGCTGGGAGGCGTAGGTAACGTGATCAGAGAATGTGAGGCCACTGTCTAGAATGACACCAAGGGTCTTAACTCTGTCACATACTGTCAGACGATGGCCATCGAGTGACACGCCAAACCCATACTCACCGAGACCCTGCACCACATTCTTTGGGGCAACGTGGACAACCACACACTTGTCTAAATTGAGTTTGAGACCGTTCACAACTGACCAACTAGAGATCTTATCCAAATCAGAGTTAATTTGATCAATGGCAGGTTTTATACTGCTTTGGTCATAAGATAAGTGTAGCTGAGAATCATCTGCGTACAGGTGCACAGAACAGTGTTGTACACACTTAGTGAAATCAGCTGTGTACAAATTGAATAAAATTGGTCCCAAACAACTACCTTGAGGTACACCCTGCTGTTTTTCTAGGGGCCTTGATGTCTCCCTCCCAAGCTTTGTTACATACAGCCTGTCACCTAAGTAAGATCTCATCCAATCAATTACTTTGTCGCTAAAATGGTAATACTTCATTTTCGCTAGTTTTTTCTTTTTATCATGGTTGATGGAATCGAAAGCTTTTGAGTAGTCTAATAAGACAAGGGAGCTGTATCTGCCCTTGTCCCTAGCATCTATTATATCAGTAAACATGTTTGTAAGTGCAGTACATATGCTATGATTCTGTCTAAAGCCTGATTGGAGTTTTGGCAATATGTGTTCTGTCTCAATGAATAATGTTATTTGATCCACTACAACCTTTTCAAGAATCTTAGACATCGCTGGTAGGATTGAGATTGGTCTTAAATCGTGCATACTTGATGGTGTTGTTACCTTAGGTAAGGGGCGTACAATGCTCAGTTTCCACGCTTCAGGAAACACTCCACTGCATAGTGATTCATTTATAAGATGTGTAATGGCCTTTAAGGCAAATGGACTCACAGCTACCAACATTTAAATCAAGATGTCATCACAACCAACAACATTTGATTTTATTGATTTCATTGCTTCTTTGATTACATTTTCAGATACTTTTGTAAAGCAAAAACTGTTCAAAATTCCATCCTGTCTAGTTATCTTAAAAACACTTACAGCATTCTCATCCACATCATTTCCTGAGCCCATTTCAATAAAATATTTGTTTATTTCATCAATATTTAACTCATGTGGGGGATTTAAATTATCACTGCTCCCAACAACATTGCATTGTTTCAAAATACTCCAAAATTCTTTTGAGTTGTTGGCTGAGGATAATTTTTCTGAGAAAAAGATCTTTTTCGTACGCCATATCAAACTATTTAGTCTGTTTCTAGTGTTCTTATAAAGTTCCCAGTCTTCTTGATGCCGTGTTTTTGTGTATTTTTTTCGAAGTTTGTTTTTTATCTTCGTTAATTGTTTTATTTCATTGGTCCTCCAGGGGGCTTTCTTTTTTGTGACTCTTTTACAAACAATGGGGGCGTGTTTATCATAGATATATCTTATCTTTGATGTCAATACCTTTTCAATTTTGTCTACTTCCCTTATATTTAAAATGCTATTCCAGTCTATGTTAGCCATATCACACACTGCACTATTGACATCAAGCTTCAAGAGATCTCTGTAAGAAATTTGCTTTGCCTCTTTCTTAACTTTTTTTACAGTCAATATCACAATATATTAGCTTGTGGTCCGATATATTCACCCCCCTGTGGTCTTTTAAACTTGAGGCATCAATTACGCCGATCCTCTTGACTTCAGCCGACCTGTCCACTATAATGTGGTCCAACAAGGTAGCTGAAGATGCAGTAACTCTTGTGGGTTCATCTATTAGCTGCACTGTATTAGTATCTTTCAAGAGCCGGCGAAGGAACTTCGATTCATTACTTGTCTTTGAAATTAAGTCAATATTTGTATCTCCTAAATACAACACCATCTTGACTTCAACTGCAAGATCGACAAATAAGGAGTGAAACAAAGGAACAAGGCTAGTGTACCTCACATCAGGTGGCCTATCTCTCTATATTGGAGAGATAGGGCATCAGCAAACTTACCTTAGAAGACAAGTTCACTAACAGAGTATTAGTAACATACACAAAATAAACACATAATCACACAAATTTTCAATGCCACTGGCACTTTCTTCAGGTGAGTAGAGAGAGAGATAGAGAGAGAGACTGACATGGCTCCACTATTGCTGGGTAGGTGGCCTTGGTGGGAGTTGTACATCCATAGAGCAAGTATAGATGCAGTTTTTCAGTTAGTATATATGAAGTTTGCTGATCCTGACCTGTCCTAAAGACCAGCAACCACCCGCTCTAATCCTTGTAATAAGAAATCTTGCAAAACCTGCCCTATTCATCCCCCGGCCACATCTTTTACCAGCGCCACTACCTCCTTAACCTACAAGATACCTGGAAACCACTCCTGTGATTCCACCAATCTAATTTATCAACTCCAGTGCCAGCACTGTCCTGCCCAATATATTGGCCTTATAAGTGAAACCCTTCAAAAACGCATGAATGGCCATAGACATGATTGCAAAGTCCAAAATCCTGAAAAACCTGTCTCTGCCCATACTCTTCTCCATAACCAAAATTTTGATCAGTGTTACACCACTAAAGTAATCAGATCCCTTCCTTCCCATGCCAATAGTTCCCAATTCCGAAGGATGGAATTAGTACACCAATGGATAACAAAATCCCGTGACATAATCTGAACATAAGATAGACCACTTCCCCATCAGCAGACTTCATATATACTAACTGAAAAACTGCATCTATACCTGAGTATCACTCTCTCTCTCTCTCTCTCTCTCTCTCTCTCTCTCTCTCTCTCTCTCTCTCTCTCTCTCTCTCTCTCTCTCTCTCTCTCTCTCTCTCTCTCTCTCTCTCTCTCTCTCTCTCTCTCTCTCTCTCTCTCTCTCTCTCTCTCTCTCTCTCTCTCTCTCTCTCTCTCTCTCTCTCTCTCTCTCTCTCTCTCTCTCTCTCTCTCTCTCTCTCTCTCTCTCTCTCTCTCTCTCTCTCTCTCTCTCTCTCTCTCTCTCTCTCTCTCTCTCTCTCTCTCTCTCTCTCTCTCTCTCTCTCTCTCTCTCTCTCTCTCTCTCTCTCTCTCTCTCTCTCTCTCTCTCTCTCTCTCTCTCTCTCTCTCTCTCTCTCTCTCTCTCTCTCTCTCTCTCTCTCTCTCTCTCTCTCTCTCTCTCTCTCTCTCTCTCTCTCTCTCTCTCTCTCTCTCTCTCTCTCTCTCTCTCTCTCTCTCCCCTCTCCTCTCCTCTCTACTCACCTGAAGAAAGTGCCAGTGGTATTGAAAATTTGTGTGATTATGTGTTTATTTTGTGTATTTAGTACTACTCTGGTGTTTGTGAACTTGTCTTCTAAGGTAAGTTTGCTGATGTCCTATCTCTCCAATATACTAATCCCTGGCCTAGTGCTCTTTAACCTAACCTAAAATTGTAAAGTCACTGTTCCCCTTTTGCTCTTCTTGTTTTCCATTTGTGTTGTATTCTGCCTTCCTGTCCTCTTCCATCATGAATCTTCCTAAGTGCTGATTTAAACAATTCAAAAACTACTCCTTCCATCTAGCCAAATTATCCAGCCACATTTCCTTTCTCTCTATTTGTCTGGCCCTAGAAATTGTCCCCCTAGGCCTAACATCTAAACCTGCCATATCTGCTATGCCTTCCTACATGTACAACAAAATTCTGGAAATATCTAATGGTCACTCCCTTCACATCCTTTCCTTACAACCATCCTTAATCAGTACAAAGAAGAACACAATACAAATTGTTACTAGCCTACTTGCCTGCTGTGAACTGATCATATCTACCAATCCCCATCTTCTCAATGAATTCACCAATACTATTACTACTGCCAACAACCTGCTAACCAAACTCAACCAGACCAAACTAAAAAAACTTTCCAAACTCTATTTACAAACCCTCCAAACAGCTGGATTCCTTCAAATTAGGCATAACCTTGAATCCACCAATCCTCTTATAGGCCCAAAACCTAACCTAGCTGACCTTCTTAATATACCCACACCCATTGGCCAACTCCCTGTTCTTTCCAAAAAAACTGTGTACAAACTCCTCTACCAACCCTTCCCCCTAAGTGACAAACCTATGGAAACAGTCAATTCTTCCAACCATTCCGTGTACAAACTATCAAACCATACCCTCTCCAAACCCGAACTGAGCATTTTGTCCAAAGGCCTCACTTTCACTCCTACTTCTTACCTAGACCAGTTCTCCTTAGTTTCTTATGTCATTTCCTTTGGCCTCAACCTGAAATTGAAGATTTTTTTAGAACAACACCTTCAACCCTAATCCTACGAATCTGCCTGAAACCTGCCTAGCGCGCTTCAAACCTCCTTCCAGCTTTGACCCACCACCATTAACTCCTGACCATCCTATTGAACTTTACCTTAACTTCATCCTCCAAAAAGTATCAGATCCTCAGTTTTTCTCCCAACTCCCTAAAGATCAGAACCTTACCGCTGAACGTGGAGCCATAAGGCCCTAAAATCCAATGACAACATAATGATCCTTCCTGCCAATAAAGGTTGCACCACTGTTATTCTTAACAAATCTGATAATATCAATGAAATTAACCTCCAACAAAAACTTGACTTTAACCTAACCGAAAAACACAACCAAGAACTGAAAAATCTCCTCCTTCATCATGCTAAACACCAAAACCTAACCACCGCCAGCCAAATCCTGCTTATCAATGAACAGCCTATTCTACCCCAGTTTTATATCCTACCCAAAATCCATAAAGGCACAAGCCCTACCTCTGGTAGGCCTATTGTGGCCAGCTATAATTCTGTTACCAAACGTATCTCTGCCTTTGTCGATGACAAACTCCAACCTCTAGTGCGACAACTTCCTTCCCATGTCCAGGATACCAATCATTTCCTTAGTCTCCTCTCCAATCTTCCCCAACCTCTACCCCCTTAACACCAAACTGGTTACCATTGATGCCACTTCACTGTACACCAATATACCCCATGCTCATGGCTTAGCTGCCATTGAGTATTTCCTCAATACACGCCCTCCAAACACCAAACCTAGCACTTCCTTCCTAGTTCAGCTGACTCAATTCATCCTTGAAAAAAACCACTTCCAAAGTACTGGCATTAACTACCTCCAGATCAAGTTGAGTATGGGTACCCGCATGGCCCCTTCCTATGCCAACCTGTTCATGGGAAAATTGGAGAAGACTTTCCTTCAAAAACAACCTGTCCAACCCCTCTGCTGGCTCCGTTTCATTGATGATATTTTCATGATCTGGACTGACTCCGAAACCAATCTTGAAACCTTTCTTCAAAGCCTATAAAACTTTTCATTCCTGAATTTCATCTGGCAATCCTTTTCTGAACGCATAGTCTTCCTTGATGTTGAAATTGGATTAGAGGACGGTGTCCTTCAAACTGATATTCACATCAAATATACCAATAAACAACAATTTATTTATTTATTTATTCATAAGACGCCGATCGTCAAGATATGGGCGAATATGGATTTTGAATGAGTGTGATGAGTGTAGATGAGCGAATGTAGTCATTGTTACAAACTAAGGCCGACTATTCCTTAGAAAGTGTCATTAATTAATAGCCCAATGACAAATGAACAGCCGGTGGTTATCAGCTGATCCTTCTCAAAATGTATTATGACTCTGATTGGGATCGAACTGACAACCTTTAGCACATGAAGCTGGGATTGAACCAAGTACGCTACCGACCAATTACCTTCACTATACCAGCTGTCACCCCAACAACACTAAATGCTCCCCACCCTATAACCTAGCCACCCGTGCCAAACGTATCATTTCCTTTCCCAGAAACCTAAATAAATACAACAACCAACTTGTCAGTGCATTCTTAAAGAGAGATTACCGTACCAACCTTATTAAAAACCAAATCCGTTTAGCCCAGTCCTAAAACCAACTCCAAACCAGAAGCAGTTCCCAATGCTTACCCCTTGTCACTAATTACCACCATGGCCTACAGAAACTCAACCAAATTCTGAAAGATGGCTTCAACATCTTAAAAGCTTCCCCCCACACCAAAGATCTCCTTGAAAAACCTCCTACTGTGACTTTCAGATAAAACAAAAACCTCCGCTAAATCCTGGTTCTTCCAATTTTGATCATTGTTACACCACTAAAGTAATCATATCCCTTCCTTCCTATGCCAATAGTTCCCAACTCTGAAGGATGGAATTAGTACACCAATGGATAACAAAATCCTGTGACCTAATCTGAACATAAGATAGACCACTTCCCCATCAGCAAACTTCATATATACTAACTGAAAAACTGCATCTATACCTGAGTATTGCTCTATGGATGGTACAACCCCATCACAGCCACATACCCAGCAATAGTAGAAGCCATGTCAGTCTCTCTCTCTCTCTACTCGCCCGAAGAAAGTGCCAGTGGCATTGAACATTTGTGTGATTATGTGTTTATTTTGTGTATGTTAGTTCTACTCTGGTGTTGGTGAACTTGTCCTCTAAGGTAAGTTTGCTGATGTCCTATCTCTCCAATATACTAATCATTGTGAAAACAATAACCTCATACATAGATAAACAGAGTAAGGTTAACATTTCAAAATTTTTAAAAATTTTGTTTACAAGAACTACAAAAATTACTTTTGGTCTTAATTCTGAGGCATTTTTTTTGCAATCTGAATACTTCAATGGCATATGACGACTGTCCCCAGACAATTAGTCTGTATCTCATTAAAGGAAAAAAATAACCATAATAGATTATTTTCAGTGTTGGAAAATCTACACAGTCCTGCAAAACATGAATAGAAAAACAAACAGACTTTAGTTTATGTTTGAGCTATTGTACATGGGATTTTAAGTTTAAGTTACTGTCAATCCATATTCCTAGAAATTTTATGGAGTTTTCCCAAAATAATATTGTGTTGTTAAAAGAAATATCAGGTATACACACATTACATGATTACGTAACTGAAAATTAATTAATTTGGTTTTCATAGGATTTAATGAAAGATTATTAGTGGAGAACCAAATATTCAAGTCTGTTAATGTGGCTGTTATCTGGTTGTGTAATAAAGAACTGGTGTAGTTTTTATTCATAACTGATGTGCATCTGCATATAACGTCAGTCGGCAATTATTTAATTTTTAAACAAATCGTTGATATATATTAAAAATAAACTTGGCCACAAGATCGAACCCTGAGGCACACCTCTAGTTATGCTGCAATACTTTGATTCATATTTTAACAGATTCACTTTTATATTAGTTTTTGCTTTCTGTTTTTTAAGTATAAGGCAAACCACTGCAAGTGGTCCCAGTTACCCCTGACACCTTTTGTTTATCCAAAAGGATTTCATGATTTACAGAGTCAAATGTTACCCATCCAAAGCACTGACAACGTCATTCACATAAGCTGCCACCGCAGTTTCAGTATTGCGACCCTGACGAAAACCAAACTGGGAGTTTACTAGGAGGTTACACTTGGACAAGAATTCCTTAAACTGGTTGTTAGTGGCAGATTCAAAAATTTTACTCACAGAGCTGATGATAGACACAGGATGATAGTTGTTTAGGAGTGTTCTACATCCCTACTTATAAACAGGTGTAATAATTGCAAGCTTTAACAAGTCTGGAAACTCACCTTTTAGAATAGACATATTTAATAAATTGCACAAGGGACGAGCTAAATAATGCTTTAATCGTTTGATTAAGGTAACTGGAATATTATCCCATCCAGTGGACTTGGTATTTTTTAGTTTATCAATTATGTTCAGAATGTGCTTTACAGTTACTAATGAAAATTGGAAACTGTCTTCTATTTTAGATTGCAATTTATTAGTTGTCAGAGTGTGTGATAATATTCTTGAACAGTTAATATTAGGTTCTATCTGAGAAAAATGATCATTAAAAGAATTTACTATTTCTGCTGGACTACAAATTATTTTATCCTTTATTAATAAAGGTTGTAATAGTGGTAATAATTTTCGTTCAGCTCCCAATTCTGTTTTTACAACTGACCAAATAGCTCTGGTCTTATTATTAGAATTTTCAATGTACCGTACTTATATTTGTCAGTTGCTTAGATTTTTCAACAATCTGTTTGAATATTTTTTTATAATTTTTTAGTAAGAATGAAAGCTAGGACCCGTATTTACTTTTTGAGCTTCATGTAGTTCCCTCTTTTTTGTACTTGATATTTCTATATCTTTAGTACACCATTTTTTTGAAAAAATATTTTTATTCTGACTCCAAACCAAAGGGATTCCTTATCAGTTTTATATCATCTCTAAGTGTTCAAAATCCGTCTAGAATCATAAAGTCAAAAGACTAGATTATCTACATAGATATGTAGATTACTTCAGGTTCCTTATCTTTGAATGTTAAAGGGCTCTTATTATTATTATAAGTACATTGGTATTGACCCACCTACCCACCCCTACACGTACAGTGGTAGTGACCCATCCACCCACCCCTACACGTACATTACTTAAATGTCGATAAATAAATAGTAACTGAATTTAGTCAGAACATGCCTATTTAACTTATGTAAAGTAGCGTAGAAAACTATTAAACGATTAGATTTCATAAAAAAAGTTTAGCCCTAAGCTATCTATATTATTTACCACTTACACATATACAATGGTCTTGTAAGTAATGTCAAAAAAGATTTTCAAGATTTTTGAACCCATTCCACAGTCTGTGTATGGGTGGGCAGGAGGGTCAATACCACTGTACGTGTATGGATGTGCGGGTGGGTCAATACCACTGTACGTGTATGTATTTAATTGTTTCTGAATTAAATAGAGCAGTTCAGTGTTGTACTACTTTCAGTACTCGCCCACACATACACGTTCGGTGGTATTTGTCCACTGAGCAGTTCAAAACAAAACTATTTAGGTAAGTAAAATACGTGTTATATATGATGTTAGTATAATGATTGAGAATATATAAAAAACTCTTGGATAACACAATTAATCATTTCTTGTATTCGATATTGCATATTAAAAATAATTAATAGCCCACTAAACCAAAACAAAGTTAATTACGTATATTTTATAACATGAGTGATTGTTGTAAATTGAATCGATTATTAGACGTAATTGAGTCTTAGGTTACATATTATTTCCAATAGTTCTTTTACTGATCGATTATTGCATATGTGAGTTTTTTCAGAACATTTTTAAAAAAATACCATTTTATTAAAGCCCAATTATAATACTTTCAGTCATCCAAATAAGAACATATTTATGTATTAAACACGAATCAGAAAGTAATTACTATAAGCTCTCTTTTAAGTAATTTGTATCAAAGTACTTGAATTATGTATAATTTTAAACAAAGTGAAAACACTTCAGTGACTCAAATACATATATTAAATAAAAAATATTTACATAATGAGTACACAACATTCTCTTACCATGACAGTACACCACGAATGGTGAGTACTCACTGACTTACCAAAAAAGCCCGATAGCAAAAGGGTTAATTACAAGTATTAATTGTTCCACTCTGGTGGTGTTCATTAGCAGTGTTCGTGTATGGGTGGGTGGGTGGGTCATTAGCATTGTTGTGTAAGTGTGGGTCATTAGCACTGTACGTGTATGGGTGGGTGGGTGGGTCATTAGCATTGTCCTGTAAGTGTGGGTCATTAGCACTGTACATGTACGAGTGGGCGGGTGGGACACTAGCACTGTACGTGTACGGGTGGGACTGTATTGTACTCAATATATCTGTACTTGTATGAGTAGGTGGTATTATGTCATTATTGATGTACAATTTAAAAATTCATATGTCATAACGTAAGGGTTAACGAGGAAAACAATGGTGTAAATGGAGTTTTTCATAGTTATCTTGGTTTCTTAGAAAACAACCTTCAAACTAGAGTGCATATAATTTCTGACAGTAAGTGGATTTTGTATATCAAGCGTTTTGTGTGCTGGGTGGATGAGTGGGCATCAAGTGTATTGTGTGCTGGGTGGATGGGTGGGCTCCACAAGATGAGAGAGCTCCACAATGACAGAAGATGTGTATGGAGCTCTCCTCAACCTCCTCACAGAGCCTACATGTGGAGTCCTCTGTTAGGCCCATTATCTTCATATGTCTGTGAAGAAGATTATGTCCGGTAAGCACTCCCGTAATCGCCCTCACCTTGGCCCGGTTACAGCTCAGCAGATCTCTGCTGTACCTGCAATCCGGTCCATGGATAAGTGCACGAGACTGCCTGAGCCCGGACTCGGTTTTGTGTTTCACCTGATCACTGTAATTGTGTGTTCACTGATCACTGTAATCACTGTATCAAGCGTATTGTGTGCTGGGTGGGTATCAAGCATGTTGTATGCTGGGTGGGTGGGTGGGTGGGCATCAAGCTTATTATGTGCTGGGTGTTTGGGTGGGCATCAAGCCTATTGTGTGCTGGGTGAGTGGGCATAATTTGACAGTATAGGCTACTGGTATTTGATTGTTTGTCTCTCTTAGTAGCCTATAGGGTTTCTCAACTTTTTTGGTTGATTGCATTTTATGAAATGCATTAAGTTTCCACAACTTGTGTACCTAATATAGGCTGATAATACAGTACAATTTTATTACAATACCACTGTACGTGTATAGGTGGGTGGGTGGGCCAATACCACTGTACGTATATGGGTGGGCAGGTGGGTCAATACCACTGTACGTGTATGGGTGGGCGGGTATTGCCATTGATATATAATTAACCTTCAAGAACATAGTGAATTTAAAGTCAATCAGTAGGTCGCTAGATTGTCAAAAGGGTATTAGAGTTCATTCATAATACCACTGTATGGGTGGGCGGGTGGGTTAATACCACTGTTCGTGTATGGGTGAGCGGGTGGGTTAATACCACTGTTTGTGTATGGTTGGGCGGGTAAGTTAATACCACTGTTTGTGTATGGTTGGGTGGGTAAGTTAATACCACTGTTTGTGTATGGTTGGTCGGGTAAGTTAATACCACTGTACATGTATGGGTGGGCGGGTAAGTTAATACCACTGTAAGTGTATGGGTGGGCGGGTAGGCTAATACCACTGCTCGTGTATGGGTGGGCGGGTAAGTTAACAATAGGCTTACCATTAAGTAAATCAGTATTCATGTCAAATGATATAACAGCTTGCTTAGTATTTTCTTTCTGCAGAGTCCCTAAGAGTTTCTCTAGTTTGTTAACAAAATACAAAGGAGAATATCCAAGCTTATATGTTCTATATATACATCTTACAATTAAGTTATAATCAGTTATTTCAATATAAGTCCCTTCAAAGTTGGTTTTCATTAAATACATCACTTCTTAATTTGGTGGAGAGAGATGACTTAACTAAAATACAAGACCCACCATGGATACTACTCTCTCTTACATATGAAAATGGAAGAAAATCAGATACTGTACCACTGTACTTGTATGGGTGGGTGGGTAAGTTAATACCACTGTACGTGTATGGGTGGGCGGGTAAGTTAGTACCACTGTACGTTTATGGGTGAGTGGGTGGGTCAGTACAACAGCTGTTGTCAGGAGTTCAATGGTTATATGATGAAATCTTTACGAACATATGTGTGTGTGCGTGCACAAGTAGTTTGCAACGAAATGGTAACTACCACTATACGTGTATGGGTGGGCGGGTGGGTCAATACCACTGTATGTGTATGGGTAGGCAGGTGGGTCAATACCACTGTACGTGTATGGGTGGGTCAATACCACTGTACGTGTATGGGTGGGCGGGTGGATTAATACCTTTGTATGTGTATGGGTGGGTCAATACCACTGTACGTGTATGGGTGGGTGGGTAGGTATACCTCTGTACATGTATACAAAATACATTATTAAAGTTCTTTGAAAGCAGTTAAAATTTACATTAATAGATTCTGATGGTTCAAATAACCATGTTTCAGAACTCAACTTAGATTCAAATTTTGAGATATTTTAGTTGTCATATATTCTCTTACATTTTAAATGCAAAGTCTTGTTCCTCTCAGCCCTTGTGAGTAAAAATAAAGCTCTGTGATCAGATAATGCTGGATCATAACTAAAATTATCAATAACATTTGCACTGTAATTAGTAATAAAATTATCTATACATGTGAATGAATTATATGATATTCTAGTTGGGGTGCTTAAGTGATGAGTGAATCCAAAATGTTGTATTTTATTACAAAATTCGTTAACAATAGGCTTACCATTAAGTAAATCAGTATTCATGTCAAATGATATAACAGCTTGCTTAGTATTTTCTTTCTGCAGAGTCCCTAAGAGTTTCTCTAGTTTGTTAACAAAATACAAAGGAGAATATCCAAGCTTATATGTTCTATATATACATCTTACAATTAAGTTATAATCAGTTATTTCAATATAAGTCCCTTCAAAGTTGGTTTTCATTAAATACATCACTTCTTAATTTGGTGGAGAGAGATGACTTAACTAAAATACAAGACCCACCATGGATACTACTCTCTCTTACATATGAAAATGGAAGAAAATCAGATACTGTATTGAGGAGATTTAAATTGTCATGCTTTAGCTAATGCTCATTAATGCAAATAAATTCTAAACTATTAAATCCTGAAATGAACGACTGCAACTCATCCAGAGAGATTGCGATGGCTTGTATATTCAAATGAAGAAATATTACTGTTTTGAATAATTTGTTTGAGTTTTCCAGTTGTATACGTTCTGAGAACATCTTAAAATCAGTTAAAAATTCTTATTTCCGTAATCTATTAAATGTTTTTGTAAATTCAATATATACACCATGTTTTAAGCTAAAAAAGGACTTTGGTTATTTTTAAAATTATTAGTTGGTGTTTGCTCATTGTTAAGCAAAGGCACAGGTGAACAACTTGAAACATTATACATGACACTATGATTGTTTTCACTATCAGATATAAAGCTATTTTCATTAACAGTACACTTTAATCTATCAATACTTGAGTATTGTAACAAATCTTGGCAACTATATTTATTAGGTGTCAGCCACCCAAGAAAAGGGCTATCCACTACACCTGGCTTGACTGGCTTACACCATTATATATAGCACTAAAATTGGTATGATTATTAGTACTATCTAATTTAGAGTCTGTACATCCCTGGAATGAGTTATAAGATTTAACCTTACAAACGTTTTTTTGATATGACTCAGAATTGCTCCAGCAATTAATTTACATAATTTAATTTTACCAACCTTATTATGATGAAGGCCATGCTTAGTATGGTCATTTCTTGAAAATTTGCAGTCATTTTTGTCTAAGACTACATTTTTTTGTTGCATAGCCAGTACAGAAAGTCGCTCATTTAAGACAGAATTAACTTGTTTGATTTTTAAATTCAATTTAGGTTTGTCAAATCTATAAGGTATACTTAATACTATTACATTTTTACAATCTGAAATTTTACAAGCTGACTCTACAATCTGAAATGTTACAAGCTGACTCTACTTATCTCAGGTATATCATCATCATTCTCATAGTCATGTACCAGAAAGCACAACCACATAGCTCCCCTTCCCCACTGACTGTGACATTTCATCTATATTCTTTGTTACATTATTAAAAGAGGCACTTGGTTTAACAATGGCAGACACATTATATTCATTTCCTAAGTCTTCCTCGAGGAAAGACCCACAGCGACGTCCATGGCTATCTACTACAACCAGTACCTGCTTCTTCCTCTTCTTATTTCTGAGCGATTTGCCAAGTTGATCAGAACCTGATGTATTAGTTATTTCAGAGACATCCTGAACATTCAAGTCCGAAGAAATTTCTTTTAATGGAGCAAATCTGTTACTAAATATTAAGCTGTTCATTGGTTGTACATTTGGGGAAACACCATTTTTTACAGCAATCCACTTCACGGGGTTGCTGAAATTCACTGTGTTTAACTGGTCAGACAAGATATTTCTCCTACTACACAGAACAGATTTTTCACATTTTTTTGTTTCAAGTTTTTCCATTATTGAAATCAGTAGGTATCTCTTCATAGAAGAGAGGTTACATAAATGAAGGCCAATAGAGAGCGTTTTTTTATTATATAGAATTTCGATAAGCTCCAATTTTCAAACTTATTGAAACTTAGAATATGACCCTCCAGAAAACCAAACACTACAACCTCAATAACTCCAAGCATATATATCCCACACAGTCATAATGGTTCATTTGTGTTGGCCCCTTCATTTCTTTAACAGGTTCCTCCCTCACACCTTTATAATGAGATAAAATCTTTTGTGCAATAATTTTGGAGTCTCCTTTATTATAATTCTTCATAGAGTCATAGTGAAAAAACTTGTTTCCGAGCTTATCATAAATGAGGGTGCTCCAATGAGAGCCACCGGCATGTGTTATTGTTTTACAATCATTTAGAGGTAAAATCATAAAGTCTTATGAATATCAAGAGGATCCAGAAAGTGTCTAAAATCATTAATGCTTTTGACAGCATGAATTATTAAGGAATTTAAAATAAACATTGTTTTGTCAGACAGTAACTCATTGTTTAATAAATTAAAATATTGGTTTAGAGTATCATCTGACAGAAACCAAGCTGTTAGTTGACAACCAGTGATTACCTAACAGCTCATAAGTTGTACACGTGTTCTTAAAATGTATGTCTGTCTGGGTATTGACTTAGACAACTTCATTAAGGCTAACCCTTTGAGTGGCCATATATATGGATTTATATGTTGTCAAGTTGCTCTCAGTTTTATTTTTTACATTTTGTACACTCTTGCTTGCTGTATGACTGTTTTGTACACCACTAGATGTTTTAGGGCTGTTTTGTTTTATTAAATTTAAAACTTGGTCCTTTCTCCTTGTCAAGATTTGATTTGTGCCTTTTAGAGTAATTTTTAACTAATTTATGCAAAAGTTCAAATTTAGTTTTATTTATTATTAGTAACAGGTTAAGGCCTAGAATTTCATTAGTTATGAAAGGAAGCAACTTACCTTAGTAGATAGGAACACAATCACATTACCGAGAAAGAATTGGTTAGTGAAATATTTCGCGGCCACTGGTTTCTTCTTCAGTCACTTCACAACTGGAAACACTTCATCAGGTAGATGGATGAGGTGTTGCCAACTGTAGAGCACTTAAACACTGAAAAGTCACTTCTGCTTCTATTATATGATAAAATGACGTAATAATGTATATGCTTTTATTCTGCTGTTTGGGTGGGGGAAGGAGAAACAGGGTTTATCTTATATTTAGATTAGTTGGGTTTCTTGATTTTGTGATCCACTAAGGTGTAATTTCCATTCTTCCAAGTTGAAAGCTTCAGGTTAAGTGAAAGAAAGGATTTCTTGGTCTCAACTTCGCCTGATTAATAGTCATTTTTCATTTTATTTCATTGTAGTTTGCAGGGAGATATCTGATAAAGGAACATATCAGTAATAGCTGAGTTTATTTAGTTGTTTCTGTTTTCCAGAGATGTCCTCTAAGAAATGACCATATACAATGTATATACAATAATACTCTTCAATCTTTTGGGGTTAAAGATGAAATAAGCAATGCTGTTATCAAGTTCCTGAATAGCACTGCACTATACAAGTTTAACAAATAAAACTTTTAAATCATGGCATTTAATATAAATATTTATAAACAAAGGATTCATGGGAAGGGAGGGAAGATTCAAGTTGCAACATTAAAAAATGCAGCACTCACACCCATACTATACTGTCTATCTCAGTGAGACTGTTACACTGTACCTACCATTTTACAGTTCTGATGTAGCTACTGATAACACAGTCTCCAGTTCTTTGAGAAAGCCTACTTATTCTGGTGCCAGGTTATATAACTATCTTCCAATTTTAACTCAATAAACTAGTTGATCAACTTATACATATTTTCTTTTCAAGAAAATTACAATCAGGGTAGTTTATACAATAATTAGAATAGATGGTAAAATATAACAAAGTAATCAATGTTTTTCATTCATAGTGATAAAATATTCCTCCTTATCGTGTGTCTATTATCCTATCCACAGTTTTATTATGGTTGACATAACAATTTTTAGACTTAAAAAATGCTTCAACTGAGGACCACAGATTGTGTTTATGGCCATACAAATTTCTTTATTGTCATAATATACTTTTTACAATAACAGCAAAGCTTCGAAACCTGGTGGCAGTGTCAATAATATAACAGAAAAAAGAACATTTAAATACAATCAGATACTTAGCAGAAATTTAAACAGTACACGTTTTTTAATCGTAAATAATAATGAATAATTTAGAGGACAGTTTTTTAGACTAATGCAAATTAATGTTTGCTGTATTAGAAATAAAATTCTAGAATTAGAAGACATATGTAGAGAAAAGAAATTAAATGTAATGTGCATATCAGAGCATTGGTTGGAAGAAAATCAAGTAAATGTATTTGTCCCAATTAATTTTATACCTGCTCATGTAGTTTGTAGGACAATTAAAAAGAATGGAGGTGTGGGTATTTATACTTTAAATTCTATTAAATTTTCTGTTATTGATGTATCACAGTTTTACTCTGAGACACACTTTGAATGTTGTTGTATTAAATTTCTGGAAACAAATGTTGTTATATTAAGTATTTATAGATCTCCAAGTGGGGATGTTGATGGTTTCCTGACTTGTTTTGAACTTACTGTAAAAAAGATACAAAAACACAATCAAAAGTTAATTATTGCTGGAGATTTCAATATTGAAATGGGTGTTAGTGATAGGAGTAATGCAATTTCCTTAAAATTCTTAAATCTTCTCAGAGCACTTAATCTTTTTCCCTCCAATGATCAGCCAACTCGTATATAAACTCTTGCATTGATAACATTACTGTTAATTTTACTAGGAATCTATATGATGTATCTCTCGGAGATCATTCTTTTTCGGATCATGTGCCACTTTTATTTTATATTTATTTAGTAAGTAATTCCTCTGGAAGTAAAAAACAATCAGGTTTCTCATATATTAGATTACAAAAAAAAAAAAAGAAAATGTCAATTTTTTTATATCTAGTTTAGAACAAGAAAATTGGCAGATGATAGAAGACTTTCAACAGAACAAAATTAATGTACAAACACTATTTAATGAATTTTTTAAAAATATGTAGATCTATGGCACTTCTGCTCACCTTTAATCAAAATATTTAATAGAAATAGCTCAAAAAAATCTAAATTGATCAACTGGTACTCACCAGCGTTAGCAGAATTAAAAACTAGAATGTTTACACTGTATACAATCTATAAAAATCTTTTGAGGCAGGAGTCAGAGCACTATCAGGCTGCCTACAACGTCTACTTACAACAGAAAAGAATTTACCAAAAAGAATTAATAGAAGCAAAAAGACTGGCAGTAGAGGAGTACATTGGTAATGCCGCAAATAGCTGCATAGCTGCTTGGAAAGTAATAAGTAATGAATTTTCTCCAACTCATAGTAGTGAGATCAATTTTAATCCAGATGAATTAAATTGTTTTTTCTTGGACTCAATAAGTCAATTGAGTAAAGGAAATAATCCAAGTACCAACTCTCCTGAAGAGTTTTTGGGTAACAGAGCAGGAAATCAATTGTCTTTTAAATGGTCTGAAATTTCCTCATCCGATGTGATAAAAGCTGTATCTAAATTTTCAAACTCTAATTCTATGGATTATTATTGGCTTTCTAATTCAATTATTAAACAAACAATTCATTTGATTAGTGAACCACTTGCTTTTATTTATAACAAATGTTTGGATAAGGGATATTTTGCGCCATCACTAAAAATTTCAAAAATAATTCCAATTTTTAAAAAAGGAGATAAAAAGTTTACCCCAAAATTACAGACCAATATCAATAATTCCTATATTCTCTAAAGTATTTGAATCATTAATGTACAAACAACTAAGTAACTTCTTTGAGTCACATAACTTACTCTCATCATGTCAGCATGGATTTCGTCAGGGTAGATCCACTACTTCTGCAATACTTAATCTAATCGATTTGTCTCTGAACGCTTTTGAAAGGGTTCCATTTGATATTCTTTTGAAAAAATTAAAATTTTACGGTATTGAAGATAGTTCTTTAAAAATAATTCAATCATATTTATCTAATAGGAGTCAATTTGTTTCTATAAAAAAATAAATGTTCCAACTATGAAACATATTAACACAGGTGTGCCTCAGGGTTCCATTCTTGGACCATTCTTTTTCTTGGTGTATATAAGTGATCTGCCGCAAAATTTAAATGTTCATTCTATTATTTATGCCGATGACACTACTTTAATGGCCAGTCATAACAACCTTAATGCCTTGAAACAGATCACTATTGAAGCAGAAGACCAGGCTCTTTCCTGGTTTTCTTCAAATAAATTATCTTCTAATCCAGATAAAACGCAATATTTAACATTAAGCCTTAAGCAAGATATTAACATTGAGTCTGTTAGGCTTCTGGGATTCCACATCGATTCAAGGTTACAATGGTCCTTGCATATTGGAACAATTTGCAAAAAAATATCAAGAGTAAATTACTTACTATGGAAGTTGAGAAACTTTGTAAGTTTTGAATACTTAAGAATGTCATATTTTGGTCTTCTTCAATCACATATACTGTATGGTATTTTAGCTTGGGGCCATTCTCCTCTTGTAAATGATATTCTATTATTACAGAAAAAGGCAGTCCGTAATATTGCAGGAGTTGGATTACTTACTCACTGTAAACCACTTTTTATCAAACTCAAAATTCATACAGTTATAAATTTGTATGTTTTTCAGGTACTTTTATATACCAAATCAAATTTACAAAACTTTCCAATTAGAAACGGTGTTCACCAGTATAATACTAGAGGTGGAGTTAAGCTTAACATACTTCCTCATAGATTGGCCAAAACTGGCACATCTCTCAAACTTAACTGTATTCGTTTCTTTAATAAGCTGCCTGATAGTGCAAGAACTGTGAGTTTTAAACTCTTTAAAAATAATATTTATAATTGGCTAGTACAGCACCCTTTTTATCATATAAATGAATTTCTCAATTGTAATTTTGATGTGAATTTTTAATATACAAACTTAAATGTACCGTACTGTAATTTTAGTTGTTTTTAGGACTATTTTTAACTGTGTTTTTAGTTACTGTAGTTGTTTTTAGTTGTAGGAATTAAGTTGAAAGTGTGTCTTAATGCATTGTTATTTGACGTGTCCTATTTCTTTATTGTAAAGATCAATGGAATAAAGAGTTCTTATTCTAATCCCTACAATAAATAGTCGTCTATAAACTAGTAAGCATTCTCCAACGAAAATGTCCTTAACATATTTTTAAAAAAAATCAAGGTCTTCAATTCTTTTGATATCATCAGGTAATAGATAAAATATTTGTTTGCCTATGTAATGAGGCAACTGTTCAATTAATTTTAATATATGTATTGTGTATTGAAAATCTTATCTTTTTCTTCTTAAATAATTGTAACAGTGTTGATAATAAAATAAAAATTCAGTCATAGCCTGACAATTTTGTTTTACAAAAATCAAACAGTGAAAAATATATAGAGATAGAAGAGTCAAAATCTGTAGGCTTTAAAAAATGGCTTACAGGAAACTCTATTGTCTAAACATTTCATGAATCTAATTGTTTTTTTCTGGGTCTTGAATATTGCTTTAGAATTTGGCAGGTTACCTCATTATAAAATACCAAACTGCATTACATAGAATATTACAGTAGAATGTTCTGTAGTATACTATAACCTAATCCAAAAATCAATTACATAACCATTTGAAAGCAGGCCTTATTTAATCTTTTGCGGAGGAGATCAATGTAACTACCTCAGTCTACATGGGTATCGATTTGCAACCCCAAAAACTTAAAATGGTTAATTGACACAAACATGAATTTTCAAAGAAAAATCCAAATATTTTGCTTGATTATTTTAGTGTCTGAACATTTGTAATTTGGGTCTTGGTGCTATTTAATTTGAGTTAATTTGTATTAAACTAATTTAGTAGATCTGATATGATATTTTTTGTCATATTTATGCATCTTGTAAACTATTAACTTCAATAATAATCGCAGTTGTATCATCAGCAAAAAGTATAAACTGAGATGCTATGTTGGCAGGCAAATCATTGATGGACATCAAGAAAAGGAGGAGTCCTAAAATGATGTCCTAAGGAACATAATTTTTTTATTCCTTTCCAAAATGATGTGGATAGTATGAAGTCTTTTACTATATTGTTATTTGTGTACGATTAGACATGTATGATTTAATCAAATTTAAATCATGATCCAAAAAATTATAATAAGAAAGTTTCTCTATCAAAATATCACGGGATACACAATCAAAAGCCTTGCAAAAATTACAGAAAATACAGGCAGCAATCTACAATCTGAGACACTCCAAAACATGTTTATGATTGAAACCGAACTGTGCTGCATCTAAAACTTTGTTAGTTCCAAAAAATGATACCATTTGGTTATTTATGATAGTTCCAAAAATTGTTTATAAAACAGATGTCACATATGCCGCTCAATAATTTTCTGGTTCAGTGCCATAAGGCCATTTTAAAAATTGGCTGAACTTTTGCATATTTTAGTTGGTAAGGGAAAACAAACACCTTCATTGAGAGATTGATTTATGATATTTGACAATACCTGCTGTAGATTCTGCAAATATTTTAATTATATCTAGAGAAATTTCCTCCCAACCTATCGATTTTTGCTCTTTAAATTATTACTAATCTTTGTAACAGCATCAACTGAAACTGGTTCTTGAATAACATATGTCAATCTGGAGGTGTATACTTTCCATAAAAATTCATTTGCCTTAATAGCTGAAGGTTTCAATTTTAAGTTGTCGTATATATATAGTGTATGGTTTATTGTCAGTAACCATTTATTAATCTAAAAATAAATAAAATCTGTGTTTTATACTTGAAAAAATTCCAAAAGTCATTAGATATTAACAAAAATATCAATTGATCAAACATAAAAAGAATTAAAAAGTAAATTCAAAGAAAATTTCTTGTGTGTGTGTATATATATATCTTATCGTTTGTTGTCAGCTACCATTTTTATCTTTAAAAAAATACAAATGTGTAATATACATTTGGAACAAGATCCAAAAGTCGCATTATTTAATAATACAAATATGTAAGTAATCTCCTGTCACAAAGCTAAATCCAATCCATCAAGATCTGCCTCACTGATTCTATTTATACAAGCTAATCCCTCTATAAAACAACGCAGGGGGCACTCTGTAACTATGTGATCCATTGCTTGGATAGATTTCTCGAAATCATATAACTTATCTAGTGTCAATCGCCATCTGTACTTCCAGTAGTTACATCTGCTAATGCCAGTTTGGAACCGATTCAACAGTGTCCATTTCCTTCAAGGGAGGTTCATCATCCCACCTACTGATATCGATGGATCGTTAATAAGGGACTTATTTCATCAATCAAAACTGTTCCACACTAAGGGCCACCAACTATTGTGCAAGACATTTGATCTGCTCAAGTGTAAAGCAGTACATATAGGTGGGTTTTGAGATTTAAGGTGACAATTCTGACGTGGGAGATCCTGTGTAATGGGGAGGTGCGGGTCATTCAAGATCTTATTGATTTCATTAAGTAGTACCTTCTGACGTTTTATCTCTGGAGGAGCTATATTGCATAGCACCTGGAGCCAAGGTAGTGAAGTTGCTGTGAGAGTGCAATTGATAGCTCTCATGGCTCTATTAAGTTGGAAATCAATCGATTTAGTATGTGCTCTATTCAGACATACAGGAGCACTGTATTCAGCAACAGAATAAACCAGTGACAAAGCAGTTATACGCAGGACAAAAGTGTTGGCTCCCCAAGTTGTTCCAGCAAGATGATGTACAGAGTACAATTGCCGAGGTTTTAATTTTAGCTACTGTTTTTTGAAGACGGCTTTTAAACCTCAGTGATTGATCTAACGTTACTCCAAGATACTGAGAATGGTCATTGAGTGGAGTTTTAAGCCATTTAGGAAGTAATTAATTTTCAATTAGCTAGTCGGTTACTTAGGTGGAAGTAGGCCACTTCGGTTTTTGATGAGTTAGGATTTAGCTTCCATGTTATAAAATGTTCTACAAATAATGAAATTAAAAATGTCTTTATTAGTGTGGCGAAGTAAGGACTATTTAGTGCTCTCTTCCACTTAACCACAAAAAAGTATGAGTAAATTTATATGTGATACAAAAGTAAAAAAAAAAAATTAATCTAATGTGAATAAAACAAAATAACTTCAAACAATAAATTTTACATAATACATTATAAACTATGAATATATCTTAGACTATTTAAGTTCATTCACTACTTTCATTCATACATGGTTGGCTCACAAACAAGCCCATGCAACGCCGCCAATCCTCCCACTACTGCAGTTTAAGCAACATTTCCCTGAACTACGCCCCAAAACAAGAACAGTTTTCTATAACTTTCAAATTATCAGAAAGAGAATTCCACAAATGACATGAAGTGACTAAAAAGGATTGATTTAAAATCGTAGTTCTATGTTGTGGAATTGAGAGAAGTAGAGCTTTTATTCGTGTATGACGAGAACTAATTTCAGACAAAAAAGAATATCTTTCAGAGAGACAAGATGGTAAGTTTAATCTGATGATAACATACAACAAAGTAAGGCTATGATATTCTCAGAAATTTTTTAGTTTCAAAACAACTCAGTATTCAAAATAAGGAGCAACATGGTAGAATCGTCGCAGATTGAAAATGAAATGAATGCAGTAATTCTGTGCACATTGCAGTCTCTCTGACAGCTCAACAGTCATATCGTTAATGACTACATCACAGTAGTTGGAAGAGACGTAACATCAGAGTCTTCACCTGCATGACTTTAACATTGAACGGAAGGAATAAAGCAAAACGCTTTAAACTATGTTTGCCAGCAAATACTCTATTGCAAGTTGAATTAACAGTTTCATTCCACATCAGTGTATTGTTGATAATAAGACCAAGGTTTTTTACCTTGTCACAATATTCAAGTTCGTAATTGTTCAGTTTTAGTAAGTATTGAAAGTCAATTTGAGAAAGAAGCTGTCTAGTCCCAAACACCAAGGTTTGAGTCTTAGTCTCATTCAGTTTTAGTTCATGTTTCAGTGCCCATATAGTGATTGAGTTAATGTCCTCGTTGATCAAAGATACAGAAGTATTTGCATCTTTAATAGGAAAATGGTAGTATATTTGTTAATCATCGGCGCACAAGTGGAACTTAGTGTGATAAATAACTTTAGTAATATTGTTGATGTATAGAGAAAATAACAAAGGACCCTCGTAAGGTGGGCCTCCACTCTGACTCAGCATCCTCTGCCCTCACAAGTTGCTGTCGGTCAGTACGACACAAATTAATCCAGTTAACAACCATCGAAGAAGCAAGCCATTTTTAATTTAATGAGAAGTAAAGGATGATAGACACAATCAAAAGCTTTTGAAAAATCAAGTAAAGTTAGAATAGTAACGAGTTTCTTATCCATGGCTAGCCTAATGTCATCAGTGATCTTAACCCTCCCACTGTCCACTATGTGTTTCTGAAATGTTGTTAAGGTCAAGAGAAGATAGAAACTCCTTTTTTCAAAACATATTTTCAAGTCCACGCTACCTTGAGAAATGTTTATATGTACAATGTAAACATTCTGAAATAGCCAGTTTGTTCTAAATGTTATTCACATTTATAAAATATAACTTATACAAACAATATTTACGTAAACAAAAAACTACAATGAGGAAATCGAACTATGTACACACCATTTACAGCTGTTCTAGCACCAGCTGTTACACCTGCGTACGTGTATGGGCGGGCAGGTGGATAATACCTCTGTATGTGTATGGGTGGGCGGGTGGGTAATACCTGCGTTCGTGTATGGGTGGGCGGGTGGATAATACCTCCGTACGTGTATGGGTGAGTGGGTGGGTAATACCTGCGTACATGTGTTTGTTTGTGAGTGTGCGTGCGTGTGTCTGATGGGTGGGGGAGGATCAGTACACCGCATATGTATGGGTGAGCGGGTGGGTCAGTACACCGTTTGTGTATGGGTGGGCAGGTGAGTAAGTACATATATGTGTATGGGTGGGGGGGTCAGTACACCGTACGTATATGGGTGGGTTAGGTTATATACCAGCTGTCATATGATAATCCGTGTTCCACATACAAACAATAACCGTCTACTTATAGATATTGCGAGATGTTTAGAGAAATGACGATTAAAACGATATCAAATATGTATTAAAAAAATTATAGTTAATAAAGTCATTCCGGTAGTTTAAACGAACCATTATGTAGTTGTTGTTTTTCCGAAAACTAATATCCATAATACGTGTAATGCTGTCGCGTAACCGACAACTAACATCGGGAGGGTTAAGAAGAGCAGTAGTAGTACTATGATATGAACAAAACCAGATTGATATTTTGACAACATTTTATTTCGATCCAGGTACGATATAAATTGTTGCTCTAAGACTCGTTCAAGGCATTTGGAGAGGGCAGAAAGTATACTGATAGGCCTTTAGTCAGAAGGAGTTTTAGGTGAGGAGCATTTTTGCAATGGACGTACTACTGCATGTTTCCAAAGAACAGGAAAAGAAGCTAATTTTAAAGATACATTAAATATTTTAGTTTTGACACATATTTGACGCTATTATAAGATTTCTAAATAATGCATCATTATATTCTGAAAACTTCCTCTTTTTTGCACACTTATTTTTCAATTTAATTGACTTAATTATATCTATTGTCAACAGCAAGGGTATTTGCACCACACATTGATCAAAAACTAATTTATAAAATTCATCTAACGATTTTTAAACTGTTTTAATGTTATTCAGCTCATTCCAGTTATAAAATTTCAAGTTATTATACAAAATAAAAAAATTAGCTTTCTTAAATCAATAATAGGAATCTTATTATATGCGGTAAACTAGGCCTACTTTGAGAAAACACTTAAAATCCAAGACAATCTGTAATAGAGGATGATGGTTGTCAACCGGTAACATGGGACTGTCACATTCACTGACAGACAGGGAAATGGAGTAACTGGTTACAAGATCCAGCGTTATTTTACTACAGTTAAGAACGTTATTGAACAATGAGGGGATATACATTGACATATAATTATTGGTATCTTTCAAGACTGCACTTCCTGAACAAATTGTAATCCAAACCATTAATCTCAGGTAAATTAAAATTACCAAAAATTAGCACATTTTTAAACATTCTCAAATGCTGCAAAAAATGCAAATTCAGAGTATACAAATTTTGGAGTATTGGGTGGGAAGTAGACAACATTTACAAAGAAATTAAAGGAGAAGTGAGGCGCACGCACCTGCAGCCGGACTTAGTCAGTGCCAGCAGCTCCCTGCCCGCCACAGTCAGCTGACTGACTTGTAGCCGCCGGTAAACCGCCACCAGTACCCTACCTCCCCACACCTTCCCTGTCTCCAATGCATCCTTATCCCATCTCATCACAATAAAATAACAATAAACTCATCATAAAAAAAAAAAAAAAAAAAAACTGTTAAACTTATCATTAAAATAATTGGCAACTTCAAAGCTACATGTTTTTAGTTTAGATCCTGATTTACCATCAAGGAAATCAGTCTGCTTATCATTAAATGTGCCTGATTCCGCATTGATTTTATTAGTATTTTCTGAAATTCAAATTATATCCTGATGAGTAATTTGCTGTTTTACACAACTTATTAAACATTTTCTATAATGATGGAAGTAATTTATGACAGTTAAGTTTACTTTTAGAAGCAAACCTCTGAGGTTTGCGGGCTAAACTGGAAAATCGACATAGGCAACGTCGCATTCAGACCGCCACAGCCCTCCTCTAAATTTTACATCCGGTTGACTCACTAAGAAGGCAATGGGCTAAATGCAGCAGAACTCCGAAGCAGGCTAGGTGCTGTAGTCTGTCACAGGCTTTAGGAAACTCTCAGTCGGTGACCCCTCTGCTTTAGTTAGTGTGGTGGAATCATCTACATGTTGATAGTTGGTATTTTGCAACTGCTGTAGGAACACAGAGCGAGGGAGTTCAATCGATAATTGTCTGCTTGCTGTTGGTTTGTTGTGTTAAATCACAAAAACTGTGGCATTTATCACTACATATAACTTCCTAATGTTTGTAGAGAAGTGTCCCAGTTGTATTCAATCCATTATCACAGGTTTGGCATGAACCAGCCTGACCTTATAACTTTATTGCCAGTACGTGAAACAGCATGTAATGTCTGGACGCAATATCTTAAAAACAACCCGTTGTCCGAGTAATACTACCAGCTCATTCACTGAAAAGTTAATTTTTAACTGCACTATAAAAACATGTGAGAGTGGAAATAAGATATGAATAATATTAACACCAAAATATCAAAATACAATATTTACTCTTAGTTGGCTTAAAACAAAAAGCGTATTTACAAAACTCAATGCCTAATAGTGAATAACACACTCAACAGCATCACAAATCTATGTCATTGACTTAAACAATAAATAAGAAAGACAATAATTACAAAAGCATTAAAGGCATATAACTATCAATAATCCTTTAAGAATAACCTAAAGTACCTTTGGTACAACTTACAAGCTTTATTCCACTTATGGATTTATGATACAATCTACTTTTCTCAATAAATTTAAAACACTTTTAAAACTATATGATTGAATAAAATTTTGATTGTGATTCAAACATTATTGTGGCCAGTAATAAATATGAGTTAGAGAGATGTTACAAAATATTTCACTTCTTTACAAAAAAGTATGATTCCAAACATTTATGTTCACCTGTTGCTTGAAGTGAAGAATCTTTGCTTGCTTATCTCACGCTATTTCCAGAACCTTCAATGCTTACAAAGATAAACATAAAAACATTGACAATAAATAATTATAAATATTCCATATATAAAAGTAACATTTAAAAATAATGACATACAGACTGAATATGTTATGGAAAATTACATTATTGAATTAATTTAAAAAAAATTATCAACAAAATAAACATAAATTTCTTATTAATGTATATTATATTAAAATCAAGAGTTTCTCACTTGAACATAAGTACGGTTAGTTGATGCCAACAGGAAACTACCAATGATACATTTTATGAGAAATTCATTATAATTGTGAATTTATACATATGAACAAAAGTTTTATCATCATACATTAAACGTTTATGTAAAATCTACTCATACTGGCTCATAAAGACCTTTACATCCTTAATTCTATTGTAATCTATAAGTACTCACACAATTTACTTGTAATTAACTGATTCATATGAGTTACTGGCTGTTTGAAATACATCAAATTAGTCAAAATAGTTCAATATTTAAAAAATAGCTTTATCCAAAAATACTGTAGTAACTAAAAAGCAGATCAGCTAAAATTACAACTACAGAGAATTTATGTTTTAGAGATAACAAATATTGCTTAATGTAAACAATAAATATATAATCACAATTCTAATCAATAAAACTTTTAACAAAATAAACTGTTTAAAAAATATTGCCGTTAAATAAAACTAATCAAATAAAAAAATAACCGAAATAAAAATCTTAAAATGTAAAAAAGAGGATAAAAAGCTGCAACTATTAGTTTGGCAATACTATAGTTGTTGGATCTCAACCTGCTACTTCTTGGTAGGCGTGCCTCGCTGTGTCAAACCTTCAAATCTTTTGAACGTGTAGTTGATGAATACCCAGTCCTTGTAGATAACTTCTCCATCTTGTGGCAAAGGCGCTGATGCTGCAACACATGCTACTAGTAAGCATATTCATTTGCCTATAGTTTAAACTATACATACATTATCATAATTCAGTTTAACTTTTTGCAACTATTTAAAATCATAAAATTCAAATTGGGGTGTATTAATTAAATTAACTGATAACATACGATATTAGTATCTAGGAAGAAGAATTTGCTAGTTTCATACTCTTATGAAAAGGTTTTTAAATTAAAGGATACAATCAAAGGAAGGAGATTTCACAACCTGCAGTTGTTAGTGAGAGAGAATTATTCACAAAGAGAGAATTTTATAAATTCAACTCTAACTTCTTGGCCTTTTTAACAAGGAATTTACGGGTGAGCAGTTATACAACTACAATGAAATTTGCATAAAGAAATCCTTGTATCGAGAAAATAAGTAGCTGATCCTCTATATTTAAGGAGTTGCATGTCATTTAATAGCTTTATCCAATAATCTAAAATTTTGGTGACCACGAGCTATTACTATTCCTATTGGCAGATAGGAATTGTGTCCAAAAGGGAGAGTACATGGGCTGCAAGAAGCCATATTGGAAAAAAAGGGGTTAGTCTGGATTTGCTAATTTTACTCAACTAAAGGACCTTTTCCGTTAATTCTTTACCACTACTTTTTCCGTTACTTTATTACCACTACTTTTTTATTACAATTATGGTTAGGTTGGGCTAGGTTAGGTCAGGTCAGGTTAGGTTTGGTGGCTACTAAAGTTGATCAGAAACTGGTAAATCCAATGATTGACTTACCGCCGAATATGTAAGTCAACGTCTCTGTGTAAGTTCTTGGTAAGCGATAAGATAAGGCCATCGATATCAGATTCCTAGTGGATATTTAATATCACAGTGGATGTAAAAATGACTGCAGAACAGTTTTTAGAGCAATAGAATATTTATCAAGCGGTAGTGAATTAACAAACAGAAAAAAAGTTGTGGTAGTGAATTAATGGAAAAGATTCTAACTAAATTGTAAAATAAATGACTTTAAAAACCGAGATTTCTGATCTTATTTTTGGTGAACCAATTAAAAAAGCATGTATAAGGGTGTCTACTGTTATTCAGATTTAAAAATATGTGACTTTTATGATGGAAAATGGTGACCTTATGGTACGGCATAATTGGAAAAATCGTTTTATTTTTTATAAACTTTAATAAATAACTATTATGAATTAGAGTTTATAGACACAGGGTATTTTCCCAATCAAATATAGTTAATTTTCAAATGAACGATTAAGCACACTAATACTTAAGAAGATAAATATGTAATTTAAAAAGTGTATCATTATGAAGTAAAGTAGAAAAATAATAAATAACTTCTTATTCAAATTAGATTTATAATTCTATTGAGGCATGTTACCTTCCTTTTGTATGAATTTTGATGTTACTAATTTCAGAATAGGATATGTCAAAAGACTTTTTACAAAATAAGCAAAATGCTGAATAAATATCAGTTCCATTTCTCCTAAGCCATTTCTTCTATTGCTATCTTCAAGCCATAAATCTGGAATATTGCATTTACCAAGCATAAATGAAAATAATTGTAAAAATCAACACTTAAAGATAGATGCAGGCCTATTACACAAATAACAATTTTTAACTATGGATATAGAGAAAATTTTAAGAACATTTTATATAGATTAAGAGTAGTGTGATTTCCCAGACAAATTAGAATACAGTCCAATCTTGACAATCCAACATATATGGGACCAGCACACTGTCTGATTACCAAGGGTGCCATTTACACAATGCATAAATAACCTATATTCAGTAAGAAACGTGAAAATAAGCAAACACTATACTATAAAAACAAACTTTTTTATTGTACGTACCTAATTATAGTAGAATGAACAAACTGTGCATACATAACACATAAGTGAAAACTCTCAAAATATCATCTTTATACTTTAAAAAAATCAAAAAGTTTTTTTCTTCTTCTTAGTTAAAGATTCTAAGATAACATTCTCCTGGAGATGTTTTAAATGAACAATTGTCTCAATTTCAACACCACCCTCTTGACAGTAAGTTATAAGGGTAGCAGCTGCCGACACAGCGTCATTACAACTGAATTTAAAAGAACTAGCATTAAAATAAGCATGTATTAGCAGAGATGCCAACCATTCCAACCAAATTGAAATATTAGTTAAGCAATGGTAATAGAATTTGATGGAGCACAAAAACAGAACTAACTGAACAATGTTGGTCAGTCATGGTCAAGCGCCGATAAAACACAACTGCCGAACGAAGACAAAAATGCAATTATTATATTGTAATAATTCAGTTATAGTTATATATAAACCTTTAAAATTTTAATAACCCTTTAATTATTAACAAACTTAAATGTAAAGAAAAAACATATTGTTTATTTTATCACGTCAACTTATTTATAAGAAAATTAATATTACGTTATCGTTTCATAGGCTTCTGGTCTCGCAAAATTACCGTTTTCCACTCCTCTCAAAAATAACAAGTCAGAGCATGAAGAATTTATGTCATTTATTCCCAAATAAAAATAATTTAAGATTCATATTGTTTCAAAACCTCAGTAATAATAAACTGTTTGCTTTCTTTTACAAACAAAAATATCGTATACCTATACCTAACCTAGAGAATATTAAAGCTGGATCGTACTCCCTAAAATGGCAATACAGCATTTTAAATAATACAGTATTTTTTGCTGTCAACATGTGACTAGTTCCCTGCACAAGTAATTGTAACTTAATAATACTTAGTAATACTTAAGTTTGAAATGCGGAATAAATATGATAATTTCATTGGGTAAATGGATTGACTGGTTCTCTGCAAACAAAACTGAAAATTACAACAATTAATTTTACCTGTTGGCTGACTAATGGCTTCGCGGTTATTTGTTATGTGAATGATATGATTTTGACATGAAATATTAAATTTAAATAAATGTCTGACTGTTACCAATTAATATCACTATTATAACAAAGTCAGTGATATTTATTAATTCTTTAGCACAAATTATAGTAACTTAACTTTTTTGACAATTTTCGTGACATCCATGACCGTTCTAAGAAGTCCGTTATTTTTTTGTGACTTTCATGACCGGTAGACACCCTGTATGGGTTTTGAATTTTCAAGAGGTACTTTGAAGAGGAGATTTTTAAAGCAGTTGATAATTAGTGGTCTTAATACACAGCATTGGAGATTTTCTACCATATACTCCCCTCTCTACCAAATACCCATTCCCTCTTCTCTCTAACTTTTTTAGAAGTTTGTGATCTTCCTTTATCTCAACTTAGTAGGGGCTGCTCAAAGATGTCAAAGTCAGATAAAAGTAGTCTGACTTTTTAACACGAGTTTTCACTTCTTAGAGACATGTATTCATTGCCCAGACAGAAACATAATAGTGTGACATTCCGAGTGGCCTCTATCCTGGGAACCGGTGATGCGGAAGTAATGGATGGGTCGCTGACCACCTGCCCTGCTTGTTTACAACCTTTGGGGCACAATGGCTTACGCATGAACGCCCCTTTACCTCTTCAATAGACTTCTAGAATCTTCTGGGTTGACGAGCCAGCTCTGTCATGGAACTTCGGACGCAGGGGAATTCAAGAAGCTTCTAGATGGAGACCTGCAGGTGATATATGCGGCCCGGATACCAGCGCTAGTCAGTCAGTCAGTCAGTGAGTCTACAGCCTACAGCCCAGGTGTTTGCGGCGACAGTGAGACAGTTCTACAGTGCGAGTGAAGTGTCCGTGTATAGAGAAGTGGTCTACGGAGAAGTTACCGGTGAGTGGTTCGTTGTGGGGATCAACGAAGGAGCATTGCGGTACTTGTGGACGACTTCTGAAGGGACACTGAAGAAACTGTGAGTGAACTGTTAGCATTGGACTGTAGGTAGTAGGGAAGCTAGTAGAGTCACTTTATAGTTAGTAATTGTAAATAATAGTAGAGAATCTAGGAAAGCCACTTTATAGAGCTAGGAATTGTGATTAAAAGAAGGGAATTTAGTAAAGTCACTTTGCAATTAGTAGTTGTAATTATTGATGCCATCGAAGATTGTAATTATAGATTAGTTTAATTGTAACAGTTAGGCCTAATAGTAAATTATACTTTTCACAATAGTTTTAAAGTTAAGGAAATAATCCATTTAATTGTAATAAGTTGATTTTATAGATTTAATAAATTTAGTAATTGTTTAGTATATCGTGTTGCTTATTTATAAAACCCACATAGCGATTAATTATTTATAAATTAGGACGTGTAAAAACGGCACAATAGTCAGCAACTAATTAAAACAGAGCCTAGGCAGTTGTCCACATCGTGTCTGTTAATGTTCTAAAAATGACTCTGCAATGACATGCAACTTTTTTCATGGCATTAACCTTTGCTGCTGTTTATGAAGACAGGTTCCGAATATAAACAATTGATAATGTGGATTTCACATATTGCAGGTTCTTGTTATAATTGGGCTAACAGTGTAGAAGAAGATGTTTAGTTTTTAATCCTAAATCATTAACCCTTAAAACGCGGAATCTGAATAAATGTGCATGTGTATAATTGCCCATAACGCTGTATCCGTATATTTACGCTAGTTGATATTTATAAACTTAAATTAAATTAAATACGCAGCAGCAAGCTCTATGGTTCAAGTTAAACACTATTTTTACGTTATTTAGTTATAAATCATATGAACTTGTACTAGGCAATGACTGTAATAAGTAGGAAGTTTTTACTAATCACTACCATTTTCAAAGTTACCGCTAGCGCTCTATGCATATATATGCGGAACGTGAAGACAGATGACGCAATGCTCAGAGCTCAGTCGCTTGTTTGTTCCAAACATAATTACTAACTTTATTTATTTGGTTAGTCAAAAACTTTTATAATTTGGCATTTACTTCATATTTTTTCCAGTTTAATTTATTTTAGTTATAAATTATTTTATTATTACATAGACTAGTTATATTCTCTAGGATTGTAAATATTTTCACAATGATTAACCCGGATGATTTAGATTTTTATATTTTGATGAATAAAAGTAAAAAATGTACCTCGTAGTTATGTTTATTTTTCAACCTTGCAATAAACTGGTTAAAATAGAAAAAAATATAACTTTTAGAGAAAACAAAAATTATATAAATACAAAAGAATCTAGCGTTAATTTAAAAATTACAAACAATTACTCAGCGCTTAAGGGTTAAGATTGTTGTTTTTCAATGATGAAGTTTATTATACAAACTAATAGACATTGACACGTTAACTTACGAATTTCCAGCTTTACATCCGGGAAGTCATCAAAGTTAGAAGTGTCGTCAATGGATCGTACTTCAACTGGTATTGCTGCTGGCCGTTCACGGATGTGATCCCAGTCAACCCCTCTAAAGAACGGTGTGTTACCACTGCGTAACTCATCCACACCTCGGGCTGCACCAAGTCTTCGTTCACACTCTGAGCAAAACCTACCAACTGCTTCTTTTGCTTCCTCTGAGATTGGCACCTCAGGTGGGAATGTCAAAGTTTCTCGCCAATTCATTACTTTTCTGTATGTTTCTTGTGGATTTTCACTGCAAAATGGTGGATAGCCTGCAACACATTTGAAAATAATAAGAATGGCGACTCAAAGCCATTGTAATTAGACCTACTTCTATTGATATTCTAAAATGCACATTTTGGAAAAAACTAAACTCATACAGTTATTAAATAAACTATATTCCTACAGAATAACTATCATGCTATTAAGATTAAGAGTCTCATCACAAGATATTAGAATACTTCCAAAAATATAATTTTAAAGCTTAATTTTAGTTTTGAATTTGAAAATTCATTCGTATAATTAATCCTACTCTGTATCTGAGTCATAACAAATTTTGAAAAGTACACTGTGTTTAGGTAATGAATTAAGTTAAAATTCACTTCCTATAATGATTCTCAATCAATTATCTCATAAAAATGATTGATTGACAATTTTTATAGGATAACCTATCAAATTAATTTTCATAAATACATCTAAAATGAGCTAACACTGGAAACATTTGAAGAAATTATAAAAACACACTAACCTATTAGCATTTCATACATGATGACACCTAAGCTCCACCAGTCACAAGCGGGTCCGTAGCCTGTTTGCAGGAAGACTTCAGGTGCAATATAATCTGGCGTGCCAACAGTGCTGTATGCAAGTGCTCTTCGGTTCTTTTTCCAACTTTCCGCTCTGCGCTTGCTGTCCATTGGACTGGATGCTGGAAATACACAATCTATCTCATGAATGGTATTATCTGAAAGACTCAGTATTAATGTAACGATAAATAAAATTAATGTTGAAAATAATATAAAATAACAATCAGATGTTTTAATGTATTAATGTAAACGATAAATAAAATTAATTTTGAAAATAATATAAAATAACAATCAGATGTTTATTAGTCCTCTCAAAAAACTCAAAATAAATCTAATTACTAAGAAAAATGCAGAAGGATTAGGGGTGCTTGACTTTGACATATGTTGTCTTTTTTAGTAAAAAAAGAATGTTATGAAAAGCATAACATTTTCACACTATATTTATTCAAAAACAAACAAAATTAACAAAGTTTACATTAAATCCTGGATTTCTGCTTTGAGACAGGTGTCTGATTTTCAAGTTAGAATATATTAAACTGTGTTGAGCTATTTACCTTTAAACAGAGTAAAAGTCTAGGGTTAGGAAACGTGAATAAAAAACCATACAAGATTCTCTTATATCCCATTACATTATTACATTTAACAAAGAACATCTAACAACCATTCACTCTGTTATCAAGGTCAGATGTTGTACAGAGGAATAACTTACTTAAAGATAATTATTCAGTTTATTTAACTAGAAGCCTGAAAGACATTTTATGCTAAAGTTTACTGGAAGTGAAAGTGATGAACATCCGTAAGCTTACCAGGGAAGATGAGTTAACTAAACACAAAAACATGTTCACAAAACTTTACAGACGTCATCAGGTCATTCAAAGAACTACTATTCCTGCAAAACCTACAAACTATATGAGGTGTAGAGGGTAACCCGTCATCGGTCACATAGTTGGATAGAACAAATTTGGTCAAGTACAGAAAAATTTCTCACTCATGATACTAACTAATTAACTTTCCAATACCAGCATCATAAAAAATGTATTTGTTTTATTTTTAAGTTTTTTTTTATACACTTTAAGACAGTATAAAGTGACTTTTGATGCCTTTTCTTTCTTTAAAAACTACTGAAAATTATTAAATATAAATAGTTTTGTTATAATTATTTCATGAATTTTATAGTTGTGTTCGCTATTCTAAATATTAAATTCATATCTATTTTTTAATGCGAAGGATAATTGAAGCACATACATAAGAGATTATTAATTAAATTTATCAAATATAAAAAATATAAAGTTTACAAATACAGCAAATTTTCCCAATTTTTAATAAAACTATTTATTTACAACTTAAAACACTACTAAACACATGTAAATAAATGTATAAACAAAATTAAAAACTTTATAAAAAAGAAGAATTCAAAAACAAATCTAGTCGCATATGGAGAAAACTTCTCTCCACTACTGAGACACAAACGGTCACATATAGGGAAAATGTCAAACTGGCCAAACATGTAGGTGGCGTTGACCCCTTCCCCCCCTGCCACCTCTACTACTATTTACATGAATGCGCACTAAACACGTGAAAAGGGTTAGTCAAAACATTCCTGGAAGGTCAATGTTATAGGTTGACTATTAAAAGTTTCCAATGTAAAAACTATTTTAGAGAGACTTACCACGCAACCGATGATGGGTTAAGATAATTTTGCTGAAACTTCAATGAAAATAATCTTTATTTTGCAATTCAAAAGAATTTTCAGTTAAAACATTAAGTCAGTGAATCCTTATATATAGATATAATTATGTCGATAGAAGTTAAAAAAACTAACTTAGGGTAAAAAGTGGAGAAATATATTTTCAACATTTTGTACTTATATTTTCTGTTCATAATCTTTACTATTAAAACTATTGTATAACAATATATATTGGGAGGCTGGTACTACAGTTCCAATACATAGAGTCTAGGAGCTAACTTGAAATTGAATGGAGCTAACTTGAGTGAGTGTCAATTGAATATCAGAAGTGAATATAAATAACCAGTGAACAATGCACAATATACCATTCAGCTGAGTGGCAATGGTACATAAACTGTCCCAATAGACAAACAATAATCCCATGAGGTTGTCATTATATGATTGAAAACGTTATTTTTGTCACCATCCCTTCTTTTGTCAGTTAAATTCATGTGCTAAGCAGTGGCCTGGTTATGCCCTGTGCGACATAATGATCAAACACACTTTAACAGTATCAATATGACTCATTCACCACTGCACTCATTGAAAGATTGTTGCTGCGATATATTGTCACTGATCAAGAAGTAGTTAGTAAAAAAAAAAAAAAAACTAACAGTGATGGGCCCTTAAATCCTTATATGTTCATATTTCTTGCTACAGATTTATTTGTTTTGAATATAAACAATAATTAACATTTATAATGGAATTCTTCTTGATTTTAAATGTATATAACAGGGTTTCACATTAAATTTTAAGTATAGTTATTGAAAATTGGAATATAACTAATAATATAATTTGGATTTTTGTTGACATATCAAGTACAACAAATATAATAAAATTACCCTCTTTACTGCACTTAAATGAGCTAAAGTACAGCCGAATTATTTATATTATGTTAGCAAATATCCTTGTTCATTTTAAGACTACACTAGAGAGGAGGAGAGGAGTCCGTTGGACTGAACCAATGGTGAGTGCGCACGTCATTGTCTAGTTACCACTAGCCTCGTTTCAAGAACACTACTAAAAGCCATTTGAGGCTAGTGGCGCATTGGACTAAATACCAAGCCAAATTAAAACTGAGCGTAGCTACAAGGCTATATTTAAAATATTAAAACTATGGAAATTAATAATATTACATTTTATGGGGGAGTTTTAAAATTTTACAGTACAAGTAAACGTCACACATCACAAATTTATTACAAAGTAAGCACAAAAACTATTACAATACAAGTACTAAATGTACAAATCAGACCAGAGGGATTCACAAAAGAATCATTCTTTTGTGAATCCCTCTGGTCTGAGGAAGATGAGCGTGGTTCACCGAAATTGATCACCATAATATTTGTACATTTTGTACAGTAGAACGTCGATTTACCGAACGTCAGTCATCCGAAACGTCAGTTAACCGAACCAAACCTGAAAACAATATTTTTTTTATATACGCAAAATACACGTTGTAAATTTATGTTCCAACACTTATATTTAATATTTTTTATTTTTCAATAAACGTACCATACTACAGTAACTGTATACAGTACATATAGTGCATATTTTATTACGAAAAAGAAATTATAGTTAGCGCACACCCCGCGCGGCGTACCGCTTCTGCCAGACTCGGTGCCTGCGCCGTAACGTCGGGCCTTCCAGGAAACGACGAAAATAAACAACGGGCGCGCCGTGCACCTAACACTGTCTAGTCTGAGCTTCGCTGTCAAGCGTTTGTACTACAGTAATTGACATTGAATGTGCACAGTCGCTTGTTAATCGTCATTCACTCGTGTAATGCAGCGCTGAAACTTTGTAAAGTTGTTTGTTTTCTTTAAGCTAGTGTTGAATAGTATTAGACTCTAGTTTCAGGAACATTAGTCCAGTAAGTTTTAACTGGACTACTTAACACAAAATTAAAGTATTATGTGGATACAGTACTTAAATGTGTTGTTTTTAATTTCAATATGCCCAATCCATTACATAAACTTATCAATAAGCGTCTATAATGGCATGGTTAAAATATGTTTGATTATCCGAACATGTCGTTATCCGAACACCCTGAGGTCCCAATTAGTTCGGATAATCGACTCTCTACTGTACTTGTATTGTAACATATTTGTGCATTTTGTGCTTATATTGTAATAAATTTGTGTTGTGTGACGTTTACTTGTACTGTATTTGTACCAACACGTATTATGCTAATTAAAAAACTATTTTAAAAATTTTATGACACCTTCGTCTGCAATACTGAAACTACATATTTAAAAAAAAAATTATAAAAAAGTGGAAAATTACAATAATTCAATTTATAACATAACATAAAATTTATATTTAAAATAACACTTTTTTATCATAATTGTTGGTATAGTATTTTTAATATATTTATCAAACCAAGAAAACATAAAACTAATATAAAACTGTTATTTATAAATTTTTGGAAAACATTGTTATGAAGAAATGATTAATGTTTAGATTGACACATTCGCTATGGCTATGCATGGAGTCACGTAATGTGCGCTGCGGCACTGCCTTGCCCGGCTCGGCACTACAGTCGCACGCTTACATATTTCAACATAGAAACAAGTAAAATTGATACATGTGCAATTCATACAATATTTTTAGTTCATATGTTAGGTATTGACAGTATTTTTCCCCTTCAACCCACCGGTTTATTCTATTCCAGCATATTTATTCATTATCAGAAGCAAAATCTGAATGTCGACCGTTATATCTTCAAACTGAAAACTCACCGACTTCTGACTCACTATAACTCATATTCTGTTCCAAAGAAACACATTGTAAGGTAGCCATGTTATAAACACCATAAATAACCTTAATATTAACACTATAAAGATTATATTATGTACACCATTTACTATATATATTCAAAGTATACAAACAAACTTAATTCACTGCAAAAAAACTAACAATAAATTCAAGAAATGAACTACAAAGTAATACTTCGTAACACTGCTAGACAATGTGCACAAAATATCACCCTTCAACACCGAGTTCTGGGAGCACCCTGATAAATACAAGCAGCAGTTCAATGTGGACGCACCAATATGTAACGCGCATCCTAGTGGGAAATGGCTGACACACCGGTGTGTCATCCGCAGTGAAAGTGTTAAGTATTACACAAATGTTCGAACTTCAATTTACCAACTGAACATTTATTTTATGGTTAAATAAATTTATAGGCAAGTATTATTTATTTTAATACAAATAAAATCACTTAATAAAAATATGAATAACCAATGTATTAAACGTTCTTAATTTTTGGGCTTTTGTAAAAATGTAATGGTAATATTCAGCCTTGGAAATAACGACCACAAAATGTAACGATTACTTGTAATCATTACAATTTTCAGGAAATTTGTAACGTATTCGTTACATATTTAAACAGTAAGGAGTAACGAATAATTTGTTACAAAATTGAGTAACAAATAATCAATAATAGTATTTCGCTAGTCGTTACATTTTTAATGTAAAATCAATATAGAAAACGCAGAAACCATCGGCATCCCAGTCGTCCTGAAATTTCCTGGAATGCAGCTTACCCACCTGCAGGGTTTGTCGAGCGGGGTTGTCATCCTTGACCGGTTTTCTCCCCCAACCCCAAACATTACCTGGATAACCCAACCCCAAACCCTTTTTTTTACTTTGTCAGTCAGTAGGGATGAGCATTGTAGAGGAAACATTGATGTTTATCGTTGATGTTCACATGGTTTAAAGCCCTCGATGTGTGAAAAACATAAATCTTTTAACAGTAATGTTTTTTCGTGTAAAACATAGTTGTTTTATATTACAATAATATATGTATTACTAAATCTTAAAATACAATCTGTAATATACAATTTACCATCAATCAAAAAAACATCGACATCGAAATATAAACATCGACCATCGATGCTCATCTTTATCAGTCGGTACTGTTACGGTAGTTGTGTGATCGATTGATCAGCGTATTGTTACTATGTATGTAGCAAAATTTAATCAAACTTATTTGTGGGAAAATATAATTTAAAAATAAATATCAAATAAGATACACACACACACACACACAAGTTGAGATACAAAATAAATTAGTTGTTTAATGAGAAAACATAGGCTCAAGTTGAAGAACATAAATCAAGAAGATAGTCCTCAGAGTCTTCTAGGTTCACAATAAATTAGAAAGTGTAGGTTCTGCCTCAGCTACTGAAATAGCATAAATAGTAGAGCATTAAGATATCTCATGTGGGAATTCATGCTCACTTCAAAAAGACTTATGGAGTTTGGCAATGTTAATAAATGAGTCTATTTTAATTCAATTATATATATATATACTGTATTTTAAATGTCCAGACTAAAAGTTTAAAAGAAATGTAAATGACAATGTTAATTGAATTAAAAGTTCTGTATTCCAAATGAGATTTCTTCTTTAAAAGTTGCAACTAAGTTATTAATGTTCAAGTTGAACAATTAAGTTGATCTCAGCCACATGTAAAGATGGCTTCACCACTCTTCTTTTGATCAGATAATTTTAAGGGAAATAAGTTTGTGGACTTATTATATTTATAAAGAGCTCTATTAAGGGACCAGAGTCAGTTTTAAGTAGGGACAATCACATCAAAAATAAAATGTTTAGAGTAAAATTGTTTTCGTTCATCTCCTTTCTTTACTCTGTTTTGCAAATAAAAATATTTCTTGATACACATTATTACACATCTGTTTGTAGCTTGTTTACTCTGGATATTTATGGACATTTTGTTGTTATATGATTTTGAATAATGAACATGAAAAGAAATTAAATTAAATCAACATTAACTATTTTTGAATAAAGGGAAAATTAAATAACTTCCAACTATTATCTAAACTCAGAATATGATAAAATGAAATTAATTATCATCTTAAATGATATTAAACTTAATATGATATACAGTAGAACCCCTGTTAACCAAAATCGGGTTAACCGAAACCCGGGTTAACCGAAACGGTTCTGTAAATAATTATAAATATGTAATATGCAAACAGTGAGGCTGCGCCGAGCCTCTTTTTCTAGGAATAGCGCCTACGTGACTATTGGCGACGCACGGCAATGAGCGGGATGTTTGACGTGTCCTTGTGATGATTCACCTCCCCCACCCCGTTTCCACTCACCCCCCTCCGGTCACCGACCTTGCAATTTCCCCATTCCCCGCCCTCAGTTGCTTAGTCACGGTCACAGTGGAGCTGTCACGGGTAGTGGTTGTAGTGATTAGCAAGTTTGTTTTTTGTACAGTTGTAGTGCGTATCGTAAAGGTGTGCGTGTGCGATGGCATCAAAGCGAAAGCGTGTGGTTATTTCTTTTATGGATAAATTAGCTGCTATCAAACAAGTTGAAGAAGGTTGTTTGCTAAAGACTGTTGCGGCGAACTACGGAGTTGGAATGTCTACTGTCTCGGAATGGGTAAAATCTAAAACTAAGTTTTCAGAGCAAGCTGTAAAAAATGGTAACAGAAAAACTTTGAAGAAGTCAGATTTTGATAAAGTCAATGATGCCTCATTTATATGGTTCACACAACAGAGGGAAAAAGGCATGCCACTAACAGGTCCCCTATTACAAGAAAAGGCTAAAATGTTAGCAGAGCTTTTAGGTGACGAAGGGAAAGATTTTTGTGCCAGCTCAGGTTGGTTAGATCGATTTAAAAAGAGAAATGGGATCCGTCAACTGAACTTGTGCGGTGAAAAGTTATCTGCTGATTCAGACTCGGTAGATGTTTTCAAAACAATGTTTGCAGACTACACTCAAGGCTACAGTAAGGACCAGATCTACAATGCCGATGAAACTGGTGTTAACTTTAAGATGTTGCCTAAAAAATCCCTAGCTTCAGTAACTGAAACGTCTGCCCCCGGTCACAAAATGGAAAAGGAAAGAATAACACTTCTCTTAGCTTCAAATGCCTCTGGCACTCATAGGTTGCCACCAATGTGCATCGGCAAGTCAATGAAACCTCGAGCTCTGAAGGATATTGCACCAAACGCCTTGCCAGTGTTTTACAGAGCGCAAAAAAGTGCCTGGATGTCCAGTGACTTATTTAAGGAATGGTTTTTAAAACAGTTTGTGCCGCAAGTTGAAAAGTTTTTAACTGGAAAAGGATTGCCGAAAAAAGCTATTTTACTAATAGATAATGCGCCCTCGCATCCCAGTGAGTTGAAAAAAGGCGATATTGTTGTGCGCTTTCTCCCCCCAAATGTCACTAGCCTTATTCAGCCTCTTGATCAAGGAGTGATAGAAGCATTCAAACGGCACTATCGAGGTCTATTGTTAAGAAAGATCCTGCAAGATTGTGAAACACAAAATAAATGATTAATGACACATTGAAGACAGTTAACAAGAAACACGTGATTTATTGGTTTGCGGAGGCTTGGGCCAACATTAAAGATGAAACACTTCAACGGTGCTGGAGGAAGATTTATGACGGACTAGACGAAGAAGAAATTGAAAGTTATGAGAATTTGACAGAGACGGTTCACAGGATTCCTGGATGTGAAGAAATGAATACAAGTGATGTGGACGAATGGGCCGTCGCCGATGATTCTGATGAACTCACCGAGCAAGATATTGTGGAGGCAGTGTTGCAACCAGCTGACATTGCAACAGAAAACACAGCAGACAAAGTGGATGACGGAATTGGCAAAGTGACACCCGACGACGGATTTAATGCATTAGAGGTAAGTCAAACATTACTGTATAGCCCAGACACAGAAATTTTTTATAGAGTTTAGTTTTTAAACTCACGTTCAGTAAATTAAATCACTTGTATTATTTTAGGTTGCCCTAAAATTCGTGGAACAATGCAGCGAATCGACGCCTACTGATGTCCTTCCAATTAAAAGATGGCGGGACATTGCTGCTCGAAAACGATGTGAAGGACTTACAAAAAAACAAACAAAAATCACTGATTTCTGTAATACGTAATGTAAAATGTAGTAACTTTATACACAGTTGTTCAGTTTATAGTATTTGATGACTCATTATAATATATTTGGTAGCTTTAATAAAACACTGTACATTATATAGACATTGTTTGTAAACTCATTTTCCTACACAAGGTGTTTATAGGCTATTTTTAGCATATAACAGTTTAACCGAAAAATCTGTTATCCGAAACGGCTCTCTCCCCTTTATTTCGGTTAACTGGGGTTCTACTGTAGTAAATTACTTAGTTTGAAATTATTAAAATGAATATTTGATAAAATTATGAGGTGACGGTTTTTGACTTATGAGGATATAATTATTTTATAACAATATTGAAAATGAATGTGATTCATGACTCCTCTCATGTGTTTGAGTGCAAGTTTTACTTTGGAATTAAATTAATTCATTTTTTGTTAAATAATAATTTTAGTTTTATATGTAATTAACAGATTTTCATTAATTATAAAAATATGGCTACAGTTTGTTATATGGCCAGAAATTGAAACTTTCTGAAATTGAAGAAACTGAACATAAGGATGATCAGTTAAAGTTTCAATGTTTTCTGTATATACCGAAAATAAGGGTGTGTGATTTTAGCAATTTTAGGATTCGAGTCGAGTTGAGTTTTTAGACATAATTTCGAGTTTGAGTTTTTTTCGAGTCGAGTACTTAATCCTTAATTTTCAAAAATGAAAACACACAATAATATGTTCTTTTCAACTAACCTTAATTTCACCATTGACTACAATGTTTTGTTTCCACTAACAGAAACAAAATAATTAATGTCAATACAATACTAACTAGCGTTAACAACTGCTGTGCCGACTGATCAAGGTTAACCTTTCATCGAATTATTGTACTTCAATCGTTCCATGTGCCAAGTTGAGTCGTCAAGAGATGGGTGTTATTTAACAAATCGTTATCTATAACAATTTATTTAAAGAAACCTGTTATAGATTTAATCGGTTACATGAAATACCCTGTTATTTTTGTAACTCCCAGTCATGATAAGACTATAGCGTTTTTTATATAACTGTAACGCATGGTGGTAATGGAGAGTAAATATAGTACGCTGAGAAGTAAGCGGAACTGTAACTAAACAACAATTGAAACTTAAAACTCAATCGATAACAGAACGAACTTTGAGCGGTAACTCTGTAATGGCCAAGCAAAACCACAACGACCGTAACTCATTATCGTAACGTAACATAAGGCAGTTTACAGTTAAATTATCGATAACAGAACGAACTTTGTAATGTAACTCTGTAATGGGCAAGCAAATTCCAACTACCCTAACTCATTATCGACATCGTAACATAACATAAGGCATAACTTCAACCACATACCAAACATAATAAACTTACTTGATCTCTTACTGCTTGCTAAACTTACTTACTTGCTAAACTTACTTGCTTCAACTTCATAACCTTTGGTAACTTGGAACGTTATCTAGACTAGCCGTAACAAGGTTTGAGCCGTTAAGTAACGTCAGGCCATAACAGAAACAGAATAACTGTCTGGAACGTCAACGGGTCAAGAGTAAAAGGTTACAAAAATAACAGATTATTATAACACGTTATCAGAATATAATAGAATTACGTAACAGGTTGTTGAAAAAGGAACTGTAATTCCCACCACTAGCGTAAACGTCAACAAAAACTCAAAACAAAATGGATACAAATCGAATCCACGGCTAGCAGTACATTGGGACTTGTCAATGTACTGGTAGTAGCTATATTAATCGTTATTTTATTAGTCATGGTGCCAGAACGAAACTGTTCCGGGCATTCTATCTCAAATTATTATAGCTTTTCAATTTCAATAGATTACATTCCATGCGTAGTTTATGTTACAGATTGAACACGATTAATTAAATCTGTCCAAAATTGTCAGTCCTATAATAGATTTAGACATGAACTTTTAAAGTATGGGCCTGAAATAAATGCAACTTTTAATTTCAAATGTTGGTAAAAGTAGTTATGTAACGAACTTTTGAAATGGTTCAATAACTCATTTTTTGTGATCAGTTTTCAGATTTTGTATGAATAATTAGTGACGGCTATTTGGAACAGCTTATTTGGTCGAGCCTTCTTTATAAATAACGAGAATACTTTTTGATTAATCGCCATGGCCGTATGATCGAGACTTGTGTGCATGGATAAGGAATCTGAATACATCACAAGAACATACCAGGTTTTGAATATGATATTATAATCATATTTGAAATACAGTTGCCTACTGTACCGGGTCGTTTGACCGGTATATTTCGTTGCTTTCGTCGTTGTCTGCCGGGCTGCCTGAGACCGCTCGTGCCCGGCGAATCGCTTACTTTGGTGGCCGTTGGCTCGGACTCGTTCGTTCCGTGTTCCAGCTCTTGTCTGTCAGGTTGGCCGTCATTCTTCTGGTTTCTCTGCGGCCGTTCGTCAAGACATGCTCGGCTAGAGACTCCTTAAATGTAAGTGTTCATTTTGTAATTTCTGATATCTAATCACCCTTTTGGTGAAAATACTTTGTTTAAATAATATTCTGGTTTATTTGTCATTTTCAGGGCATTGTTAAATTTATGTTCTTTGTCTAGATATTTGCTAACCTAGGTTCGAGCCACGTGCTCAATGTTACCTTTTTAGCATTAATTGCTTTTTATATCGGGCTTTATAATTAATAGTAGTTCTGTATAATGTTTCGTTGAGCCTTTTTTCAGTTGGCGTTACCGATTTACCATATTTTTGTTCATTGACAATAACCTAGCCTATCTGTGTAGTTTGATTTTCATGTTATAACCTATTGCTCCTGTATCAATAGCCTAGTTTTCAGTTTGTCATTTTTAGTTCCCTATACGTAATTAATTCTTTGGTAATTTGTTAAGTTGTAATTTGTCTTAAATCTGATTTTCCAATATAATTATTCTTAGCCTAAAAATGGATCTTTTATTTTCTAGTGTGCTCCAATCATGTACAATTTTGTCTGTTCTGGTTTTGTTTTGCCATTTCATGTTATTAGTTGTTATGTGTAGTATTTTTGGTTTTGGGCTGTACTGTTTTTAATGTGCTGTGGTTTGGCCTTGCAGTCCAGGGTCCTTGAGTGGGACGTTCTCCCTCAGCCTGCCGTCCGGGGATGGTCGACCATCTACACTGCCAGCCTGGCCTGAGGACCATGTATTGAGGCCATTGGCGACCCTGCTGCCCCACCTACATCTGAGGACAAAAGGAGTCTTCTGTCCTCAGGTCAGTGCGTTCCATCTTGTTTTCCCGGCGGCTGAGCTGGGGGTTGATAAGAAATATAAAAAAAAGAAGAAAAAAAATGTTTGTGGAACTATTTAATTTGGCCTAGGCCTAAAACTGAATGAACAGTGATGTATGCAACACAGCCATGGGGACCTATATGTATTTTTATGAAAGAAAAAAAACTTAAAATACAAAAAGAACTTTTAGTGTTAATACTTATTGTTATTTAGTTTAATTAGTTTATTTTGTTGTTATATTTTTTTAGAGTTTATATTTGTTAGGTCCCTACCGTTAAATTGTGTTGTTATTTATTTTTATGCTTTAGGCCTAGTGATTTAGTTAGTTATTTATTTATTTCGTGTTTTGTTGTTAATTGTCTTCTGGATGTCTTGAAGGGAATTTTTACTAGAACGGTACCGTGTTAATTTTTTTTTAAATTGTTTAATTTTTAAACTTTCACCAAAAGGGGATTATTGTGCTTTGACTTAACTTCCTATTCGGAGCTGCCCAGGGATTCCAGCTTACTCCCTGGCCTCGGTGGAATCATGGGATATGGGCTAAATTGCCGGGTTAATTGTTGTTATCCAAAAGTTTTCTAAATTTTCACTTTTAATTGGGTCTTTAATTTCTTACGTTTTGGGTGTCTCAGGCTAGGCTGCAGATATGCCATGCAGTTTGTAATTGTTATATTTTGGTATTTGTAGCATTAAGTGTTTTTGTAGCTTTTGTCATTATCTTGTTAATTTTAGTGTTTCTTGTTATTTATTTAAGTGCGAATTGATATTGGGGCCTTCTGCCAATTAATATTATGGCCTTCTGCCGTTTTTTGTTTGATTAATATATTGTTTTCTTGGTAATAAATTAGTTTTACTCAGCTGCCGAGTTTTATTTTGACCCTCCAACTGCCACCCGTGATCCCATCGCTTGACTTGTTTTGAGCCATCCCCCAGTTGGCACGCTTTCCAGCTTTGGTGGGGGGGATGGGTCTCACTACATAAAATGATTATCTTTATAATCAATTATACAAATGGGACTTTTGTTTTGATTATAACGTTTTACGCTCAAAGATATGGCAAAACAACTAGATTTTTTCGAGTGATTTTTCGACTTGAAATTCAAGTTTTTTTTTTAGTTTAAAAAAACTTGAATTTCGAGCTACTTGCACACCCCTAACTGAAAATAAACATTTCAACGGCTTTAGTAACAAGAGCTTTAAATTTGAGAACACATATCAAGGTATTTATAGCCGACTTTAACAAGAGGTCAAATATTTCTAATTTATTAAAATATAAAATGTATTGATCTCCTTAAGTTATTTTTATTCATATCAATAATACTAAACAAGAAATATAGTTGGACAATATTTCGTAAAAGTAACTGTTATTTTACCTATAATTAAGTTATATTTTTCTGAATAATATAACATTTTCCCAAGTCTGGTAATATTCTATATCTTCATTATAATATTTCTGCATTTAGTAAATTTTGTTGCTAGATTATTTGATATGCAATATCATTTCTTTACAGTTTCTTTGGATGGTGTTCAAAGTAAATTGAAACATATCACTCATGGAGTCATCCAAGGCAGTACATTAGGTCTTCGACTTTTTCTTGTATATCAGAATATATTAGTAAAATTCAATTAAGTAGTGTCACATGTTTCTGTATGCGGATGACACCGCCTTAGTTTTTGAGGGATTGATGTGGACTGAGGCCTACCAGTTTACTGCTCAAGGGTTGGTCACAGTTAAACGATGGTTTGACCATAATCGACTTACCGTAAATGTGGCTAAGACTAAATGTTTTGCAGTTTCTCTACGTACCTCTGGTGATCGGTCAATCATGAGTTGCGTCTTCATGTATGTGACGGTGGGCCGGACTGTCACTGTGATGTCGTAGAGCGTGTTGACAACTATAAATACCTAGGTGTTATATTTGACGATAGACTTAACTGGATGGCCCATGTTCAAAACATTAATAATAAATTACGTAAATGAACATACATGTTTTGTTTTTTGTCTCTGTTTTGTCTCGAGTGTTATATTTGAATCAATTAAAAGTAATTTATTATGCTTATGTTCAATCAATCTTGCAATATGGTATCTTAGTTTGGGTAGGTACTCCAAAGTCAATTATACATCCATTAGAAATAACACAACAAAGTATTATGAAATCAGCTTTGAAAAAAATCAGTTTATTTTCCCACTAACATGCTGTTTAAATTATTCACCGTCTTAGATGTCCACCAGTTGTTCATAAAAGTTTTACTTCTTTATAGTTTTTAAAGGCAGTTTTTTATGCTAGAAAAATCTAATCATACATACTACACTAGACATCGTACCAATGTTGGCATAACTACTCAACGTGTAATAAAATCCGTCAATAAAACGAATCCAAATTTTCTTATTCACATTTTGTATCAACTGCAACTTCCCTTTAAAACCTTTGCCCAAATAAGCTCAATTATACTGGCAGTGGTAAGGGGGTAAGCTAGCCATTAACTCTTAATTTGCATCGCGGCGTAGTTGCACCTCCCTTGTCCCACCCGAAAGAAGCGTTGTTATAATATATACCTGATAAGTTACGGCAATATTTTTGGTATCTATGGAAACTACATTAGATGCTGAAAACATCAATATGCATCATTCATCGATTGTTCGGTGTTCGATATTGTATACAGCTTTGTGAAAATTACCAAGTCATAGGCCAACGGCCTACGGCCAGTCCTGCCATATTGCCATAGTGCTTTGTTCGCTTGGGAATCTCACTATTGTACATACTTAGTTAATATTATTAGGCTACTAATTAGCCTACTAAAGTAGGCTTTCAAAGAATGTATTTATTTGATAGAGCATGTTCTTAGCTAAATTTTAGTATATAAAATGAACAGTGTAGAGTTTATAGAAACTTTTTATGGTATTTTTTAATATTATCGTTACTGCAGTACTATATATTTAGGTTTCTGTATTGGTTGCAGTTATATGTTTCTGGTAAATTTATTTATGCCAATCTTTTATATAATGCATATATTTTCTGAAACTAAATAACATTTAAGACATTTAGGCTATCTCACTTTTTTTATTTATTATCACAACATTGTTTCTACGGGGTACTCCTCCCCTTTACATGAATAACAAATGTGTTTTTCAAATGTTACATACCATGAAAAAAAGAAAAACTTTTTTAGTTATGTTTTATACATTATATGATAGCCTACATATTTTTGAACAGATTGATATCAAACATAAGTATTTTTATTAAAATTTACTATTTTTTTATGAATTTTATAAGAAACGCTTGCAAATTGGCAAAAATCACCTACTCATTACAGGAAAATTTCATACCGGATCGCTGAAAATAACATCTTTTTGTGAAAACAATTTCTGAATTTTCTCTATTTTCCAGTTGTTTGCAGGAAATATAAATAACGATTTCCAAAAAGTTTTAACAGCTTTTGGAATGTTAACAACGGTATTTGTAATATAGAGGAGGATAGATCTTTCATTATGATAAACAGACAAGGATATAAGAATGGTTTTATTCTCATTCTATTGTAGGATTCCGCTATACTCAAATTGAAGGATTCAATTTTTTTAGCTTTTTTTATGATAGTTAATTTAGCTATCTTAATCTTAAGCTGTAAAACAAACACAAATAAAATGAACATGTTTGAAATAGGCTAAGTAGTGTCATTGGGTGTTTATACTAATAATAGGTATCAACGCAAATAATGTGAGTGAGATACTATAAATAAATTTAATGTTGTGATTTTACGTTATTCAGTTAACCTACTGTTATTTGTAGTCAAAAGTTACAGGCCGAGGCCGAAGGATGAGGTGTAGCGAGCGCAGTGAGTAACGGGGTTGGCACGTGAAGTGTACAGGGGTATTCCCTAGTATTTACTAACTTGTTTAAAATATCAAGGATAATGTTTAATCCTCCCTCATGATAGTATAATCAATCTTGTAAAAAAATATATATATTTCAGTGTCAATAAAAAACGATGAAAGATTAATAATGTGTTTGTATTATATTTGTTAAATTACTTGAAATAATATGCAGTAATAAATTTAATTTATTTAACGTTTTCTGTTACAAAGTAAAAAGCTTCTAACAGAACTTACCAATTAATACTAAACACTGTATTTAAATTACACAAATAATCATGAAGGTATAAACACAGAATAAGTAGATATCTATGTATTCTGTGGTGTAAGTTCAGTGCTATTTGAAATCATACCAGTGACAATTCAAAATATTTGTGGTTGATTGTGTTATTAACAGAAATATCTCTTTTGCACAGCTTATAGTCCACAAATTGCATTTATGAGCGGCCAAAACTGGATGGCCTACCTAAGATCAGTATTGTGTGCAACTCGTTAACGGCCATTAATATACCAAGGATTTATTTTTAAGTATGCTATTAGTGTCAAAATACTACAAATTATGATACTTACTAAAGTCTGAAGGTTTTGCTTGGCTGAGATCACGATAAAAGTCAGTTCGGTGAGATTTCTTTAGGCCAGTACACAGGCCAAAGTCTGACAGCTTGATGTGCCCTCTGGCATCCAACAGGAGGTTGTCTGGTTTTATATCCCTGCAATTGCATTTTAGTAAGTCCACAACAAAATAAATTAAAAACGAAACGTAACCTTCTACAGTTCATTGCATATGACTGATTTGCATGTTGAAACATAAATTTAATTGAATTTCGAAGTTAATTCAAGCTTTTAGAAAAGTCAAAATTCTTTAAACTGCAGATTTAGGATCAAAGTTAATTTAAAATAAAATAATATTAAAATGTCAACATAACTTAACCCTTTCAAAAGTATGGAATAATGCATGTAAAGAGTAACGACATTCTGGAATGTCATATGTATGTTTTTTACAAAAAAAATTGTTATTGATCTAGAACACGTATAACCGTCTCCAGAAGTAAGGAAATAATTTTCTTGGAAGGAGGAAGTATTATTCCAGCGATGAAAATTTCACATAATTGAGACTTGGGTGGGGTCTGTGGGAGGAGTCATTCAAGACAACTGTGAGCACGGGCTTATCAGCCTTCTCACCAAATCAACTATGTTATCAGTAACCAACAGTGGAAAAACAACAACAAAAACCTACGTCTGTTATCAAATACAATAAGGACATGAGTTCCATAGACAGAACGGACATGATAATATTTTTCAAATATACGTAACAATAATGGTACTATGACATGGTATAGAAATACATTTTTTTCATTTGTGATATTTCACCACATTGAATGCATTCCAAATGTACAAAATTCAAAAAAATAACAGTAAAATTGCATTTTCGGAATTCAAACTGAACCTTTGAATGTCATTAACGAGAGATTAAGGCCATGCCGCACACAGGTGCACCGTGCGACAATAAAAATCTGCCACGCCTAACTGCCCGGCGTTTCCCACGCCCTCTACGGAATCTTCAAGGTCAACAGAGGAAACCTCAAAAAAGATGCTACAACTCTACAATAAATGATAAATAGGGAAAATACACATCATACGGGCAATGCAGCATTATGCATATATCTGTTATCAAATATTTCATACAAACAAACAACTTTTAAAAACTGTTTGTTAATTGCTTTTTCTTTGAGTTATTTTTAAAATTGTGCCATTTTTCGTACCTAACAATAAAACTGGTTAAAATGCAAACAAAAATTACTGTTTTAATTTTGCACTCCATAACATTTTTGTTCTCAAAATATTACTCCTCTACGCATTTCATGACATACCAAGGCGTCATTACTACTTAGTGATAAAATTGTGGGTCTAGTGTTAGAAATATAAATGTTACTTATATTACATCCTGCCAGTCCATTAGTTTATAATATGACAGATTTTGTAAAGGAATTAATCTGTTTTATCACAAGAAAATATCTTTGACACTGATATTATGCCTTAACTTTAACCCTCCAAGTGGCAGTACTAAATGCCTAATTTGGAAGAGAAATTTGACTGGTCGTACACAGTACGACTAAATTATTTATACTTACTTACTTACTTACTTATCCGGTCCCGTTCCAGTCAATCCTGGGTCTGGGTTGTCACCAAGCCTCTCCATCTTCTCCTGTCCCTCCACATCTCCTCTCTCACCACTTCCCCCCACACACTCCCTCTCTTTTCCACGTCTGTCCTCACTCCATCCAGCCATCTTCTTCGTGGTCTTCCTCTGGGCCTCCTTCCCTCCATTTCCCATTCCTCCATCTTCCTCGGCAACCTCTCTACACTCATCCTTTTTACGTGACCATACCATCTCAACCTTGCTTGTTCCACTCTTTCTCTTATACTCTCCTCCACTACATCCTTCCTTATCTCACTATTCCTAATTCTATCTCTTCGAGTTCTTCCCTTTATTGCTCTCAAGAACCTCATTTCCCCTGCCTGTACTCTACTCCACTCCCTTTCTGACATCCGCCATGTCTCTGCCGCATAAGTAATTATAGGCCTATAGTAATTCTTGAACATCATTACCTTGGCCCTCCTTGGTACCTCTTTGTCCCATACTAGGTGTTTCACCGTCCGGAAGAATCCCGCTCCCATTCCTAATCTGGCATTTATTTCCTGTTCCATTCTTCCATCACTTGACACCATCGTTCCAAGGTATTTGAAATCATCTACCTTTTTTAGTATACTTCCATCTACCAATATATCTTCTTCCAAAACTGTGTCCCTTCCTACTACCATTACTTCACTTTTTTCCTTGCTTATCCTCAGCCCTCTCTCCCTCATCTTCCTACTCCACTTGTCCAGTTGTTCTTGTATCTCCTCCCTGTTTTCTCCCCACATCAGAATATCGTCAGCAAACATCATTATCTTCATCTCTTCATTTGTCTCCTCTTTAATTTCTCTCATCATTATCTCCATAACTACATTAAAAAGAATCGGAGACAGAACACTCCCCTGTTTCAGCCCTTTCTTTACCTTGAACCATTCTGTATTACCATCACATGTCCTAACTCTGCACTCGTGCACCCTATACAATTCCTTAACCCATTTCATCATATTTTCTGTCACTCCTATTTTTTCCATACTCTCCCATATACTTTTTCTCTTAACAGAATCGTAGGCTTTCTCGACATCTATAAACACCAGTATTAACTTTTTATTGAACTCCCAGTGCTTTTCAACCATTTGTCTCACTGCAAAAATCAAGTCGATCGTACTTCTTCCCTTCCTAAACCCATGTTGTTCCTCCCCTATCTGGTCCTCTATCACGTCCTTAATCCTGTTAAAAATTATTTTTTCAAATATTTTGGCAACATGGCTTATTAATGTTACTCCTCTATAGTTCTTGCATAGTCTTCTACTTCCCTTCTTGTGTATTGTTATTATTTCACCTTTCCCCCAGTCGTCAGGCACTCTTCCTTCCCTCCATACGCATGTGAAGACTCTCTTCAACCAATGTACTCCCACTGCTCCCAAAGCCTTTACCATATCTGATGATACTTCATCTGGTCCTGGGGATTTCCCACTTTTCATCTCTTTCACCGCCTTTTCTATTTCCCTCCAACTTATCTCTTCCCCTCTCTCCCATTGCTCCTCATTTTCGTCTTCCTCTTCTTCCTCATAGTTTTCATTCAACAGTGTTTGGAAATACCTTTTCCACAACTTTTTCATTTCCACTCCTTCCACCATGACTCCATTTTCATTTTGCATTGTTTTGGCACTTTCGGTCACTCTCTTTTTGTTCCTCATCATACTATAGAACATCTTTTTGTTTTGTCCTAAGTCTTCCTCTAACTTTTTCGTGAAGTTCTCCCATTCCTTGTCCTTTGCGTCCTTTATTATTCTTCTGCATTCTCTCTTCTTTGCCAAATATTTATAAAATTATTTACATTAATGTATAAAATTATTTATAAAATGTATAAAAATCTGTGTATATAAAACTTATTATATACCAAAGTAAAGCTAATTAACTGTAGAATATATTAGAAGTAAAATAAATCACTTACCACAGTTATTTTTCTTTTATAACCATCCAGTGAATTAAAATTTTTTTTTCAAATTAAACAAATATTTTGTCTGTTTTCAGCCAATAAAAATTCACTACATAAAAAACTGAAATAGCAATTTTGTTTCAAATTTCACAAAGAATAAAAATATATATAGTTTACAGCTTACACTAATTTGATGAACAGAAACCATAAAATAGTATTGAAAGTAACTATGTAAATAGCTGACAGCACGAAATAAAGCCCCAAACAAAAAGTACAGTCACAACCAAAACAAAAAAAGTTATGAAGTCAGCTGATATAAATAATGCATACTATTTGAAATTAAACTTTACAATCTGCTCTTTTGAATGGTACCAAATACACAGATTTTTATTTTTATTTATGACGGTAATTACGTTTAACAAAAAGTCTTACATAATGAGACGCTGTAGCATCTTTTGCCAAGTGGAGGGTTAAATAAAGAGTAAATTATTTTTACCAATTCAAGTTAATGTCATAAAACAAAATTATTACTATATAAGTACAAATATTATAGTGATAAGATTTCGGCACCCCACACTTACCACCCTCAGCCAAGAGAGATCATATTAACTAGCACTTTACCAAGTATAGACTGAACCAAACTGAATGGAAGGGTAGTATTAATCTTGTCTCAACAGTATCAGCTGGTTAGTCGCTTGTTTGTTCAGACTTAAGATGTTGAAAGTAGTATTACGTTATTTTTTATTAATTGCTTATTTTTTGAGAGAACATTTTAAAATATGTGAATAAATGCACAAGCACTAACAGTTGGAAGTCATTATGTGGCAATTAGTTTTTGAGTGAATATTGTTACAATGACAATGATCAGAGATTGGACTGAATTAGATCAGGCGCATCACGGATATATGAATCAATATCAATATCACGGATATATGTATAAGAAATTACATGAGATAATAGCCGAGACTTGACATAATCCTACCATTACTTGAAATGAGTAAATTATGTGTTAGTCTAACCTATGGATAAAGCCGAGTTTATGTATGGAGTCAATGGCGAGAGCTGTCTCTGCAATGTAAAACTGTGTACATTCCTCACTTAAAGTATCCTTTTTCATGAGTAATGTCATCATGTCTCCACCCGGCAGGAACTCCATGATCAGGTACAAGTTTATTGGGTCCTGAACACAAAGAAAAATAGTTCAGACAATTTAATACATCTCTGCTCATGAGCTTTGCTTCATGGCCTACAACAACAGCTTTTAAATTGGAACAAACATGAGAACAACATATTAGATTAAAAATGTTATATTTAACAACAGTTAAACATTACTGTTTGTTTATCATAACAATTTTTATCACAATCAATTTTTATAATACAAATTTGTCCTTTTAATAATTTTACTCTTAACTTCACGTTAGAGATTATAACTCCTATTGGTATCTCTAATGTATGTGTATGAGTGAGTCGGCGAGTCATCACCACTGTTCGTGTTGGGTGGGTGAGTGGGTTTTAGTTGTTTACTCCCACACTCTTTAGCCTGAAGAAGAGGTCAGATGCATTATCATGCTTATCTCTCTTCAATAGCTTAAACATAAAAACTTCCCTCGTTTCAAATCTTTACAAAAAAGAGACCAGAAAGTTCAAGCTTGAAATGCTAATGAAGGTGTTAATAATACTAATGCCTGGTATACAATAGATTATAGAATCTAACTCTTATGGAAGAGGCCAGAAAAGCTAACAAGGTAACACCTATCCCTCACCAAAATTGGAAGTCGTGCCGTGCCGTACTGGGGGATGGCTCAAAACCAAAAAAGCGATAAGATCACGGGCGGCAGCCGGAGGATTAAATCACAACTCAGTAGCTGAGCAAAAAAAAGAAAAAAAATATTTATTACAAAAGAAAACAACAAATTTGGCAGAAGACCACAATCTCAGAAATAACACTCAAAACAAGATATACATTATGACACACAAAATAAACAAAGAATTTCAAATTATACATAAAATTGGTGAAAGCTACAAATACCATAAATGACATAAATACAGACGTGCCTATATGCAGAAAGACAAAATTTAAAAGAATTTACATTGAAAAAGAATTTTGAAAATTGAACAAAACCAATTAATCGGCAATTTAGCCCACGTCACATGATTCCACCGAAGCCAGGGAGTCAGCCGGAATCTCTGAGCAGCTCTGAATTGAAGAAAAGTAAAAACTTTATTAAATAATCCCATTTTGCTAACATTAAAAAAATTAACAACTAAAAAGAAAATATAGCATGGTACCATTTTATTAAAAACTTATTTAACAATACAATTAACGAAATAAATAACATAAACAAACTTAACCACTAGGCCTAACTTGAAAATAAAAAAATCCCATAATTTAAACAGTAGAAAATAACATTTTAAAGACATACATAAATATTTAGAAGTAACAGATATAAATTATTCAAAAAAAAAAAAAAAAAATTAACAGTTGGGGCATAAACAAATAAAATTTAAAAGAATATAACAATACAATAAACTAATTAAAGATTAACAACAATATATTTTTCAAACGTGTAACAAACTATTTCAAACCTTTAAAACTTTAGCTGGCTGTGAATAATTAACACTGTTCAGTTTTTATTTTTTGTTTTTTGTAGGGCAAGGCCTAGTGGGGATTTTCTTTTTTATATATCACAAAATCTTGATCACACACCCCCAGCTAAGCCGCCGGGAACAAAATGGTAAGGACTGACCTGAGTTCAGAAGAAGGGCTCCCTAAGTTGTAAAGAGTGCAGCAGAGGCGCACATTAGGCTCTATAACATGGTCCCCAGGCCAGGCCAGCACAGTAGAAATGGTAGTAGAGCGGCTGGACAGCAGCTGAGGGAACAAGTCCTACTCGAGGTCCCCGAAGTTAATTGCCTTTCTAGCCGCTCATGATGTTAACAGAAAGAAGGCGAAACTAACCACAAAACCCAGGCGAACCGGTGAATCTAAAGCCGGAACCACAGAACAGACCAAGGCCTGAGCCAATGGCCACGAAAGTAACAAATCAACAGCGCAAGAGCAGTCTCAGGCAGTCTCGTAAACGAAAGAGAAGAGAAACAAAAATGTACCGGTCAAAAGATCCCGTACAAAGGCATGAATACTTGATATCATAAAATCTAATTATGTTTCAAAGTTAGCTTTAAACCCATTGAATTGAAATCAGGGTTTTAAAAAGAATCTTAGGTGTATTTTGATTATACTTTGAAAATTTTCATTTTTAGTTCACTGATCTAAAATTTTTTTGTCATTAGTTTTTGATTTTATTAATAAATTTTTACAATTAAGGTAAGCAAATAGCTTGGTAAAACCACATTTTCTACGTATTTAATTAAAATTGCATCATCCTACAGACAATAACATTAACAATAATGATACTAAAGCTATTACATAAATAAGCAATTTTGAAAAATATGAAACATAATATTAAAAAAGTTGGTTCAAGTTAAATCTTTTTCAAGCAGTTCACATGATTGATTTCTGTTAAAGAAGCATACAAAATCAATTTGCCAGTTAAATTCAATAATAAAGACAATCTATAATACAAAGGAGCCAATTTTTATATGATTTGCAGGATTATTGGACAGAAAAAAATTAAAATCAATCAATATTTCTATTTTTATTCAAGAAAAAGTAAATTATTCTACAACTCGTCAGTTAATCCTTTTACTGAAATAGCCTCTTGCCCACTAACTTAGTCATTAGTGCTACCCTATCCAAATTTAGTGAAAAATGCAGAGGTTTACAACAAAATTTGTTGAAAATTGAATTAAAAACTGAATCTCCATGATTGTTTTTTTTTTTTGTACTTTGCATTAAATATACACTAGAAATAAAACAACTTGATATAAAAGAAAAACACAAAAAACGAATAAAGCAAAGAAAAAACTGTATAAACATGACAACAGTTTTGAGTTTGATATGAGATGCAAACAAACATTTTGTAGACTAACAGTCTATAGAAAATTAAGTCTGAAAATTACAACTAATTATCAAATGCTTGAAAAAAATGAACTCCTTAATCCAATAAATAAAATAAAATAAATTATACTTTAAACTGCAACCAATATTCCTGTCTGCTATGAACAATGGTTTGGACTGAATTGATATGTTGGTGGTTAGGTTTATGCAGATTAGTAAACACAATGCATTGCAATTTTTACTATTGGACTTTGTAAATATTGGTATTTTATTCTTTACTATCATTCCACGTAATCCATTAAATTTATTATTTATAAAATTGGGGTTTTTATGGGACTCATAGTGTCTATGGGCCATCTGAATTTGATATAATCCATCTTTGATTTGAATCACATTGCTAGGGTTTAATCACTTTATTAAACAATAAATATTCATGAGCCAAAGTATTTTTTCTCTTAGCTATGGAAACATCAAAACTTAAACATAAAATGTATTTAATTAAATAAAATCACCTGAAAGCTATAATACATCTTAACGACCCACTGGTGGTCAGCCTCTACTAAGACATCTCTTTCAGCTCTAACATGCGCCACTTGTTCTTTCTCCAGCATGTCAGCCTTGCGCAGGATCTTCATAGCATAGACATGCCCAGTGTCTTTCTTCTGTACCAGCCGCACCTATTGGCAGATTGAAGAAAATCTACCGTTAGAAGTGAATTTATTGTAACAGAATTTAAAAGCTATTGTTTAGTGACAAAAATTAATTTGAAGTTAATTTTCCAAACTAACTAAATTTCATGAGACAACTTTAGTCATAGAATATTTAGAGTGAACTTTTAGATACAGAAAATATGTACAGAATAAAAGATGGAAATTATTTGTAGAGGGCTATAAAAGAGCTAGAGGGCATAAAAAATGTCCAGCAAGTCAACCCCCTTTTTTCATAAAAATATAAACATACAACAACATATTAATGTAAAATATAGTGTAACATACAGTTTATAAAAATGATTGTTACAATAATCTATATAATTTGCTTCTAAATACTTATTACTATAAAAAAATTAAAAAAGTCATATAAAATTTTAAACTTTGAATCCTCTAAAGGTGTGTTGAAAATTCTAAAAATTAATTTCTAAATAAGTAGAATTTAGAAGAATGTGACCACAGAATCTATAGATTTAACCCTTTTATTCCCAGCGTCTGATTTTTGGACATCAGAAGTATATCTAATTTATCTGACATCTGAATTTCTAGACAGTAATATCTCCTAATTTATCCTGCGTCCAAATTTTCTGACGTTTAGAAAACAAAATTATAAAAATTATATTACGTTATAAACTTGTAATATATTTATGTTGTGATGTTCAGAAAGAACTGTTTTATCGTACTTATGTATGTACTTATCGTACTTAAGTATGTTAAAATAACGTTATATAGTCAATCATACCGTGCAAGCAACAACGAACAATGATTTAGGTGGCTGTGGCATAACGTAACTTGATAGATTTGTCAGTTAGCTGCTCTTGCTCATAGCGTCGTACATGTTTATTTTTAATTGAATTGTTGTATATATGTTCATTTTAAAACTATATTTCTAGGCATATAAATTTAAATGCCGTGGGATTTTTTACTTATATTGTTATTGTAGGATGAATTGTAAAAAATTAAAACAAAATTAAATTTTTTTAAATTCCTTCTTAAATTATTTCCCGGCATGATGAGTAAACAATTGTTATTACATTAGAGTGTAAATTAGGTTATTACAAGCATAATAAAAAAATGATAAAAATTGGATCATAAACAAAAGTTATATAAATTGTTTACTATATAAATTTTTTTAGTGATGATGTCGAGTTTGGAGAAACACAAGAGGAGATAATTCAGCAAGATGGTGTGTATGTTTCAGGAGATCATCAATCTAAAAGTGAAGCGTAGTAGGAATTTGCCATTCCTGGAACAGTAAAAATTTAGGTTGATAATTTTTCGATTTCCAGGTTGATAATTTTACGGTATTCCTAGGTTGATAATGTTTCAATTTGCTTAGGTTGATAATTTCACAGTGTGTCTAGGTTGATAATGTTTCAGTTTGTGTAAATTGATAATTTTATAGGAAATATAAAAAATGTGAATGTTTGTGGAGCGTGAATTATTGAAAGTTGTGTTTTGGTTTTTGTGTGTACGAGTGAATGGAATTGTGTGTCACGTGACGAATCCGATCAGAATGCCGGGTGATATTTCTGCAGTGACATCATTCTGCGAAGCGCTGCGTAGGCAGTTCCGGCAGCACGCTGATTAGTAGTAATGGGGTGTATATGGAACAGAAGAGTTCACGGAACTTTCTGCTCCCGTACTTCAAGATGGTGGCAACAACAATCTAAATATGTACCTTGGGCACAGCACCTATCCCCGCTGTGTCTGTGTTGTTATAATGTTCGCGCTAAAGATTTTGTGAGATTTCGGTGGCGGATGTGTCTGCCTGTCACCTGGCTGTCATCTTCACTCATCCTCATTCCACAATACTCCAAAAACTCTTCTTTTAACGTTCGTGTATCGTTCATATGATGCTTGTCTTTCCTCTTCTTTTGTCTTGTGCCTCCTTATCCTCTCTTCCCTCGTCATCTCTGAAATGCACAAATTTCCAGGGTGGTCAGAGTAGACAGCTAACTCGGTGAAAATGGCTACTTATAAGAGAATCTCAACCAAACAGTACTTCTTAGTGCTAGCGATATGGATGTGGTGCAGCAGCAACATTCCTCATCGTCTCTTCCCTCATCTCGACCCTCCTCGTCTTCTCTTCCCTCTTCCACTCCAAAATACGACAAAATTCAGGGCGCTCAGAGGAGACAGCCAACTCCGTGCAAATGGCTACTTATAGACGAATGTCAACCAAACAGTACTTCTGATACCGATATAGCTTCAAAGGAGCAATGCCCTACTTGCAGTGCATTTGTACATGCATCAAATATGTCTCGTCATTGTAAGACAAAACGGTGAATCGCAACTTCCACAGACTGCCAACCCAAGGTGCCAGCACTCAGGCCTCTTGCTTCAATCATCACCATATGCCCTCAGAAAGAAACTTGCTCAGTATGTGGTGATGAGGTGCTGGCTAAAAATATGTCACGACACCGCAAATCGAAACGCTGTTTGCGTATCGCAGTTTCTACTAATCCTAATGTTGCTATACCTGTACTAAACCAGGCTTCTAAAACATCAAACAGTTCGCAAAAGAAACCATGCCCAAATTGTGGAGTTGAAGTGACTGCATCGAACATGTTACGGCATCATAAATCGAAAAGATGCATCACGATTCTTCTCCTGAGCAAATGACAGCAGTTCCAGCTATTTTCAATAGCTCAATTTCGAATGATGCTACAAAACAGGTGTGTCCTATATGTGACACCGAAGTTTCTGTTGGTAATATACTTAGACACAGCAAATCCAAGAGGTGTAACACTAATATGATGCTACGCAAGAGTCAAATGTTTTGGAATCAAACCAGCTCCAGAATCGGTAATGTGTTGGGTATGAGAAAAGTCTATTGAAAAGCCTACATATGCCTCACATTTAAAATCGAGGGTTCATAATGAAGGGCGATGATGCATTTATATTCCAAAGAATGGTAATGTGTGAGGTATGCGAGAAGACTATCAAAAGGTCTAATTTGATTTCCTATGTAAAATCTGAGGATCACAAGCAAAGGAGGATGATGCTATCTTCGGATTTCGTTGTGTCCAATCAAACAATCAAAAGAATAGAGGAACGGTTTTTTGCTCAACGACTACCAGCGCCAGCTCCTGACATAACCTAGCTTGTTGTAAAATATCCAGTCTAAAAATATTCGCCGGTCTGTAAAACCACTCCAGACACATGATGAAGATTTTTTTGAAAAGTAAATTTTCAACACCAATCAATCCTAGAGCTTACGCTCGCAAGAAGCGACCAAGTAGTCCATTTCTAGATTATGCTTCATCATCTGGGTTTCAGATTATAAATTGGATCTCTACCTTTCCTTCTCCAATCATCCCTCTACCAGTTTCTCCAATATCATCTCCTTCCTCTGACTTTGAGGTCAGCTTAAAAATCAATATTTCTTTGACTAAAGAATTCTTTGATATTGTACATAGGGTTTTCTAGAAGCCAGTTATAAAATTTGTTTTTAAAAATCTTCAGAGGGTATTTGTGGATTATATATATGTTAACTACATTTCAGGATGGCTGTTTTGAGTTTTACTCAGTCTGTTAATCCAGTTACTAGGCTATTCTTGTTTATAGTGTTATAATTATGTATGTTATGATTGAAATTCATAGTTTCTGGTTTATTGAGAATATAAACAACCCCATCAAATAAATACAAATTAATCACAGTTTGGATTAGAAGATTTTGAAAGAGTGGTTGACAAGTGTTCAAAACTACTTGATTTATTAATTATTCTAGTTGCTTTTTTTTAATAATCAAAATATCCTGTATTTTACTGCAGTTACCCCACAAAATCAATCCATACTTGAGGATGGACAGAAAATAGGCAAAATATGCGATTTAGACATAATTGAGTTGCACACAGTTTGTTAGTCATCTTAACAGATAAAACTATTTTTGACAAACTATAGAGGAAATAAATGTAATGTGAGGGTTCAAAGTTAGCTTACTGTCTATAAAAACGCCAAGAAATTTTACATGACAGATCTAGAATAACATATGAATATTTCTACTATCGCACTCTTTTCTCTATTCTCAGTATGATACATCTTGATCTCATGTTCCTTCGACAAACGCCTCAAGTCACTGTTTACAAATTCACAACCATTGTCTGTGTGAAGTAAATTAGGCGACTAGTGCTGCATTGCCAAGATCTCTCTAATATAATTCTAAATGCCTCGGCTACATCAGATCCACTTTTTATGACTAATGGTTCTGACCAAGCATATTTTGAGAATGTATTTATGACATTTAGAATGTACTTGTAATCGTCGTTTACACCTCTACACCTATCCATGATGACTAAATCGGCAGCCCACAAGTCATCGAAACCAAGTGTTATGATTTTTCGTTTTGGAAATTTCTTTATCAAGGATTTGTTTTCTATCAGTTTCAATTGGGCAGCAAAATCCAGAGCTTTAACCCTAGATCGTGAGCATCAGGTGAACCAATGTGTGCTCCCTACTTCTAGGTCCTTTTTTCGGCGCTGCGCAAGCTTTTTTTGTAAAAAATACTAAATATGCTCCAAATATAAATTTTATCATATCGTTTTTTTTCTCAAGAATTGTACTTTCACATACTACCATCAAAAATAATTAGTAAATAATTACTGTCATAAAAAGACTGAAAACATTTGTCAACTTTTGTACATATATTATAACTTATAACACTCCTTAGGAGCACTAAATATTTTTTATAAATAATTCCAAGATAGCCAAATTGTTTATTATTTAGTGCACTATAATAATATGTTATTACATTTTAGATAAACTAGTAGGTTTTTTTTTGGAAGTGTTTTTTTACATAAAACGCAAAAATGAAAAATGTGCAAAGATACACATATGAACACTGAAGGTAATCAAATAGTACATGTAAAAATTCAAAAATCACCATTGAGTAGACAAGAAAAAGTTGTTTAGGGAAAATAGTTATATTGTACCCATACACAAATTTTTATATTTTTAGTTTATTGGGAAAAATAAAAATTTTACCACGGAAACAAAAAAATTTCAGTGAAAAATTACATAACAATCTAAAAAATAAGGGGTATGTATAAATGTTTGCTACATGTACTGTATTAGTACAATCTATTAGCTACAAGAAAATGTAAAACATATGAAAATATTCCAAAAAGTATAAAAATTATAACACAATAAGAAAGCATGTGCAAATTGTGTAAACGACACTAGAAAAATAGTACATATTGTAAACATTATAAAAATTATAAAATAATTTTTGGGAATTTTTAGAACAGTAACACTTGATAGAACAAATATTTCTGAATATAAATTTAAAAACATGTATTACAGTAGAGCCATAAATAAAGTTTTCACGCTATATAATTACATACTACGTCATATTGTTTTCACGTAAATAAAATAAACAATCTATTTAGATTGCATAGAAATAATACATACTATTTTTTATTTTTGTTCTAAGATTATTATAAGTAGGCTACACTAATACCCTATCCTTACACACGTTGTTTGCTGAAATCGGATAAAAATATAAATGTTTAGGCATTGACGGGCTCTGCAGCTCTGCTTCTTCCAGTAAAGTGAAAATTTGTCACATGACCATTGCCAACCTACTTCACTAAATTCACTCAAAGCGGCACTGATCAACTCAACAACTATCTATCTAGCAATTTTTTTTAAAGACTATATCTCAATAAATAAATTATTAGCTAAACTTTTATCAACAGCATAAATTATGCTGTACCTCACTTATGGGAAATCATGTAAACAAGGGTATACAAAAACATTTGTTGTAAAATATCCAATGCAGCAAAGAGAATGAAATTTGTTTTGTTGGATAGAGTATTTCATTCTCTACAGACTGACATTTGGTACGCCTTATTCTGTCTTCTGGTTATTCAGTGATATGTCAAACATCGGCAATTTTACTCCCTCCAGACCTTCGCCAACGGGAATTGGGCGAGAGTTTCAAGTTGTACGTTCTAATTTTATTTCCTACATTTATAAAATGGCATTACAAAATTATTAAAAATCTGATATATATAGAACAAAACATTCTGCGTCGATTGGTACAAACTTTGTAGTGATTGCTTGATTATAAACACATGTTTTATAAATTTGAATGCAACAGCATAAATTATGCCGTTCCTCGCTCTTAGAAGGGGTTTTGTAAACAGCATAAATTATGTCGTTCCTCACGATCTCAGGTTAATAAATGTACTATTTTCTTTTCCACAAATTGCTCATTGTACTTTGTGTTGCCCCTTTTCGTTTACCGTTTATAAAGTCTCAACATTTATTGATTTCGTTTTTCTTTTACACTTTGGACAAGTAAATATCCTTGTCTTAGTTATAAGTGTATGATTATAGCTGCGTTACATCATCATAAAATCAGACTGAAGCATAGATAGAAACGTAAACTCCACGCCGCTTATTGAAGGCAGCAGAATGCAAGTATTGGCCTATCAAAAGACCAAGTGACTATATGTGGTGGTGATGATATCTTGGTCACATCGAAACAGCACCAACGTATAGTCAAAGCAAAAAGATAGTAAAGGATTACGGATGAAACTTTCATACAGACAGCTTTCAGGGAACAAAAAAAAGGAGGTCTCATGAAAGATATGTTAGATATTGTCTTAACAGATGTACCTGATGGTAAACATTTCATTTCACCAGTTGTTAGGCACACAATAGCACCATTACTCAGGGATAAGTTTGTACCATGATTGAAATGACTGAGAGACGGTGAACTTGACAGTATTATCGGTCCTAAAGGTTCAGGTCTTAAACGACGTATCAACTTCAAATTGGACAAACTGATTGGTAATATTTTCGAGACGTTTATAAGTCAAATGCTACCATCAATACCAAGTCTAATCGAATGTGGGGTCGTCAGTCTTGGAGACATATCATCTAATGACACCCATTGGACATGTAATGTAAAACGAGGAGAACATAAATTATATTTTGGCTCGTTCAGTGTGCAAGACCATCACTAGAGTTGGTACGTTTTTTGGGTGCAGACAATCTCAAATACATCGACAGCGTCCAAGATTTTGATAGTCCGCTGATATGTGATCACTTATCTATTGGGGTGTTACGACGTAACGACAAAGAAGAAGATTGGAATGATATCGTACTGTGTCTATGAGACAACAAATACACTTGGAAGTCTTGTTGGTTGTAGACATTTCTAAGAGACCATAAATATTGAGAGTTATCGTTGCAGTACTTTTCACATCAACAAATTTCGTGATCCGAATATCACTTTTGTTGCTAGTAGTGGACAAGTCGTTGATTCTAAAATCAATGAACTGAAAAGAGTTTGCCCATGAATCGCTGCAAGCTTTCGATAAAGTCAAAATCAAACTTTGATTCAAGCTGAATGAACTATTCAATGTCGTCTTAAAGTTCAAGAGAAAAACAAACGCAAGGCTCGGAATGATCGAGGAGAAACTAGAAGCTCTTGAGAATGGCACAAGTGTCTCCACACGTGACTAACATGGTGACATATGAGACAAACACGATTAATTTAAAAAAATATATTTTTTTTTTACTGAGTAACAATAATTTTTAAGAAACACCTATGTGTGTGCTTGAGAAAGTCAAAGCGTTTTAAAAATCATAATGCTATTAAAACTGGTTGGAACGGATTAGGCGATCACACTTCACCTGGAGCACTCAATATATTGACTACCCACTGGCTCTGTACGGTTTTTATTTGGAAAACAACATCGCTAATCATCCAACAAAAGGAACGATACTTTTGGGTAGCTCCTAACGCCGAACAACAGAGCATAAGCCCGAGGAGTGCTCATCTTGCAGAAAGGCCACTGGACGCTAGACAGCCTACAGGTCAAGTGCAGTGAGTTTCTTCAAAACACTGAACGTGGTTGAAACTGAGGTGGTTGAAGCATAGCGAAAATGGATAACAGGGTATCGATAGTCTCACCACTTAAGTTTTTTTATTTATTTATATTACATGAACAATCAAGAACAGTAATTTATCAATAATAAATTATAGTGTCAATGAGATCTGTTGTTCACGATTTCTAGGAACTCCTCCACAGTGTATACTGGGTTGTCCAGCAAGAATTCTCGAAGTGAGTTCTTTAGTCTATTTCCAGTTAGGTTCCGTATATGTTTTGGAAGGTGGTTTTTCAGCTTGCAGCCTACATATGTTGGTTTTTTTCTCGTAGAGGGCTGTTCTGTGTTAGGGTAGGATCAGTCTGGAGGCGTGGCGTGTTGGGTAGCTGTGAAGGTCTGTGTGAGTCTGCAGATGTTGTTTGTCGACATGTAATATGGCTTCGTAGATGTAGAGCCAAAGTTCAGTTTTGAATCCACAATGCAAAATCTGCTGAGGTTCGAAATGCAATCCAATGAATAAGAAAACTATAACAACGAACATTTTTACTGCATGACCAACCAAATCACTAAAGCTGCGAAACCACCAAATCTCAGAGCAGTGGGCACAGTCAAGCTACATTGCAATTTAGTTGAAAACAGTTACTCCAATCACAACGAACACTTATATGAGCACAAAGAACATCGACTGCTAAACACATTTTTCCCAGCCATACCGCCGCGGGGCTACAAAATATCAGAAACACCGTTACAGAGATATTATGCTCCGTTAGATAGTTGCCTCTGAAAAATACAGCAAATCACCGATACCATCTTGGATCAAGACAATCGCCTGATCTTAAACCCTTTGTAAATATCATTGTTTACCTACACCTACGGAAATTACGGTAGATGAAACTCAACCCCACACCACTGGCACCACCTCAATAAATAACTCATTGAGGTCTCAATTCAAAAAAACATTTTCCATTCACGCTAAAAAACTAGAAAACATTCAACATTCATAATTTTATTTTTCTATCAAAATTATCAGTTTTTGTCACCAGGAATGGCGAACAAAAAATTATCAACCTACACAAACTGAAACATTATCAACTTAGAGAAACTGTGAAATTATCAACCTAAGCAAACAAAACATTATCAACCTAGGAATACCGAAAAAAAATTTCAACCTTGGAATCGATAAATTATCAACCTAAATTATCACTGCCCCTAGAACGGCAAATTGCTACTACTGTTAAGGCAATACCGCTCCAGAAGCTTAGTTTTTGAAAAGTACTTAGTTTTTTTAATTAGTATAAAAAGTGCTTTTAGTTAATGTAAATTTATATTCATTTTTAAACTTTAAACTTATTTGGTAATTTTAAACACAACTTTTTTACTTAACCACCTTTGCTTTATCACATATAGCTAGTGTGGCCTTTTTGACGCCATAAGACCACTTTAAGGACTTTTTACCGCATGCCCACACTAAAGTTAGAATTTGAATAAAATATTTTGCAAATCTTCAACAACTAAAATATCTAAATGTAAAAATTTAGATTATTTAAAGAAATTAATTAGTAAAATAAATGAAAATTGCCACAGAAATGTGGCACTTCGTTAAAATTATAATTTTGAAACATATAACCAAATCAAGTGAGCCTCCAAATTGGCACATACATCCTAAAAGCAGTGCCAAATTTCTTGGCACAAATGCATTAAACAATTTGCTATTTTAGGGCTGATAACCTTAATAGCATTTACTAGACGAACTCATTACTTTATGAATTTTAGTAATTTTAAAGTGGCAACTCCTAATTTGTGGAATAAGTTTCTAATAAGTGCAAAATAGGTACGATCTTACTTCTTTTTCATTATTGTTAAAACAACATTCCATTAATAAATAATTAGGATACCAAAATATCTTAATTCATTCTGTTGAGTTTTAACAGCTTGCCGCACTCTTATCTCCAACCCTGAGAAGTATATAATTGATATAATAGATTAAAAAACCAGATACAGTTATGTTTGAGATCAGAATAATTTTATTTAATTCACCAAAGGCATTAAATAAAATATAATTGACTTTTGACATTTTAGCATTGAGCACTGGAAAGTATTGCTTAATAACACCTAATTTTTTAAATCAAGATTAGTATCATAGTTTATCAAATATCATAAAACAGTGCCGACAATACACAAGTAAACATTTATCAGCTCTCAGCAAGTAGTTTGGCTGAAACTGCATCCCAGACCCACAACTCACCTCAGACAACTCAATGCCAGTGGTAATAGTGAGGAGTTGGGGAGAGAAAGGGGATCGACAGTTAGTTTTTAAAACAAATTTTGATAATATATAAAATGACGCTATTTGTTGTACCTGTGTACATTTACATAAATAAAGAAATTTTGAATTGAATTGAATTGAACTGACACAAGTGCAATGTAACTGCACGACAGAGAACTAAATCCAAGGACGAGGCCAATCCTTTATTAGATCACCTGCTGTTTCTGTTGTATATGGGAAGGTCTACAGTATCATCCAGAGAATTCATAATTTCAATTCTGACTGTCAACTAGTGAGGGGCAGAAGGACTCTTTAGAAAGAGTAGACTCCTATTTTTCTACTACGCTTAAAAATGTAACACAATGATTCGACTTATTTCACTCAAATGACTCATTTACTTTGTTGTTACTGTTACACCTCCCACTCCAACCCTATTTCCTATTCTCGCGTGTTATTTCTAATACTAATATAAATCGTTCTAAAGAGGAGATTACTATTTGTTCTAAATTTCAGCTGTATATAAGCGGGTTAGACAAAAAAATATTTTCCATTACTGTGATGGTAAAAACTACTCAAGTGTCCAAACCAGCCCTGGAATTAAGTAGAATCAGTAACACTTTGCAAAAAGCATGCCTATAAAGAAAAACTCCCGAATACACAAAACTCCCGAATACACCAATAAAATAAATATACAATTATATAAAGAAACAATAGTTTGTTTCATTAATTTTTAAATTGCCTACTGTCTTGATTGACATGTAAATTAGCCAAAATGAGAATACAAATAAAATTTGAAAACAAAACAGATCGATGGGAGTGAACTGTCAACAACACTGTGGCATTTTATCTCATTTTTCAACATAACATAGTATTTAAAAACCATACTAACCTCTCCAAATGCTCCTCTCCCGATGACTTTTAGAGGTTCAAAGTCTTCTACTCCCAAGCGAGAACGCTTCAACCTCAGGAATTCTGTCTCCTTTTGTGCATGCTGCTGCCTTTTCTCCTGTTTTTGTGCTTCTGAGAGCCCTTCATCTTTCAAAGACTCCTCTAATTTTGCTAACCTGTTAATAGAGTACAAACATTCTATTACAAGAGCGCAATTTTGAACACTTATTTTAAAGAAAAACTTAAAATAATGAAATTCATAAGAAATATATTAAAATGTAACAACCGACATTCTAGTGAATTTTTAAAATACTTCTATGAATTTATACATAAAAACTTCTCACAAATACTAAATTGCTTTTTAACCACTACAGTCAGTGCTAATATGTAAAAATTAGCCCCCCTCTCCCAGTAACAGTTGTCAGACACCAGGACTTTACAATATTGTTTTGTTTTTGAAATAGGCTAAATAAATAGTTTTGGCTGTTTATAATAAGGTAAGTTGTTTTTGTTGTTGCTGGTGCGCATAAGCATATAGTGGTTCAGTACCACGTACGTGTATGGGTGATAGTGATGCTGACATTGTCCTGATCTATGGTAAAACTAGTTGGCCAGTCTAAGAAATATCTAGTTTTTTAGAAAATTAATTTTTTCTAAAGCATACATGGATATGAGACTAGAGGCACATAAACTTTCAAACTGTGAGGCACAGAACGGTAGATTATGAACACCTGCCCTCACTTTATTAAAAAATTATTAAATTCAATAAAAAATGCTCCAACTCCCAAGGTCCAACCTCATCTTAAACGCTGTTTAGCACTACAGGCATTTCATGTCAGTGAGTTTTTAGCATTGGACTAGGAGATCCCTTATTTGGATGACTAACACTGGATGGCACTAACTTTGAGTGGAATGCCTAAATGTGAAAACAGGAGGAAAATGCCAACATTTAAAAATAATGATTGGCTATTGCAATACAATACTTGTTCTTACTCCTGCAAATAAAAATATTTGAAGCACTTGTGTCTTTACTATAAAAAAAATGCTGGTTAGTTTAAGTTCAATTGATTAGATCTGACATCCGTTGTCTGATAAGTGTTCTCATTGGCTGTGAGGACTACTCAAGTCCCTGATGTAGAGGATAGGATACTTAAAAATTTGAATTGCTGGACATGACAACATAATAATAAGTGTTAAACATTTGTTATGACATGTTAGACAATTTTGTTGTCAGTATGAATGAAATGAAAAATGTTTATTTCACTAAATGTACATAAAATCCTTATAATACATAAAATATGTAATACATGAAGCCATTTTTTGTCAACGCAACTTCTCCTTTATTTCTTAAACAATCAAAACGGTCGAGGTGTCAAAAAATTTGCCTCTGTTCGTAATTGTGCAATAAGGTCTTACTTCTTCGAATTGTTCACCCTGAAGGGCACGGGAAGCTCTCAAAGTTTGTTTTTCAGTCATAAGAATAACATGGAGAGAGATTAGTATGAATTGAAAAGTAATAGCTGTTCAAATATAAATAATGATTTACAAAAAGTTTAAACACCTTTTGAAATGTAAACAACGGTGTTTGTAATATTGATGAGGTTAGATCTTTCATAATGTTAAGCCAGGGAAGGTTCTAGGCAAGGTTTAAATGGTATTTTAATGCAGTTATTTTATGTATCTAATCAGTCTTTACCTGTTAAACAAAAACAAATGAAAAAAAAGTAAGTAATAATTGAAATAGGCTAAGTAATATGATTGGATGTTTATGATAGTAAATGGGTAGCTACTCAAGTAATGTGAGTGAGATGTTGTAAATACATTTAATATTGTGATTTTACGTTATACAGTTAACCTACTATTATTTGTAGTCAAAAGTGACAAGCCAAGGCCGAAGGCCGAGGTGTAACAAGTGCAGCGAGTGACTTAGTTGGCACACGTGATGTGCAGGGGTATCCCCTAGTATTACATATTAAAATAACAAATGAAATATCTCCCCACATCGACCATATGAGGCCATTGCGTGGGTAAGAGAGTTCTCATCTAAAAAAAAAAAAAAAAAAAAAAAACTATAATACAACTATATTTGCATAAACATGAAAAACAAACAAGACAACAGTTTTTCTCCAAAACAGAGTTACGAGGTGTGTTTTTAAAGTAAGTTACGTTTTGGATCCCGCCGCTGTAGCGCTGAAGTCGGCGTTCAGCGCATGCTTGCTGGGTACTACTATATGTTGGCAAGCCACAACCGCTGTTACGGATTCATTCTACTTTATTTAAGGTCACTTATGACTGTTTAAAATTCCTCCTCCGATTAAAAATGCCGCCGAATGTGAATTATGAACTGTGTAAGTTTTCATAATGCTAAGGGTGTGAAAGCAGCTGACATTCATCTGTCACAGTGACAATTTGGTTTTAAAAATCATAACCATCACGATTCTAATGCTCTAGGAATGTGAGAGAACAGGTTAAAATTTTTTTTTCTCTCCTCAAACATTTGTTTTTGTGATTCTCTGTCAGCATTTTGGGAACCTACCGTAAGCATAACTTTGGGTACTTCAAAACGGTCTGTCACAATTTCAATAATCACATTTCTTGACACTTAAGGCACACTACTACATAATGATGCAGTTGTAAAGCGTCTGTTTTCTCTGACTTTTTTCATGAACATTTTGCACCAAGTCATCAGTAATGAGCGAAGGTTTCTGACTTCGTTCGTCATCATGCACATTCGCATAACCTTAAAAGCTCTAAACCATTTCCATACCATCTCATCACTCATTCTGTTTTCTCAATAAACTTCAGAGATCTCTCGATGAATATCAGCTGCTTTCATACCTTTAGCATTACGAAAACTTATCACAACATGTACTTTACAGTTTGCATTTTTAATCAGAGGAGGAATTTTAAACAGTCATAAGCGACCTTAAATACAGTCAAATGGGTCTGTAACAGTGTCTTTGGCTTGCCAAAAGATAGTAGTATCTAGCACACATGCGCTGAATGCTGACCACAGCACTACAGCGGCGGGATTCCAAAACGGTACTTACTTTAAAAACACGCCTCATACTTTTTATAATTTATAAATCACATAGTCAACCTAGGTATGGTTTAATCAGAGTAGGGGGGAAAAACAAAGATTTACATATCACAATTTGGCTGACATGGCGGCATAGCACGCACAAGTTCTAAGAAACATTTAACTAAGTAGGTGCATAAATAGGGCGTATGAGAGACTCGGCAAGGTCAGGGCCGAGCCCGAGGAGCCAGGTGGTTATCAGCCGTTTATAACATTCAAAGATACACATATATTTCTTATCTCTCATAGAACATTCCTCAGAAGAGTATTTGCTATGTAAAATGTACTTGTTAAATTTAGAGATTTAAATACACGTGGCACCTGAATGCCGATTTCCTGAAAATTTCTCATTATGTAATTAATGGTCATGTGGGAAAAGAAACTGTCCAAGTGAGAATATGAATAAATTAATAGAGTTCTTATGTAATAGAGCCTTACTGTTAAAACATTAAAAGTTGAGAGAGTTCTTCTGAAGGATATTTTTTATTTTTACGGAGTTCAGCTTTCAATATAACCTTCTGAGCGGCTAAAAGTTGGTCGATGAAAGTTTTGTGTGCTCCTCCCTATGCCATCATGCCATATTGAAGTCTGGATTGTACAAACGCATAATAATTCATCTTAAGCTCATTTTCATTCTCATTCTCAGTAGTGTGTGACATTCTCTATAATGTGACAAGGGCATGTAGTGCTGGCAGTGTCACCACACGATTGCAGCTTCACCACCAGGTGGCTCACTCCCAGCACGCAAAAAGATTGGCATGAATTTTGTTTTGTCTACGTTCATTGTTCAAATAGTTTCATCGAACGATCTTTTAATTTTATATACATATAGATCTTGGCAGGCAGTTTTAAAGGCATCTGCCTATGTACTACCCTGAAAACCCACAGCCGTGTCATCTGCAAATAAATACAGTAAACCTCTTATATTCAAATTGTCTAAATTATTAATATAAATTAACAAAAGTAATGGTCCCAGATTACTAACTTGGACCACATCGTAATTTACATCAAGCAGCTCGCTATTTCCACCACAAATAGAAACAACCTGTTTCTGGTCGCTTAGATAACTTTTAAACCAATCCAGGGCAATCCCTTGTATTTCGATGTCTTGAAGTTTATTAAATAGTATTTTTCTGTCAATGAAATCAAAAGCTTTTGCTAAGTCAATGAAGGTAACTAAAACCTTCTTATTTTGATTAATTAAAGCAGTTATATTTTTATTTATATGAAAGAGTTTTTTTTATATTTACCTTTATATAAAAGAGTTTTATATAAAGGTTAAAAAAAAATAAATAAATAAGAGTTTATATTTTTACCTTTTCTAACTGCCGGTTTGATAGTAAATTATTGTTTTCAAGAAATTTTTGTAGCTGGCCTCTAACGCACCTTTCTATTACCTTCACCACGATGCTCAATAAAGAGATTGGCCTACAGTTACTCATTAATGATTTATCTTTTGATTTGTATAATGGAACGACTTTGGCTGTTTTCAAACTGGAGGGAAATATACCCTTTGTGATACTGAGATTAACTGTGTGAGTCAGGGGCTTCGCAAGATGATTGATATTAGATTTTAAAGTTGATGGAAGAATATTGTCCATGCCAGGAGCAGAGCCACCACGCATACCCGTAACATACTTTACCATCTGCTCCTCATAGGCCGGCTGCAACAACATCTCTACTCGAGTCCCATCGCCGGTGCAGCACACCGACGGCAGCAACTCACTTGCTAACTTCTCCCCATCTTCGAAATATTTGTTAAATGAGTCTACCACCACCTTTACAGCATTATCATCGGAGCCCCCCCCGCCGACAAGAAGTGCTCGATTGTAAACTGATTATTTTGTTTTCCTTTACCTCCAAATTCCTTAACCGTGTCCCAAAATTGTTTAAAATTACCATTTACCTGAAGAATTTTATTTCTGTAATAGTCATATTTAGTTCTAATAATTTTCTTACTGAGATCATTCCTAAAATTGTGATACTTCATTTTAATATTTTTATTGAAAGGTATTTGCTAAGTTTTACTTTTTATAGTAATGCTAAATTTACTAAGTTTATTTCTCTTCTTGATTTGTTTTACTAAATCATGAATAATCCATGGTTTTAATTTTTTCATTCTTGTATTTTGAGATTTACTTTTAGTAGCCAATGTTATTAAATGTTCAAATATCGCCAAGAAACAGTCACAACTTTTATTAACATAATTGTCGGCCAAAACGTCTCACCACTGCCCGTCCCTCAACAACACATCCAGCACCTTGGAGTCAACGTAAATGTTAGTAGTATTGCTGTCATCAGTTGCTTGTCTGTCAGAGTAATCTATTTTTATGATCGTAGCGTAATGGTCCGTGATGTCACACTCAAGTACTGCCGTCATTATGTCTTGGTGATTTGAATGATTAATGAAAATATGATCTATGTAGGTTTTAGAATGGGTAGTTACTCTAGTACGCTTATCTATACAACTAATGAACCCAGCCGTGTAAAGTACATCTAAACATGAATCTTTCTCAAAGTTGTTCATGTTGTGCGAAATGTCTATATTAATGTCTCCTTAAAATAAATAAGTGGTATTCTTCGCGATTTTGGAGTAGTGATAACATAAGGCAGCTGCAAATGAGTGAAAGTCCATTGAAGGGCTTCTATAGGTAGTCAGAATATTGTAATGTCTGTTGTCAATAGTCAAGGTCAACTCCAGTTCTTTGGCATCACCGAGTGCTATCTGACGAGACAACGCTGGAATGCTAGACCTTAAATACACCAGTACACCATCATTCCAATTCCAGTCTTCTATTGTTGTGTAATATTCATAGCTATTTATGTCACAAATTTGACTGTTGCCATCAAATCAACAGTTTCACTTAACGCAATTATGTCATATTTAGTCTTTATATGTTGCAAAGCTATTAATAGGCTGTCAATGTTTTTAAAGTAACTTTGTATGTTTAAGTAAAATATTTTAAGTCCATCTCTGTGTCCATCATTCAGTAGCAGGTCAATCTGATTATAGTTGTCTATCAGTTCACAGTTTAATTGTCCGTACAATTCATATAAGGGGTCCGTACAAATCATATACCAGTCAGTCCAGTCCGCCATGCCTGCAGCGCCTTAACCCTCGAGCGGGCGCTTCACTTATAAAACGGGAGCGGGCGCATGCGGAGTTTTATTCCGCAACACTAAATTGCACAAATTTTACCCATTTTACTTCTGGTTATAACGCAATATTTTAATTAAATGTTGAATAACTTTATTAGGAACCAAATGTCATTGTTAATAACATTAATTGTTCAACTAAATATAAGTAATATTTTAATTTAACAAATTAAGTAATTTTCTAGTATAAAGAGGGTATCACTGTTGGTGTTATGTGAGAGGGCGCATGCGGAGTTTTGCTCCGCAATAATGCAATTATACATCTATGCAAACAAAATATATTTAATAATAATTATAAATTAAATAATAAATAAAAACACATATATTTTGGTATATGTATAAATATACACATAGTTTGGCCAATTTGACGTGTTATGAATATAAATAACATCGCGTGCGCACTAACCACTTACGCGATAGGGCGCACGCGGAGAAAACCTCCGCAAACTGACACTGCGTCACTGAATTGTAACTGACAAGGAACCAAGGTGGAAGGAGGGGGTAAAAATAGCTTTGGGGGATTCCCGAAATGAGGCTCGTGAGGTACGTAGCGGGACACGAATGCCGACACCAATTGTGCATATTTATTTAAAAAAAACTAAACGTGCGGAGGAAAACTCCGCAAGCGCCCGCTCGAGGGTTAAGAGTCTGCAGAGGCTGTCGGAAGCCGTGAAGTAAGCCAGTGCCGGCTTCAACCCCACAAGAACAATGCTATTCTCGAACCGGACATATGATCACGTGTATCCAAATCAAACAGTTTTTTCAACTGATTTTTTTAAAACAAAGTGCATTTGATCAAGAATGAAATTGTGTATTGGAATTTGTTGTGAATTCCTATTTAGTGTTATATAAAAAAATATACAAAATATTTAGTTTGAAGTTTCTATTTTCACCTTTTTTCAAAACTAGGTGTATGTATTAAAAATATGAAAAAACAAACCAAACGTGCAATGTGATAACGTTTAATTACACCTCAAACACAACTTTTGGTCAATAAATAACGAAAAAATATGGATTCGCAAACAACACTGCTCCCACAGGATCAAAACCAACATGGCCTACAGCCTCTGCAGACTGTTAAATACAATTTTAAATACAGACTCATACTTAACTAGCATTGATTAAACAGTAATTATATAAATCATGAAAGTGACAAATATCATTGATTTTATACACAAATAGATTTCCCATCCAATGTTAAATTTTTAGTCTCAAAATATCAGCTGTTTTAGTGGTCCATTGTGGAGCGCTAGTGTAGTCACATGTAAATTTAATGCAGTTTAATCCAGCTGTAGTTTGTACCGGGTCGTTTGACCGGTACATTTTGGTTACTTTCGTCGTGGTCTGCCGGGCTGCCTGAGACCGCTCGTGCCCGGCGATGCGCTTTACTTTGGTGGCCGTTGGCTCGGATTCGTTCGTTCCTTGTTCCAGCTCTGGTCTGTCAGGTTGGCCGTCTTTTGTCTTGTTCTCAGCCCGCAGAGATCACCATGTCCGGCTAGAGACTCCAAAACGTAAGTGTTCATTTTGTAATTTCTAATACCTAATCACCCTTTTGGTGAAAATACTTTTGTTTCAATGATAATGTTAATCGGGCTTAGTTGTGTTTTCAGGGTTTTGTTTAATTTATGTTCTTTGTCGAGATATTTGTTAACCTAGATTCGAGCCACGTGCTCAATGTTACCTTTTTACCATTAATTGCTTTTTATATCTGGTTTTATATTTAATAGTAGTTCTGTATAATGTTTCGTTGAGCCTTTTTTCAGTTGGAGTTACCAATTTACCATATTTTTGTTCGTTGACAATACCTAGCCTATCTGGGTAGTTTGATTTTCATGTTATAACCTATTGCTCCTGTATCAATAGCCTAGTTTTCAGTTTGTCGTTTTTAGTTCCCTATACGTAATTAATTCTTGGGTAATTTGTTAAGTTGTAATTTGTTTTAAATCTAAATTCCAACATAATTATTCTTAGCCTAAAAATGGATCTTTTATTTTCTAGTGTGCTCCAATCACGTACAATTTTGTCTGTTCTTGTTTTGTTTTGCCATTTCATGTATTAGTTGTTATGTGTAGTATTTTTGTTGTTGTGGCTGTACTGTTTTTAATTGCTGTGTTTGGCCTTGCAGTCCAGGATCCTTGAGTGGGACGTTCTCCTCAGCCTGCCGTCCGGGGATGGTCGACCATCTACACTGCCAGCCTGGCCTGAGGACCATGTATAGAGGCCATTCACGATCCTGCGGCCCCACCTACATCCTTGGGTAGGAGTCTTCTGTCCTCAGGTCAGTGCGTTCCATCTTGTTTTCCCGGCGGCTGAGCTGGGGGTTGATAATATAAAAAAAAGAAGAAAAAAAATGTTTGTGGAACTATTTATGTGGCCTAGGCCTAAAACTGGAACAGTAATTTTATGCAACACAGCCATGGGGACTTATACATTTTTTATTAAAAAAAAAAACTTTTAAAATACACAAAGAACTTTTGATGTTAATATTTATTGTTATTTAGTTTAATTAGTTTATTCTGTTGTTATATTTTTGTAGAGTTTATATTTGTTAGGTCCCTATGGTTAAGTTAAGTTATGTTATTTATTTATATGTTTAGGCCTAGTGATTGTTATTTTTTTTTTTTTTTTTTAATTGTACTATGGATGTCTTGAAGTGACTTTTTACTAGAACAGTACCGTGTTATATTTTTTTTTTAAATTGTTTAATTTTTAAACTTTCACCAAAAGGGGATTATTGTGCTTTGACTTAACTTCCTATTCGGAGCTGCCCAGGGACTCCGGCTTACTCCCTGGTCTCGGTGGGATCATGGGATATGGGCTAAATTGCCGGGTTAATTGGTGTTATCCAAAAGTTTTCTAAATTTTCACTTTTAATTGGGTCTTTAATTTCTTACGTTTTGGGTGTCTCAGGCTAGGCTGCAGATAGGCCATGCAGTTTGTAATTGTTATATTTTGGTATTTGTAGCGTTAAGTGTTTTTGTAGCTTTTGTCATTATCTTGTTAATTTTAGTGTTTCTTGTTATTTATTTAAGTGCAAATTGATATTGGGGCCTTCTGCCAATTAATATTGTGGCCTTCTGCCGTTTTTGATTGATTAATATTTTGGTTTTCTTGATAATAAATTAGTTTTGCTCAGCTGCCGAGTTTTATTTTGACCCTCCAACTGCCACCCGTGATCCCATCGCTTGACTTGTTTTGAGCCATCCTCCAGTTGGCACGCTTTCCAGCTTTGGTGGGGGGATGGGTCTCAAGTTGCGGGCCACACAATTTAACAAAATTACTGCTACAAATATTGCTATTAGATGGTTTATCTATTGTAGGTCTATGTAATCAATGCCAATATGCAAAAATAAAAGTAAATTAATATTGAATATCTATATATTTAATACACAAGCAGATTTTGTGTCACGTTGAGATCTCAAGAACTACTGGACCGATTTTCATGATTGAGGTGTCTATGAAAAGGTCTCGATCTCTAGGTTCAACAAGTATCATTTATGATGAGTATATTTCAAAAATGAGGGCAAGAAATATCCCTAAATTTAGAGGCAATCGTATTTAAAATTTTCAGTATGCCATATGTTATTTTTTAGAGTATTTTTCAGGTGAAAAATTTGTTGCTTGTAAACAAACTACGACTAAAAGCTTACAAACATTTTAACCTTAAAACAATTTGCAGTCCTCATTGATGTTATACAAATGGACACTATTTTATTATGTTTAATTTTTTATTTTATTGTTATGCTATTTTTAATAGTTTTTTCAGTTATTTTTTTTTTGTTTTTATTTCAGTTATGCACATATGTTATAGAGATAGTTGTTGATATCAATTGCCTATTTCGGTGTATTTTTTTTTTTAATGGTCATCAAGTTAGCCACAGAGAAATAAATAAATAAGGTCTTTATTTTGGAGCGGTTTTCAACAAACAATACTGATTTACAAAACAACTCGTCTTATTACAATTATTAAAAAAATTAATAGATAATTTTAACTAGTCATAATAAAAACAAAGTTATGTATGCAGTACAGTTATAAATGGAAATATCTGCTTGTATTATACATTAAATAATTATATACTTTTTTATATGTAGTTTTAGATACACCTTGGCCTGTCACGCTGGAGGACAATTCATTAAACAATTAAACATTTTCTTTCAAATTCACAGCGAACGCGAGGCATCTCCAAAACCTGATAATGTCTAGTACTGTGAGATCAAATTCGAGACCTGTATTTTAGTTTTTCCCTCAAATATCTCGGCCTGCCAGTGGTAAAGATTTTATAAACTAGGCATGAGGAGCGCAGGGTACAGGTATCAGTCACAGTCAGCAAACCCAGTGATCATCGTGCCCCCGAAACATGGTAAAACTTTCTTAGTCCACATACATACCTGACACACATATTTTGCACTCTCTGTAATTTGTCTAAATCCCCTTTAGACACAATGTTGCCATACACAGGCAGGCAGTAATCGATCACAGAGAGCACAAGAGCCTGGATAAGGCGAAGCTTGGTCTCTTTAAGAAACATGTACCTATGTTTGTATAACATTCTTAGTCGACTAAGGGCCCGCTGACAAACAGCACTTACATGACCAGACAAAATAAGGTCACCATCGAACATGAGGCCCAAGAGCTTTGAGGATTCACACTTGTTTAGTCTGATACCGAAGAAAAGAAACACCTCACTGACAGACTCCGAACCCACATTGGAAGGAATCGACAATAGATAACACTTTTCCTTGTTCAATTTAATCCCATGCCTGGCAGACCAATCATGGACAGTGCTTAATTTAGAATCAAAATGGATACAGCTGTGTCAGCTCTTCCGGCATCATATGAAACACAAAGTTGAGCATCATCGGCATATGAATACAAGCGACTATTTTGCAAGCCTGAACCCATAGTGGCGGCCAACAGAGTGCATAGAATAGGCCCGAGGCAACTACCCTGTGGAACACCAGCAACCCTACTCAAAGATGAAGAGAACTCCATCCCAATATTAACCTTTTGTCTCCTTCCCAAATAGGAATGAAACCAAGAAACCACTTCCGGTCGAAAACCATACAAATGCATGACAGCCAACAACATAATGTGGCCGATTGAATCGAATGCATGTGAAAAATCCAGCATTGCAAGAAGACATGCTTTCTTTTCTGCCCTTGCTTGAAGCAACTCATCACAAACTAGTAAAAGCGCAGTTGTTGTACTATGATCCTTTCTGAACCCAGACTGCAAGGCTGGAAGGATATTCTTTAACTCCAAAAAAGCTACAATTTGTGAAACAACTAGCTTCTGCAATACCTTAAAAAGGGCAGGCAATACCGAAATCGGACGCAGGTCTGATACAGATGAAGGTGTCTTGACTTAGGGCAGAGCCAGTACAATTGCCTCCTTCCGTGTATCCGGAAAAGTGGAAGTGGCCAAGGAATGGTTTGCTAAGTGCGTTATAGCATTAATACAATATGGACTTATCATTTTTATTGATATTATTTTCAGGTTAAGTGGAAGAAGGAACATTTTAGTCCCAATTTCGCCTGATTAAATAAAGAAGTATTTCATTTCATTATATGCCACCAGCTCCAACAGCCTCGATGTGATGCTATTCAAAGCCTCCTTCACTTCTTTTCTTGTAATCTTCCTGAAATAGAAATCGCTAGTGACATTCTCTGATTTGTTTCTTTCATATAACTGTACACAATCAGCTTTTGCCATGATACCTAAGCCCATACTGACAAAATACTTATTGATTTCCTCCTAATCTTTGACGAAATTTGGTATGGCTGGATCGAATATATCAGTAACACCACCTGTCCTTATTTTAGTCCAAAAGTCTTTAGAGTTTTTACATTTCTCCATTTCAGTTCTAAAATAATTTTGCTTTGATCGTCTTATTTCATGGTTGAGCATGTTTCTAATCTTACAATATGTTTTTTATCGGTTTCATTTGTTTTAGATAGCATTTTCTTCTTATAGTGATCTTTTTCAGCGGTTAATTGAATAATTTTCTTATTCCTCCATGGAGATTTCTTTCTGGTAACTCTATTATGTATTAGAGGCGCGTTTTCATTAAAAACACGAGTGATAGCAGAGGTAATAAAATCTAGTATATCATGTACATTGTTCATACCCATAACATCTTACCACCTAATAGTGGACGTACAATGTATCATCTTGTCAATGTCAAATCGGGAGAAGTCACGGTAAGTAACAAATCTAGGAGGCTCTTTTGATTTTTTTGTTTTTGTATAGACATATGTCACCTTGTGATCAGATACTCGAATACCTCTTGAGAAATCAGGCTGTGAGTTGTTGAACTTATTTATAATGAATGGCACAACTATAAACATTTTAATGTTGGAGATCAGTCATACCTTAGAATAAATAGTGCTGATACTGTAACTAAGAACAGCTAATGTCATGAGATGGTGAGTAAGCTGGAAATGCTGAAATTCCACTGAATTTCAGCATTTCCAGCTTACTCACCATCTCATGACAGCTGCTGATACAATTATCAGCAGGCTTTATCCAAACTATTTGTTTAGAGTTCATGATTTTGACTATGTGTATAATTAAAACTCTTTCTAACGATATAGGTCTGTAGGTAACGGGACGATTAGATAAGGGACATTACAGTGTACTGGAACTCCCCCCATGTGACAAAGAATTAGGCCTACAACAGTCTAGAAAAAGGAAAAGGTGCAGTAAGTCTTTAAGAGAAAGAACTAATCTAAGGCAGAATAATTACAGGTCCAAAATCAGCAAACTAAATTTTACTAATGGACCCAAATATGCTTTAGAAAAACACTAAAACAAAGAACCATTTGATTAAGTTCCATGAACACCAGTTGTGGTTTTGTGATGCATTTCACTTTGTTTAAGAAGAAACAAACCGAAATGGAAATGCGTTTACTATTTACTGTCACAAAGATAACTAGCAAATTACAGATTACAAGAGATCTCCGTTTAATGAAAAACTAATGGACTCAACATCATTAGATCGAACAGAAAAAAACGCTCTCTGAACTATTTAGACAATATAAGATCTAACAACTCTGCCTTGGCAATGGTAAGTTCTGAAGCACATTTAGATGAATCAGTGACTGGTGGTGTCTATTACTTCAAGATACGTGATGTTTTTTACCATTGTATTGGATCTCTAATGCTTTACGAAGGTAATGTTCCAAAGTATGCCCAACTTTGCTTATACGATGTAAACACATCAAATCATTAAAGACTGTGTCGAAGATGCAATATTAAATGCGACCCACATATCATGCATGACTTAAGTGAGTATCTTCAATCGATCAATCCTTTTACCTGTTCCTTTAAAACTATGGCTGAGATTTGCTGAAAGACAGACAAATGTGAATATCAAGTACATTTGCATATAGTTTCAGATAGATCACTTGACAGACGCCGTTACAATGATGTTGTGCAAACCAATGTTGCAGCGATTTTTCAATCTGATGATGGAGCCTCTACAGGAGAGAGAAATTTGATCGTCTATTCACAATCCCACAGCGTTCGCCATATCTCTGTACTTCAACTATTTGTGAATCCATCAGTATGTCCACTACTTTTCCCCAATGGTGATCTTGGATGGAAATTTTCAACAGAACATGCTTTAGGTAATTCAAAACATCAAACTAGGACTACTCTGTTGCAATACGTTCAGAGTTTAACTTACTACACAGTTATATGTCTTTCGCAATGACCATTAACAAGGCACAAGGTAAATTGTTTATTTATTTATTTATTCATAAGACGCTGATCGTCAAGATATGGGCGAATATGGATTTCGAATGAGTGTGATGAGTGTAGATGAGCGAATGTAGTCATTGTTACAAACTAAGGCCGACTATTCCTTAGAAAGTGTCATTAACTAATAGCGCAATGACAAATGAACAGTCGGTGATTATCAGCTTATCCTTCTCAAAATGTATTTACTGTGATTGGGATCGAACTGAGAACCTTTAGCACATGAAGCTGGGATTGAGCCAACTACGCTACCGACCAATTGTTTAATAATGTTGGAATATATTTGCCCAATACAGTATTTCCGCACAGCCAGCTATACGTAGTAGCAAGTAGAGCTCGCTCATTTGATGGATTACGATTTTATGTTACAGAAACCAATGAACAAGGACATTAAAAGAAAAACGAAAGTCTAAAAAAATATATTGTTGATACTGAACTGCAGCAGCAGCTCAGTACGCAGTGCAAGATGGAGCATCGTACAATCACACGTTGTCCAGTTACAGCCTTAAAACATGAGTGCGGCGATAGAAAATCCCGCCAAGTGTGAAGTACGTAGTGTTATACGATTTCTTTTGGCAAAAAAATCACTCAGCAGCCAAAATTCATCGTGAATTGTGTGCCGTTTATGGCCCAAACATTATGAGTGAAGGTGTAGTTCGTCAGTGGGTACGGTTTTTAAAAAAGGTAGAACAAACATTCACGATGAAGAAAGGAGTGGTAGGTCTTTTCTTGTCAGTAATGACCTTCTGAGCAGAGTGAACGAAAAGGTTCGTGAGAATCGTCGATTTACGATCTCGGAACTTTCTGACCACTTTCCTGATGTTTCTCAAAGCCTCTTACACGAGATAGTGAAAGAAAAATTGGGGTACCACAAGTTTTGTGCTCATTGGGTACGACAGTGACGAAGAGCTACAAAACGCAGTGACAGGTTGGCTCCACTCACAGGCGGCAGATTTTTATAAGGAGGGAATTGAAAAGACTGTCAAAAGATATGACAAGTGCTTAAATCGATATGGTGATGTGGAAAGATAAAGTAAAGTTGTAGTTTTAAGATGTATATAATAAAATTGTTCTATCTTCACGGGATTAATTTTTATTTCAAAACGGAGGTTACTTTCTGGATTACCCTCGTGTATAAAAAAAAAAAAAAAATGCAATAGAGAAAATAAGGAAGGATATTATTATAAAATTAAAAAACAGTAATGAATATTTAACGATTTTGACACATATTGCAAATAAGGAAATGTATTTCTGTGTTAGTTGATATTACCTTTTTATATTTTCTCCTTTATAACAATATTGAATGGCTGAGCTCTTTTCATATTGCTATGACAGTATTCTAATAAAAGATAATCTATGTTTAATTTCTTCCAAAATGTTTTTACCCTGTTTGTGAACATAAGAAAATATTACACTTTACTTATAATACACCAGTACAGTTTATTTAGGGACTAAATAATTAAGTAATAATAATTAAGTAATGCTAAATATTACTTAATTTTTATTTCTTTACTATTATTACCATTACTATTCAGAAATAAAGAAAAAACGAAGAAATAATAGTCAAAACTTATATATTTCTAAATTTAAGTGTAAAATAACTTGGAATTAAAATTAAATAAGAAAATAAGGCATTTCTGCTTGAAAGAAAATCAGTAAACGTCTTGTGTGTATTACATTTTAATGTCTCTAATTACAATTAGTGAACTTAAAAAAAAAAATAATAAATAAAAAGAGTACTTTCAAGTTCACCCCTGTTCACAAATATTATAGATCAATTAATAGATTTTTATTGTGTTAAACAGTAATAAATAGTACTAAACTAAAACTATTTCAATTTGTTGGAGTTACACTTAAATAATATGAGAGAATTTAACTAATATGGCTTTAATTACTTAAAATAAAAATTAAACCCTATTCATAAATGTAAAAAAATTACAGTTTATTTATATATAATAAACCAGTACAGCTCATTTAGAAACGTTATCACTAAATAATATAACTTAATGTTATTTCTACTTCTCTAATATTACTTACTATTATTTAGAAGTTACAATAGAAAAATACTCAAAACGTACATATTTATGAATTTAAATGTGACTCTGGCATAACATAGAATTAAAATTAACTAAGAAAATAAGGAATTTTTGCATAGAAAAATCAATATACATCTTATGTGTTTTTTTTACATCTTATCTCTATCAGTTTGTGTAGGTACTCCAGAGTTCTCAGATAGCTCACTGGTCCATCCGCTGTCTTCCACACCAACACCCTGCCATCCTTGGTCCAGACGTAGGCTAGTATTATTTTGAGAACTAAATGAAAGAACAAGTTTTCCAACTTGATTAACCCTATGGATTGATGCCGTCTAGGCATCTTAATTATATTAATAAAATAAGTCCTCACAAACAAATATTAATCAACTATCAAATAAGTTAAATTTTCAAGTAATAATTAGCATGCATCTATTTCAGTCAACTACTCCACCATTCCCCATTCTTATCTCATAGCGACGTGGTACTCCTTTTATTTTCAAGTAATAATTAGCATGCGTCTATTTCGGTCAACTACTCCACCATTCCCCATTCTTATCTCATAGCGACGTGGTACTCCTTTTATTTTCAAGTAATAATTAGCATGCATCTATTTCAGTCAACTACTCCACCATTCCCCATTCTTATCTCATAGCGACGTGGTACTCCTTTTATTTTCAAGTAATAATTAGCATGCGTCTATTTCGGTCAACTATTCCACCATTCCCCATTCTTATCTCATAGCGACGTGGTACTCCTTTTATTTTCAAGTAATAATTAGCATGCATCTATTTCAGTCAACTACTCCACCATTCCCCATTCTTATCTCATAGCGACGTGGTACTCCTTTTATTTTCAAGTAATAATTAGCATGCATCTATTTCAGTCAAATACTCCACCATTCCCCATTCTTATCTCATAGCGACGTGGTACTCATTTTATTTTCAAGTAATAATTAGCATGCATCTGTTTCAGTCAACTACTCCACCATTCCCCATTCTTATCTCATAGCGACGTGGTACTCCTTTTATTTTCAAGTAATAATTAGCATGCATCTATTTCAGTCAACTACTCCACCATTCCCCATTCTTATCTCATAGCGACGTGGTACTCCTTTTATTTTCAAGTAATAATTAGCATGCGTCTATTTCGGTCAACTACTCCACCATTCCCCATTCTTATCTCATAGCGACGTGGTACTCCTTTTATTTTCAAGTAATAATTAGCATGCATCTATTTCAGTCAACTACTCCACCATTCCCCATTCTTATCTCATAGCGACGTGGTACTCCTTTTATTTTCAAGTAATAATTAGCATGCATCTATTTCAGTCAACTACTCCACCATTCCCCATTCTTATCTCATAGCGACGTGGTACTCCTTTTATTTTCCCAACAATTTTTCCATACTCTCCTCTGTATATATACCTGTATATAAACTCCCGCCTCATCTGACGAATCCGCACGTCCCAGAATCACCTTGTTCCCGACTGTCACATGCTTGTTTATGAAGACCCAAGTTGACGGGAAGCTGTCGTGTAGTACAGCTGCCGTTAACCTCCTCTGGTTCTGTCTGGAGCTGCTGAGCAATCGGTCCTAGGTCCTCACAAACCTCACAATAATTGGGGGGTATGGCCTTCTTCGTGTCTGAGGCATCTTGTGCATGGTGGTAATGTCAAAGGGATCAAATGAGATGTCAATGTTTGACATCTCATTTGGTCAATGTTGCACCTCTAGTGTAGAGGACACCAAATACTTCCAAATTATCCCTTTGCAAATACTGATCGAGATCCATTACTTGGTTTTCAACTCTCCCACTTCTTCTTAAATTTGTATATTTTTCTGGATAATTTTGTTGTACTCCCTCTGCCTCTCTTCGTTTTCCTTAGTCAGAAGATTGAATGTAACTTTAACACTATTTACAGATGTGTTTACTTCAGCGACACTGGCTATAACACCAATAAATTCTAAGTGCATATCTTGACGCATTTTTCCATAAACTCTACTTGGAATTTTCCATTGTTCAAGGTTACTCCTACTTAGAATTTTTTTCATAAGTCACATTTCTAGGCTATCTTCTTGTTGTATGAAACTATCTTGTTTACAGATTTTATATGTGGTTTTTAACATCATCAATTAAATTTGTTAGTTGTTTCCAGTTATTCTTAGCAAAAATAATACAGATAAGAAAACATAAAACAAAAATAATTAGAAAAATAATAAATGAGAAAAAAATGTATGCTATGAAACTAAAGGAAACTAGCCTACATGGGCATGATTCTGTGCGTAGGCTACAGAGTTGGTCAGTCAGCATGTTTTTATACTGGATTGAATTGCCTAGTAGCTTCATGTAATGTTTAGTTAGCAATTAAATATATTTTTTTAACAAATAGTTAATGATATTTATTGTTTTTCCCTTGGAATGCATTTTAACAATATTATGACTGAGCGTTACCTCTGTTTGCGCTCAATGTGCTGCGCTATCAGGTTGCTGTAGTAGTTCTCCAGCGTCACCTTGGCCTTGGTTGCCTTGTCCAGGGTGTGCCCACTGAATCTGATGGAGTTCTCAGTCGCTGTGCTCATCTCCAAGATCCCTGAATTAAGAGAAAAAACCCCGTAGAGATAAAAATAATTGAAATCAGTTCATTGATTCATTGGGTGTTATACTATACTAATAAATAGTTAGTATAACAAAAGTACTGTGAGTGAGATACTGTAAATAAATTTAATATTATAGGTTTACGGATACAGTTTACCTACTAATATGTTTAGTCAAAAGCCACAGGCTGAGGTGTCAAGAGCGCAGTAAAGTGATGGGGTTGGCACCTAAAGCGTGCAGGGATGTCCCCTAGTATGTTTTATTAGGAGTAGGACTGCTGAAAGTATTAAATATAGAGAATTGTGAAAGAGATCATTAATTCATACTGACACCAATATCTACCTATTTCACGAAAATATCTGAATATTTAGTCAACAAATGTTTAAAAAGATTAGCGATAAATTCTACCAAATAGTTTTTTTTAAAGAAATTGATAAACTGGTTGTTTACCGTTGAAAATATAGAGGATTATGTTAATAAACTTAAACTCAGAATATAAGTTTTAGTTAAAACATTAATGATTTTTTTCTCTTTCATTTTATTTCTATCTTTCTTCTCGAAGGATAATAAATATCAAGCAAATTATTTTGTACAAATACAGTCGAACTTAGATGGCTCGATTTCATTGATAAATCAAATTTTAATCAATTCCCTTGAGAAAACTTGCATAAATCGAATAAAACTACTGTTCGTAACTCGAAAAAATCTTCTGGCAAAATTTGACCTCTATAAGTCAAACTCCAGGATATTTTATTGTTTTATCCTGGTGCTGTAGTTAAGGATTACTACAGCAATATGTAGTTAAGGATTATAGAACTAGAAGTCCAATATTTAAGTCAAACTCTCTTTAAAATTGACCTCCAAAAGTCGAAATTTGCCTCAATAACTCTGTTTTTTAGCCCTACCTCGATAATTTGAAAACCAATAAAATACAAAGAGGTTTAGAGACGCATGTCGTGACATGTCGATGAGTCATCTATCCGCCGACAACCACTTCGAATTGCTTTTTCTGCTAGTCACATGCTATAACCATCCTTGTGTTTTTCTTTTGTTTGTGTTCATGTGAGTGACGATGAGTGCTCAAAGGAAGAACAAAACTTTGACAATCAGCGAAAAGTTAAAGATAATCAAGATAGTGAATGAAGAGTCGTGGAAAAAGAAGGACATATTAGCTGAATTTAATTTCTGCTGTGGTTGCCATAGAAAACATAACTGACTCACGTGTTGCCAACAGCCTTAAGGTTGTTTGATAAAAAAAAATTGTTTTATTTCTTCGATTGCAATTACTTTATATCAGCTATTAAACACCTCCCAAGTAGTTCTTTCATTAAAATTATGTTTATAGTTATAAATACACCACCTCAAAGATGCAAATTTTGGCTTTCTTGGTATATAAAGAATTAAGAAACTATTTTCCTGATTATTCCCAAATTTTAAAAACAGACCTTCACAGGACTGGCCTTGCTCATCAGTTATTTTAAATTACGTAATTTGACTGCAAATTAGCAAATTTGATTTTAAATAATTAATGTTACGTTTAGACATACAGTGTCTTGTTTAGCATTTTATGCTTTTTAATATCACACAATTTACAAAATTGATTAACTTTATATACTCAACTGGTGTATGTACTTTTACCCGCATGTTATATTACAATCTAATTGCTGCGCACATGTACAGCGAGACACAGCACCCACACTCTCAGGATTGCACTTCAACGACTTCCTGCAATTATACCCCATCCATCCCCGGGGAGGGGGAGGGGTCGAGTGTTTATGTGTGAGTGCCTCGTGGTCAGACATACAACTAGCGAGCGTAGTGGAATTCAGTTCTCCCTAATGCCGGCTGAACCGCCTTAAGCAAAAGAAAATTAAGATTTTTTTTTTTCAGATTCATTTTTCTTTCCATATTTTGTTTTATTTTGCTATAGAAGATGTATGCTTGTACAGTATGTACTGTACCTAGTACTAGGCTAGTTCTGTTCTTAGTTGTAGGAAATTAAAATGTATATTTACCTCTATAACTCGAATTTTATTGAAGTGACCTCCATATCTCGTTTACTTCTGTAAGTCAAATAGTGTAAAAATAACCTCCATAACACGAACTATTCATATCTCGAACTATACGTAACTCAAAGGAATAAAGAGTTCCTTTGATATTCGAGTTATCAAAGTTAGACTGTATGTTTATATTTAATGAAATAATATAGCTCGTATGTAGATACTATTAAAGTTTAGAACTCTTATTAACAATAATCATGGCCAAAAACTAAAATTATGTTAAATAAAATTTTTTTTCTGTTCAGGCCTTGCCTTGAGGATTGACCAATTAATAATTTTTTTGCTTAAGTTTTTAAACTAATAAACACAGACAACACACACTGTTTAGGTATTTTGGTTATGTTATTCAAATAATTGATATGGTTCATATATTTATTTCATATAGCATGTTTTTATATGTATATAAATGTTTATATAATTAAACCACATATGTATTTAGTCAATAGATTTTTCATGGGATTATTATTTAAACATACACAATTATTTAGGTATTTTTTTATGTATCTTACCTAGGTGTTTTTTTTTTACATTGAAATCTTGTAACTACAGAGGTGACAACAACTTTTAAACAGGGAACATTCCTTTGTTAATTGGAGAGGATTAAAAATATGTAGGTAACAATGTTCTATATACAATGGAGCCTCGTTACATTTCGTTTTAACCAACATACTCATGCCAATAAAAAAAGTTCACTGTAATGACCTGGTGTGTATACTGTTTAATTGACTATGTTGAACACGGACTGTACCACGTAAGGGGACTACATTACTTTTATCAATTTGTTGAGTGCCAAAAATATCGTCCTTTTTAGGACAGACAGGGCTTGTAGGGAGGAGGAATAGCAATTGTGAAACTTGTGCACTCTTATTCACTAGTTTTCTGACCGGTCACATGTATTAGTTCGTTGTATTAAAAAATTTAGTGTTACTTTACTGTGCAAGGCTTATTTATCACATTACTATAAGTGGTAAGTTAAGTTTGAAAACAAAATTATTATTTGTAACTGTACGGTACCGTAGTTTAAGTTTTGTTTGTTTACTCTCTATAAATAAATTAATGTAGTTTTATTTAACTTATACCTGATGAAATGGTTTCTAAACCTAAGAAAGTTTTTTAATGTCTTATCATAAATAAACTATGACATTTTTTTAATTGTAACTTCATACTATCCAACAATTTTAGTCATCCGACGTCATCACAGCCTGTTTATGTCGGATAGGTGAAGATGTGCTATAGCTACCATTTTCCAAAATGGTGGGAACTAAATTTTTTCTAATGGAATATCCAACATTTTATAATGGTTTCCGATGGTAAATATTATTTTTAATATTTTTATACTTGGGCAATTTTTTATATACCCAACCATATAGGAATTACATAGACCCCAAAGCTTGACCATTTGCACTCTGATGTCTGATATATCAGACGTTCGCTAAATATGCCAAAAACTCCCGACATCCGATATTTCGGACATTCAAAATATACCTTTTGCTGGCTATATAATATAACCTTTCCAAATGCGCTCAAATTACGATATAATAAACTTCGATAGCTATAGTGTAGCATAGTAGTATTTTATAGTCTACTCTATCAAATTTTTTTATCAAAAGTAGTTTTTTTCAGCTGTTTTGGCGTACAAATAACTGATCCTGTCACATGATGTTTGCGTGGGAGCGTCAGTAGTTTACATCATTCTTCCAATGTTTTGTTATTGTTTCTAGGCATAAATTTCTTTGATATATTTTTTCAAGCTTCTATAACCTTTCATTTTATCAGCTGTTTGACAATTTTTATTGTTATTCTTTACTTTTGACCTAGTGACTTTTACCAATAACAATTTTATAAATAAATATATATTCAGATTTGTTACCATTTATTGTTACTGATTCCATCATTTGGAGAATTGAAATAAATGTGACCGGTGCTTCAGAAACAAAGTTAATCAGAGTACATAATATATTGTACATATGCTAAAGTTATAATTTGTTAAGATTTCAACAATAGATTACCATGGATTTATTTATGATGGTAAGTGCACGAAATTTTGCATGCAAGGTTTTAATTATATAAGGAATATAAAAATAACAATGATTTATAATACGTCAATGCAATTCTTTTGAGTTTTAAGGGCTCAAAGTTAACTTTTATACAATTTTTAGATAAGTCAACTATACACAAAACTCACAAAAGACAGAGCTCTCAGAGGGAGCCAAGTGAGAATTAATCTTTTAATCATTAACCCTAAACAATTTGGTTAAAGGCATATGCAAAATTACATAGAACTAATTAGATTTGTCATTAAAAATTGTATACTCATAAATATTAGCTTACTGTTTATTGCAACCAAGCAATTATGATTTTCTAACACATTTATAGCAAATTTTCATTATTTTGAAACTTGAAATGACTGAACACAGAGTACATGTGCCACTTATAAAATGTAAATAAAAACAACAGTTCGAACAATTCAAATATTTTATTACAATAGCTACAAAATGAAAATTATACTATCTATAACATTGAAAATTATATACACCCCAGTAAAACAGAAAAAAAAAACAGGACATTAGAGGCAAGAACTCGCATTACAATCAGCTCAGACTATATGCATACAAAAGCTTGATAATTGCCAAATTGAATATCTTGTTTACTACACAATTAATTAAAAACACATGTCAATGTCTAAATAGCGGGGTGCCTGAAAAGTAGCCCCTGGAAAAATACCACAGTTGCGAACACTCCTCACAGTGAGATTTCAGCCAATTGTTCGTTTTTGAAACTATTAAATAGTATATTATTATCATTGAATGATATTATGTGATGAATTAAGATGATAATGCAATAATTAGAACCCTACTGGGTGGATTTGTGCTAACTGGATCCCCCCTGCCCGTGGTGTATGGCCTGAAAAAGGAACCCCCAAGGCTTGTTGAGCGGACTGTATCAGGAATATTGAAGGTGTTTGCGTTTTGTATTGTATTGTGCTAACTGGATCCCCCTGCCCGTGGTGTATGGCCTGAAAAAGTAACCCCCAAGGCTTGTTGAGCGGACTGTATCAGGAATATTGAAGGTGTTTGCGTTTTGTATTTGTTTCTGTGGCACAGGGAATAGGCATAATATCTGTTCTATTCTGTGTACATTGAAGTATTACTAATTATAAATAACCTGAACATTCATCACTATTCAGGAAACATAACATTTTCTTCTTTTTTTTTCAAACATAATCCTGATCAACTAAGTAATCAGTTTATTACCATTCAATAATGATAATAGTTGTCTACCTTATGAAAAGTAGTTAAGCATTATTAGTTTTATATTAACATTAGTAGTTAAATTTCTTATGCGAGTTTAACTTGCTTTAACATAAAGATTTTAACTGTAATTTACCACCCAATATAATTATTCAAAATGGGCTGATATTTCTATATCCAAGGAGAAACACTTGATATACCGTATAAAACCACAAAAATTTGCATGGGTTCGTTGATTATATTAAACTATATTATTCTTACAAAAATAATGCCATATGTTCAGACATTTTTCAAGTAGTAGCGAATATGGTACTTAAAAAGTACAATGAAATAAGCGCTATCAAGTTTGATACTGTAATATTATGTAAGTAAATAAATATCATGTGCAGAAATATTTATGTTGTTTCGTATACAGTTGCCTGAAGATTGTTTTTTTACCAAGACAATCTTGATGAATTTATACAAAAACAACAAGGCGTCCATTTCAATTCAAACTGAGATACAATACCAAAAGTAAAACAATATTCGATATTTATGGTATGTTATGTTTTAAAAAGTGCCTAATAGTTTTGTGAAAAATTCGGTAGCCATGCTGATTCGGTATTTGACGTTTACGGTTCCTTGCACAGTTTGTAATAAAAATATAAACCGATATGTATGTAACTGCATTGTTCCATGGTAATGTTATATGTATAATAGCCTATGCATTTCGTGAGTATTACAACTAAGAACACAGTTTAACCTTAAATAAAATAAACATTTCCTTAAAGAAAAATTGTACTTGTCATAAACATAACATTCTGAAAGTGCAAAAATTTTATCATTATCAGATAAATAGTTAAATGGTAGTAAATAAATAAAGCTGATACATTGATAAAAACATGAAAAACTCGGTAAAACGATACCGGTTCCATTTTCTGTCTCACTTTATAAAATATTAATCCGTATGATTAACAACATTTAGTAGTGAAATTAAGTTACGTAGATTTACTCACACTGTTTATGTGTCTAGACCTTCAAAACTACAGTACACAAACAGTAGTTTTCAAACGCCTGCAACTTGGCTGCGGCAATCTTAAGGCCGAGCTAGACTGGGGGTACTTTTCCAGGGGCTACTTTTCTACCCCATCCACAACCGGCCAGGGGGGTACTTTTCCAAAGGCTAGGCTATAAATCCGATCAAAACTCGCTGTATTTCATTATAAATTTATATTAGACTATACCATTACATTCAGCGAGTTTATTAAATTAGTCGTGGGGGTACTTTTCCAGTCGCAGACACCAGTTTTGTCAGGTGTCAAAATAGCGTTTTTGTGACATCAAGGTGATGTAGACAGTTGCTGGGGAGTACTTTTCCGCTACCCCTTAGAAGATAATAATAAAATGTTTCACTATTTAACAAAAATAATGAAAGTTTTGCTTATTTTAACCGATAAAAACATTAAAAATCTCTGTGCACTTAAAATGCAAAATCGTTCCATTTACAATTTGGAAATGGAACTGAGAAACGTAAATAAAACCTAAAAAAAGACACGCTCCTTTTATTTTTGTTCAGAGGTTAAGGAGGAGTTGTGGGATAAGGATAAATTTGGCTACATGCTGGGAGAATGATCCATGGTCAAAAAGTGTAATGACTGCAAGGTTATGTGGGAGGAGTACTGTAAGTATAACTCAATTTACCAATGGTAAGCTTCTTGTACCAATTGGTGGCTCGGTGTCACATTTCTTTCTTTGTCACACTTAAAGTCTCATGATAACTGACACACTTTGCCAATGAAATGACATTAAAAGTATATTTTATAGTAATTTTTACTACTCAGAAATTGAGTTTTTAATAGTGTATATAATTTGATATCAGGATAGAAAATATTTATATATTTACAATGACTAATATTGTGGTCTTTTAATAAATGCTTTTCTGTTACATCAATAAACTTTTTAAAACATTCACTTTTACTGAGGCATAAATAATGAGTTAAATAAATGGAATTTTGACACTCAATATTGAACAAAATTTACGTAATGCAAGATTCAGGAATGGAAAATATTTGTTATTGAGTATATTAAAACATTCAAGATATAGCTTAAATTGTTTTGATAAAATGCCACTAACAATTTAATTGTTACGCAATCTATTGGCTTGAACTGGATTCTTAGCTGCTCAGCAACATAAGGTTATTCTTAAAGTTACTAGTACTGTACAAGCAATTAAAAATAATATACTAAAAACTAATTTATAGTATTTATGAATAATAATTTATAATTTATAGTATTTATGAACATGAGTGATATGTTGAAGTTTTATGCTATGGAAGAGACCAACTAGAAAACCCATTTTTTATGAGGCTAAACGTGTTGTTAAAAACTGAATGTTGGAATGCACAATAATAATTTTTACACAATAATAGAAATTAATAGTTTTCTGACTTGCAAATAAATTTAATTCAGTTTCTTTATTAAAATTTAATATACTCAAACAACAAACGATTTTAGATAAACACCTTACCTTAAACTGTTTATTATAAAATCACATAGTAAAACAAAACATAAAGAAACAAACAAAACTGTCTCAAAATAACACTTCACACCAAATCTACAAGATAAGAAAAGGCGATGTCCTTTCCTTGTGAACAAATACTTGGAAGTTATTCTAGGCACTGGTTTAATTAATATGCTGAACTGAACGGTATCGTATCGTGAAATACATCGCGGAAACGGAAACCGAAATACTAAATCTAGTAAGACAGCTGTAGTTGTACTGTAGTGGTCGGTGGTCAGCTGTCCCATGCGCGTGTTATGAACAGCTGACGGCGGCTAACTGTACTTCGACCTGCACCCTGCCGCAGTGGCGGTATATGGGTCACCTGTCCTGTCGCATTGTCTTGCCAACCTAGTTCTAGTTTACTTGCTTCACAGCACTGATAACGCATCTGTTTCCTAGAGTTCTGTTATTTTATAGAAAGCCCTACGCACTGCGGTTATAGCAATCATACAACAGCCTAACTGACAATGTAACATTGAAAGACTAAATATATTTCAACGTTTCCTCACATACAATGACGTCAAATAGAGATCAGTATTACACAACAAACACATAATATTTGCCTGCTTATAAACACTTAAACTAAACGCAACAACTGGAATTGCCACAGACTTATTTAATATTAAATGTAATAGTAAATTGTTGTTTGTATAAAAACTACGTATTCATTTACCAATTTATTATACATATGACTTCCTGAGTTCCTAAAATCGAAGAGACAAAATTAATAACCAAATAATAAAAATTCCGGTATCACTTATCAAATACGTTGTTGCAAACCTAATTGATGCAAAACAATGTGACTATTACGGCCAAAAGACAATTAGAGAAATAAGGCCTTCAAAGCTTTAACTCATAATATTATACTTTCGTAAGAAAAGTTGGATTTTCTAAAAGTTGGACTAGTAAAACTTCTAATAAATCTAATAGTAAGGAATTCTCATAAACCTTAATTTCCACTTAAAGAGTCTGCAGAGGCTGTCGGCCATGTTGGTTTAAATTCCATGAGAACAATGCTATTTTCGAACCGGACACACGATCACGCGTATCCAAACTAAACAGTTATTTTCAAACGGATGTTTTCCAAACAAATTGCATTTGATCAAGAATTAAATTGCTAGATGAAATTGCTTTGCAGATTCCTAATTAGTTTTATAGACAAAATATAAAAATATTTAGTTTGATGCTTTTATTTTCACAAATTTTTCGAAATTAGGCGTATGTATTCAACATATCAAAATCAAACCCAATGCGCAATATGATAACGTTTATAAAATTACACACACATTTTGGTCAATAAATAACGAAAAAATATGGATTGACAAATAAAATTATTCTTACGGTATTAAAACTAACATGGACAACAGCCTCTGCAGACTCATAAATATAAGCTCTCTTTTTAGAAAAAAAAACCCAAACCCAAAAATTTACAAGTGGATATAGATCACATTAAACGCTGAATTTAAAACACTTTTTTTAACTACAACAGAAAAAACTGTGGTTAGCAAAGCTTTAATGTTACAAAATCATTGCTGATTTCACGAAACATTTTCAAGACACCATGGGTAACAACAAACAACAAAAATTACCGGCTTTCAAAACATAGTAATAACTATAAAATTAATAGTAAAATCTACAGCTAACAACAAATTCGGGTTCCGAAGCGGGAAATCGACAACAGATGCAGTTTTTCACCTCATCGAAACAATAGTAGGCCTAGATTAACTGGATGTCGAAGTTCTACAGTAAAAATATTTATTGACTTATAAAAAGCTGTGTTGATCATGGAACTCTTTTCCATAGATTAATTATTGAGGGGTACGAGGAGTGCCACTTAAGTATACAGGGTGGAAAAACATATGTTAATGAAAAACAATTTTTCTATGACTTCACTGGTAAAACTGAAATCTTGTACATCATCATGTTTACAAAGAACACACTTTTTGACGCCATTAGCGACATTTCATCTTTTCAGGGGGGCGTTCCACGTGGAGTTGAACGAAAATCAAGGTCAATCCCTTCCAGAGTAGCGATCATTTGAATTCCAATTTAACAATATTATTTCTTTGATATTTAACGATTTTAAGTAAATAATTCTAATCAAAAATTATACTTTATGGAAAACAATAACTAAACAAAATTAAATGATCAAATTATCTATGGAAAAAATAAAGTTGTTGTGAAAGCGTTTCCATATTTTCTATGCTTTCACAACTTTATATTTTCATAGATAATTTGATAATTAAATTTTTTGGGTTATTGCGATCCATAAAGTATCATTTTTGATCAGAATAATTTACTTAAAATCGTTAAGTAGCGGATAAATAATATTGTTAAAATTAGTTACTTTGGAATTCAGATGACCATTACTCTGGAAAGCATAGACCTTTCGAAGTCCGGTTTGTAGCAATTAATTTCTATTGAATAGACCTTTAATTTGATATCCAACTCAACCTATGCTTATATTTAAAAACTTCGTTCAACTCCAGTGGACCGTTCCCCTGAAAAGTAGAAATATCGCTAATGGCATCAAAAAGTGTGTTATTTGTAACCATCATGTACAACATTTCATTTTTACCAGTGAGGTCATAGAAAAGTTGTGAAAGCGTTTCCATATTTTTTCCACCCTGTATATAGCGTATGGTTTTTTTTTGTCAGCTACCATATTTAAAATGATATAAAAGCTGTGTTTTATACTTGGAAAAAACTCCAAAAGTCATTAGATTATAATAAAGATTAAAAATAAATAAATATTACGTGATCTCAAAGCTAAATCCAATCCATCAAGCCATTTCAGGACCTGCGTCACTGATTTTATTTATGCTTGCTAATCCCTCCGTAAAACAGCGCAAGGGCACTATGAAATTATGTGATCCATTGTTTGGATAAACTCCCCGCAATTATTGATCTACTGTCAACCCCATTTTTATTTCCAATAGTTACATCTACCCACTCCAGTTCGGAACCGATTCAACAAAGTCCATTCCATACGAGGGAGGTTCATCCCACCTATAGCTATTGACGGATCATTAATAAGGAACTTATTTCGTCCATCAAAACTGTTCCACGCTATGGCCTATGTAGTATTGGGCGAGAAATTTGATCTGCTCACGTGGAAAACAGTAGTAGAGGTGGGTTTTGAGATTTTACGCGACCGTTCTGACGTGGGATATCCTGGATAATGGGGAGGTGCGGGACATTCAATATCTTATTGGATTCGTTAAATAGCGCCTCCTGACGTCTTATCTCTGGAGGAGCTATATTGCACAGCACTGGGAGCCAAAGTGCCATAAGATTACAACTAATAGCTCTCATGGCGATGGCTCACTTAAGTTGAACAACAATCACTCCTCAATTAATCGTTGAAAATCAAAGTAAATTATTGTCAACTTATATTAATTAATTACTTTGTAATTTAAAAGAGCTATTAAACTATAAAGTAGATTAAATAAGATCTTGATGTAGTAGGATAAAATTTATATAAATTTCAGAAAATATATCGAGAAAAGGAATAGCGACACAGAATGGGTGACTCATCACACTTCAACAGCAAGCTAAGCATATAACCGATTCCATGAATACGACATCACATCAAAAACTGGAAAAGAAAAACTTATCAAGCTCAGTGGTTTATTACATCGCTTAAATGAGATTAATCTCGGAGCTATCTAAAGAAACCACTTCTTAAATAATTCTGTTTGTGGCAAACAAACTCAGATCGAGACCAACAGCTATGTTGAACAAAACTGCAGTCGAAGAGCAGCAATCGGAAATTCCCTGAAATATACCTTGATCGAGATTTGGCTTGGGCTAGTCTTGTAAATAACGTCTGCTCCAAAATATCCTCCGACATTTATTAGCTGAAACGACTATCCAAATATTACCTGAGATATCCAAATATTGTCTATCTCAGGTACGGACGACGGCATAGTATGGTATAATCTACCCTTGCCTCTCAATGGATTGTTGGCAATGTGGAGAAGGTGCACTAGGAGAAGCTTTTCCAGGACTTTTAAAAAGATTATCCAACTTGCTGGATCATCGTGAGGCGCCATCCCACAAATCCTGCGTACTACAGCTTTGCGGAGTCGAAAATTAAACTGAGGATACTATTGCTAAAAGATTGCCAATTGTGTTCTATTGGAGGGGAGGGGTACACTGGTTTTCATTCCTTGGAGAAACAATTATTTATTGGCACGATTGCATGATTTTTAATTCCTTCTGCTTTTAGTATTTGGTAGTTTGCTTTGAAAGCCATACGGCATGGGCTATTTAACTGAAATGTTATTAAAAAAAAACATTCCGAACAATTAATTGCCATAGTGGAATGGAGAGTCGGCACTACCCTGTTTCTATATTTTGGAAACAAGCTTCTTCTTAAGGAAAATGTAAACTCGGAAGAGGTAGTAAGTAATACAGGCACATACTCTTACGACACAGAGGCAGGGGAATTATCGAACTTAAGACACAAAACAGTACGATTGCATTCACACAGTTCTTTTCAACGGGCTAGATTTAAAGTGCTCCGACGCAAAGACATTTGGACACTAAAGATTTTAAGATTTTATAAATCTTAAAAGTGTACGGTAAATTAGAGGAAAATTGCCTAACTAAATAATCAGAGTGAGTCTAGAAAGCGAAATACGAATTAAAGAGAAAAAGCATTTGCAAACATTGTTTATGTATGAATGTAACCTTTGTGTGAGCGAATCATCAATTCTAACCACCATAACGATTGTTACAGTCAATAAATGTGCAATACTACGGGTATTTACCGCTTTTAAATGTTCGAGTACCAGTTTACTGTGATTTACAAATTTGGCGTCGAAGAACTACGTTACAGCAAATCTAGTCCGTTGAATAGAACTGCTTGCGAAGGAATGGTACTGTTTTGTGTCTTAAAGTTCGATAGTTCCTCTGCCTTTGTGTTGTAAAGGAATGTGCCTAAATTACTACCTCTTTAATTTGTAAATAAAATTCAACTGAATATTGATAAATTAACCAATAGCCTTCCTGTCAACAATCTCATGAGGCTGAATCATCCAAATCTACATGTGTAAGACTTGCAGTTGTCACTTGTCGATATTTTGCTCTATATGATAATATCGTCACAAACTGACCAGACCGTCCTTTACGAGCCCAACACGTTCTTTACTAATTGGTACATCAAGAGTTTGTTTAGATTACGGGAGCCAGGTTACAGGCTCAGGAAACTGTCAGCTGACACTGTGCTGGAGGACAAAACTCCTTTCTTGAACTTAGTACTCAATATGTAACAATAATTTGAGACCAGCGTATTATATAAATTATATGAGGGAGACAAAGGTAGTTGGACATTTGCCATCATTACGTGAAAAATAACAATCACGACGTTTCGATTTGGTAAAACCCAAACCTTTTTCAAGTGCTAAAAACTAAATTACATCTACACAAACATGTTATAAAACTACGTTCTTAAACTAATAAACTTATCTACTTTAATAATTATCTACATTTTAACCTAGATCCTAGAATGGAGTACAACAAAATGAACTGAAGTGTACACAATATGGACCACCTCATAAGATGTTACTAACATTTGTAGTTATAAAAGTAACATGTTAAAATAAATATAGACATCACTGTAGAGTCGAGCTGTAACCTCAAGATGAAGCAAGTTTGGTGGGTCTGATATTTCGTTCCCATACACCCACCCATACACATACAGTAGTATTGACCCACCCGCCCACCCATACACGTACAGTGGTATTGACCCACCACCAACCCATACACATACAGTGGTATTGACCCACACACCCACCCATACACGTACAGTGGTATTGACCCACCCACCCACCCACCCATACACGTACATTAGTATGAACTCATTTTGTTGTACTCCATTCTAGGATCTAGGTTAAAATGTAGATAATTATTAAAGTAGATAAGTTTATTAGTTTAAGAACGTAGTTTTATAACATGATTGTGTAGATGTAATTTAGTTTTTAGCACTTGAAAAAGGTTTGGGTTTTACCAAATCGAAACGTCGTGATTGTTATTTTTCACGTAATGATGGCAAATGTCCAACTACCTTTGTCTCCCTCATCTGATACTCCATCATTAACAAATTTCAAAAACAAAATATAAATTATAATTTACATGATACAAAATGTTATGAGTAACTTTATTAAACTGAACATTGATTTGATACGGTTTAATTTAATCGAGTAACGTTATTTATTTATTTTCGAGACACCGATAATCGAGAGATGGGCAAATATGGATTTCGAATGAGTGTAGATGAGCAATTGTACTAATTAAGGCCGACTATTACTCAGAACATGTCACCTATTGCCTCAGTTAAATGAAATATAAATGGTTGCAAATATTGGCACAAATTTTCCCCCATACTAAATACAAAAAACTCAAAACTTTTAAAATTACCAGTTTGATTCCCAAATGTTTTTCTTTTCATAACTAAAAAACTAGTCAAGTTAGAGACATGCGGTTTTTACTAAAATATTTTTAATTGTGATTCATATCATTTCTGAAAATTTAATGCAGTTTTTGAGAAAACTTTATTTTTGTATGTTTTTTGCATTAGCCAGCAGCTACGTTACCGACCTTTGGCCTAATTATTTTGTAAACGTGACAAAACGGAAACACGAATAAGCTGCAAATTAAGGAGACACAGCAATGCTGAGTAGGAGATAACGTATTGACACGAAGACTAGTCAACGACCTTCACTCACCTGGCATACTTCAATATAACATTTGGTTGGTAACAAAATCAAAGTAGTTTAAGTAGCTGAAGTTGGCATGTCGAAAATGAGTTCAAGGACGGCCCGTCACACCATAGCTGTAAAACTGGCAGGCGATGTTCTAGTACTGAACATAATTGTGTTACTATTGACCCTAATGTGGATACTAACGGATTTATAGCTGTTATAAAACAACAAAAAGAACATTGCGGTATCGTGGTGAGAATAGTGAGTTTATAAACAAGGTAGAAGTACAGTAGTTACAAGAGTACTTTCATAATCTTTCAGATCAATAACTACAATAATAAAAATGATTTACGATATTTTCTGTGACAATACTTTTATAATACTGTAATATTTATTTCTTTAGAATCACAGTTACAGAATTTACTCCCGTTGCTAAAAATATAGCGACAGTCAAAGGTGGAATGACACAATTTTATCTAGTGCTCCGGTATTTTATGAAATAACTGAAAATGTTATTAAGATTTAATATAGCACTTAACAAACATTCACCTATAAATGTGTTATGAATGTTTATATTTATAGCTAAAAACACTACTTATTTCGGATGTTAAGAATAATCCGAAATAAAGAATAGGAAAATACACCTTTCAAATGTAAATACATATAAGTATTATCTAACCTAACTTGCAATAGAAAAGTTAAACTAAAAATTGAAAAATGCGCATAAATCAAAGAAAACTGTGATAAAACTGAACTTCATTTAGTTTTACACGTCGTTGTACGTCTGTCGTTGTACAAACAGTCGTTGTACAAACTGTGGAATCAATCGCATAGAGAATCACAGATCTCTTATTGTCTATGACTAAACTCTACCATATTTTAATCGGTCTATTGTGTTTATTTTACTCAATTTTGTACCCACCAACAGATAATTACATCCGCATAGGTATGATGGACCTCCCACCCACCCACTTAAGTATGATATTCATGGCCCTACCAACCACCCACATAAGTAGAATGTTCATGGCATTCCCACCAACCCAACCACATAAGTATGATATTCATGGCTTTCCCAACCACCCACATAAGTAAGATGTTCATGGCCCGCCCACCCGCCCACATAACTAGGATGTTCATGGCCCTGCCACCCACATAAGTAGGATGTTCATGGCCCTCCCACCCACCCACATAAGTAGGATGTTTATGGCCGTCCCACCCACCCACATAAGTAGGATGTTCTTGGCCCACCCACCCACATAATTAGGATGTTCATGGCCTTCCCACCACCCACATTAGTATGATGTTCATGGCCCTCCCAACACCCACATAAATATGATGTTCATGGCCATTTCACCCACCCACATAATTTGATGTTCATGGCCCTCTCACTCACCCACATAAGTATGATGTTGAATGCTCTCCCACCACCCACATACGAATGATGTTGGTGACCCTGCCAACCACTCACATACATTTCATTGACATTTACTTAAGATAATGAGACTAATAAGAGAGATGATCAAACATGCAATTTACAAATTCTTAAAATTAAAATACTTTAACACAGAACTTATATAATTTTCTAAAATTGTGTAAGACGTCTGCGGTTTACAACCGGGCCCGGATATATTTACTTCAAAGCTGCGCGATGTTTATGAACTGCTAGGTTTATATCAGCATCAAACAACTTCGCTTTCCTTGCACAACTGGACACAACAAGCACCCAATCATTACCAGATATTGGGTTATTTAAATTATTAGAACTAACTACAGTATTGCCACTATACGTGTGCGGGTGGGTGGGTAGTGCCACTGTACGTGTATGGGCGGGCAGGTGGGTCGAGTGCCACTGAACGTGTATGGGTATTGCTGTAGTTTTGTGTATGGGGTTTTCTTTGTTTAAATTCAGCCCATTTGATAATTTTTTAAGTTAGCACGTTTATGACGTTCTTGTGTTGAACTAACATGACGTGTTCAGTGTTGGGGTAGATTCTCCAGTAAATATGCGAAAACGGTAGTATCGTTGTTGCATTAAGGGAGCCTTTTCGCTTCACAAAAACATGGGGTTTTATTCCAAAAATCAAAAGGATTTATCTGGCCGATGTGTAAGGCAAATGTATATGGTCAACTTATCATCTCGGGGTGGAGGGGAGACACTGAAACACCGATTGTGCCATCCCGATTTTTTCTTGATAAAAGGTGGAAACCCTTATTACGTATAACAAAGACCATAAGTTGATATTATTAATTTTTGAAATTTTAAATCGTAAACATTGAGATTTTCAAGCGATCTATTTGATATCCACTACAGAGCTACAACTGAAGAATTGTGTAATTAATTGGAGAAAATAGGTCGTTATACATTCATATCCCTCTCACTTTATAGTAATTATGTCTTTTATTTGCCTCCTATTTTATAGTATTATTTGTATTCGCTTACTGGTTAGGTTATGTTAGGTTTGGTTATGTTATGTTAGGTTCGGTTTGGTTATGTTAGGTTAACTTAAGTTATGGTAGAGAATTAATGAAAAAGAGCCATTGTCACACTTTAACACAGAATATAGAAAATGTATAAGTATTCATTGTATACATAATGTTATACCACATGTTAATAGTCGCGTACAGTACCCTCCACTCTTGAAACGTTTTTCTAATTAATTGTTATTAAACAAAATGGACGAAGTGTCTTCTTTATTATGTATATGCTCAAATCTATTACACGTTGGATTATCGGGGACATTTATTTTATTCAGTGTCGACTGAACACTATAACTTTAACGACAAAATACTAGTTTATTGCATTCTATGTCCCCATTGTTTTGAGATTAGCGAACTAGTCATAACAATCATTTTACCCCTTCTCATTAGTTACTTTGGAAAATTTATTTTTATTCTTATCTTTAAATTCTCACGCTTATGATATTTCTTAAATGTGAAAATGTTGCGCTTAGGTTATCAATTTTAAATTGATTTAATAATATATATATATATATATATATATATATATATATATATATATATATATATATATATATATATATATATAATATATATATGATTTTGAATGACACCACATGAAAATGTTAAGTATACTAATATACTAGGCGAATTCTATAAATACAACTGTAAAGTGCAGCTTCGCTGTATTTCTTAACCGCACATAACCAATCAAAAGTATTATGAATTGAAACCATCACAGAGATTATCTTATAAATCCCAACTGAACATTTTAAAACAAAAAACCATTCCAATATGAAAGCAATAATTAAAAGAAATAAATTCGCACGATTTATGACTGATTTGCTTTAACTGTGGTTAGAAATTATGTTCCTCTCTTTACATACGTGCTGAATTAATTGCGCCTAAAATGCTGATAATGACAATCACCTATCTCTACAGCATTGCGGGAATAGTAGTGTTTATCTTGCAGGAACTCCCAATCCTGGACGATTCTATCTTAAGAGGGCTCTAAACCCCCGCGCTGAGAAGCGTAAAAACTGCTTTGCGCGGTCCAAGATACTGCCCTTATTTACCGTCGTAAAATTATAAATGAAACATCTATTTAAAGATAAAGACATTTTTGACTCAAATCGCTTTTTAGAATTTTCGAATTCTCCTTCATTTCGATTGTATAGGTTATTGAAGTTACCCAATATTCAAACTAGTGCCAAAATAAAACTAGAGCTGTTATCGAAATTTTAAAAAGCGATTTTAGTCAGAAATGTATCTGGTTTCAATTTAGTTTTGGTTTCAGATCAATATCTTTAAATCTGTAGCCGCAATGTTGGACCGCGCAAATGCCTGCATGGTAATTTATTGCCAAAATATGCGGTGATTCGTGAGATCCAAGTGGCGAAACCTCGAACTTCTTAGTCGCGGATGGATTTTACTACTTCATTCATAAAAACCTTCCTTCATTTAATTTAACATCGATGGATGCAATGTAGGCCTACGACGACTGATATCAGTATTATTTTACAGACTGATTACTTAGAGTTAGTCTAATTACTTTTGAATGGCTTATTTCGTTTGAATTAAAATGTGCGTTCCCATGTGGTTCCTGATATAACCTAACTACAAAGTAAAGCATAACATTTTTATTCGTAATGACAGTGCACAATATTTATTATGTCATGGAAAATACTGTAATAATCATCTATATACAACATTTTTATGAAATAAATCATTTAAACTACATTAACGAATGCGTACAGTTCAAATATTAATTCAATAATTCCGGCTTGACCAAAGCAATAAGTAATTCTATAATAAGTCACTGTCACTATTGGCCTTTGTTTTATTTTAAAAATATAAATACAGTAATGTTAAGTTGTAACTATTAATTTATTATAGTTCATTAATGTTGTGGTAGAAAAAATGCTAGGTCATTTATTTGTAATTTTATAAGAAGGTAACTTTGAAGCAAATATTTTACCTAAACGGTAACAAGGACAGAAAAATATGACAGCCGGGGGACGGGGCGGGGCGGAGCGGCAATCCTTTTGTGAACTTGAAGTCATGGGGCGAGGTAGGCCTAGTGTTTAGGAACCTCGTACCACTCCCGATGTATTCCGTTGAACAGCCAATGAGAAGACTTAGGGTGCTCGCATAGTGAGGAGGTAGAAGTGGAGGTGTAGCTGGAGGTGTAGGTCGCCGTAACCGCGAGGTAAAACAAATCCATTGCGTATACGGGTGCGCGCATAGTAAGGAGGTGGCGGTGTATGTGGAGCTCGCCGCTTGCAAAGAGGTCTAGCTGGATGACTTTAGAGAACAAACTTGTTTGATTTACCTCGCCGCTTAGCGCGCGGCATTGCTGGCCACTTCTCTGTGATTGGTCCGTTCAGGACCATGAAATGGATAGACCTACGCCACAGTACACCACTACTTCAACCCGACAGTGGACAATTAGCCCTTATGAAAATACATCCTCCAGTCCATCTGTTATATCACCAAACAACTATCTTGAAAATGAATACACATTCCTTCCCATATATAAATCAATGTAACGTTTTTTTCATTTCACCTTTGATCACACTAATATAATGTATGTAATTCAATAAACTTTAAGGGTTTTCCATGTTTATATAGTTATGTATGTCATTCAATAAACTTTTGAGTTTTTTCCATGTTTATGTAGTTTCATTTCTAACAAAGCTACACCTTGCATAACAATAACAACATGTGTTACTAACAGTTTATTTGTTAACTTACCTGATTGTTATAACAAGCTGTTCTTCTGCACTGATAGCGTTAACATGAAGGTTGCAATACTTCTTTTGATTATCTAACTTTGGCGATATTCTTTCACACATATACACAAAAGTTTCTGGAGTCATTCTCAAGTACTCTTTAAATTTGTCTGGGTAGTTTTTAAGCTGCATAAAAAGGTGATGATATTCGCCAAGGTCCTGCCGCAATTGATTAATCGGATGAGCACTGAACGAACGATTACTTAAAGTAATAACTAGCCACCACTTACATGCTGACGACATTTCATCACTATCATCATCACTACTGTCGTCAATCATTATTAATTAAATTAAGCTATAGAAAAAAGTAGTTGCTCATTAGGCAGTGCAAGACAGACTGGCTGTACGAGGGGTGACGAAAAAGCAGTGTGGTAAACATCCTGTCCCATGCGATACTACCACCACCTACACCTACACCTCCAGCTACACCTCCACCTCTACCTCCTCACTATGCGAGCACCCTTAGGACGGTAAAACTTGACATAAGTGATATTTAAACATTGTGCAATGCGAAGAGAATTAATAAAATACTAATTTAAAAAAGTTTTCTTAATTAGCATAGTATGTGTTGGTAGATGAATTTAATACAATATTAATATAAACTGAACAAATATAACGGTGATCGATTAAGGTAAGCTTAAGTTTACCGAAATCGATCACCATAACATTCGTAGCCTACATATTGCACTTATTTTTTATCAATACAGTATAAGTATTATACTGTATGAAATTTGCATTTTTTTACGTTACTTGTGTATTGAAGTAAAATTGTTCAACTATTATTATAATGCTGAAATAAGATGTTCTGATCGGTTTGGTTTTGTATTAATTTAATGCATGTTCAATTACTTGAGTATCCACTGACCTAATTTGGGAGCTCGTGATCAACTTGTGGCAGCCACACTGATCAACTTGGGTAGTCATCGTAATGGACTTGGCTAGCACTCGTGATCAACATGGCTAAAACTCATGGTCAGCTAGGGTAGTACCCGGGATCAACTTGGGCAGCCTCCGTAATGGGCTTGGCTAGCACTCGTGATCAACATGGCTAACACCAATGATCAACTCGTATAGTACCCGTAATGAACTTAGCCATCCACCGTCATAGACTTGGCTAGCACTCGTGGCTAGTCAATAATGAGTGGCTAGTAAAGTAGACCACAGGTGCTAACCAATGTAATCACTGGTGATTACACAAGTTCAGTTCACCAATGGTGCTACTCAAAGTAATCATGGGTGGATACCTAAATTGACCGTGTTATATCTTAGATTATTAGAGGTCCTACCTACTAAGTTGACCACAGACTCTACTTAAGGTAATCACGGGTGTCTTCTCAAGTTGACAATGGGTCCTACGCAAAGTAATCACAGGTACTATCCGAGTTGACCATGGGTACTACCCAAAATAATCACACTTGTTATCTTGTAGCACTGGTGCTACTCAAAGTAATGGCTGATAATACCCAAGTTGACTACAGATACTACCCAAGATAATTAGGCGTGGCTACTCAAATTAATTACGGTTTCTCCCCTAGTGGTTACTCCAGTTGGCAACTAGTGCTAGCCAATCTAATAAGGGGTGGCTACTCAAGTTGACCGTGGGTCCTACCCAAGGTAATCACAGGCACTAACCAAGTTCACCATCGTAATTATGGGTGGCTACCCAAATTGACCGCATGTTTTACCTAAAATAATTATAGGTCCTACCTAAGTTGACCACAGGCTCTACTCAAGGTAATCATGAGTGGCTTCCCAAGTCACAAAGGATCCTACCCAAAGTAATCACAGGCACTATCTAAGTTGACCACGGGTACACCCAAGGTAATGAGGTGTGACTACCCAAGTTGATCATGGGTGTTACCAAAGGAAATCACAGATGCTATCGAAGTTGACCATGGAAGCTACCCAAGGTAATGACAGATACTATCCAAAATGATCACTGGTGATACACAAGGTAATTACAGTTATTACCCAAGTTAACCAAGGGTGCTGCCCAAGGTTAATCACAGATAGTAACCAAGTTGACGACGGGTTATACTCAAGGTAATCACAGATTCTATCCAAGTTGACAATGGGAGCTACCCAAATCACATATAATAAGCAAAATGATCAATGGTGGTGCTACCCAAGGTAATCAGAGATATTACCATAGAGGACCAAGAGTACTACCCAAGGTAATCACAGGTACTACCCATGTTGAGCATGGGAGCTACCCAAGTCAATCACAGGTACTACTCAAAATGATTACTGGTATTATGGGTGGCTACCTAAATTGACCACGAGTGCTACCCAAAATAATGATGGGTGGGTGGTAGTCATGTTGGCCACGGGTCCTACCAAAGATAAACACAGGTAGTACTCACGTTGACCACCGGGGCTACCCAAGGTAATCAGATATGGCTACTCACGTTGATCACAGGCCTTATCCAAGGTAATCACAGGCACTACCAAAGTTCACCAACGGTCCTGCCTAAAGTAATACAAGTACTACCCATATTGACCACTGTTAAGATAATAACAGGTCCTAAGTTGACCACAGGGTCTATTCAAGGTAATCACAGGTGACTTCCCAAGTCCTGTCCACCATAGATCCTATCCTACAAAAAAAAAAAAAAAAAAAAAAAAAAAAAAAAAAAAAAAAAAAACAAGTACTATCTAAGTTGGCCATGGGTGCTACCAAGACAATCCCACATATTGACCACGCGTTCAACCCAAGGTAGTCACTTTAAGGAATATTTACAAAAACCATGCTTTGTAACGTAATTTAATTAGTTTTTAGTAGAGCGTATCTTGATGTTTATAAATCAAACTCTTCAATTGTTTTTTAACACTGGAGTGGTCGCGCTATTCGACGTAACATGAGTGGTCGCGTGGGGTCCGCGCGGACCCCGCAGCTGTTTTTGTATTATACCTTATAAATACTTACAAGCAAGCTATTAAACAAAGTGAAATAATGCAAACAATTATTTTTTCATAATATTTAATTAATTTTAAGTCTTAAAATACATGAACAAATGTTTTTCGAATTATTTTTTAAAATCATCTTTTATATTTCAATGTTGTACAATTCCAAACATAAGATTTTTATTGTAATTGCAAATTACAAGTTATTTATTATTTGTAGATGACTACATATCACGAGAAATATCATAACATGTATGAAAAATACCATTGTTCATAAGGTTTGATTGTTTTTTAATAATGTTTATTGGTAACAGTCTAAACAAATCTTCTTTAGGTGTTCTGGACATGTAAAGTTATTGCACCTTTCACAAGTTGTTTTTACTTTTTTATCTTTTGCTCGCCTACATTGAACACATCGACCTTTACCTCCATTCATCCTTACTGGCTGTTCTTCTACATTATTATCTATTTCTAGAAGCAATTTTCCTCTTCTTTGGATTTCTTTAGGTAAAGTTTTAATACTGATGCGACATTGAATAGCAGGTTTCATTAGATCTAAGGCCAGTGTACTCAAGTATTTGTATCTCACTACATTTACACTATTGTTATTAGCTTTAAAAATATTCAGTCCATTGACACCCCCAACATTAATTAGGTGAAAAAATATAGTAAGAGGCCATCTTCGAGAGTTTCGAGCAGTGTCATACTGTTTGCACATCTTATCTAAGATGTCTACCCCAAACTTAGTCTCATTATAGGTTGTGACAATGACTGGTTTCTTTTTTTCAGCAGTGACTGGATCAATTTCCCCAATTCTATGCATGGTGGACATTGCAATAACAGCTTTATTTTTTCGGGGAACATAAGATACCAAGGTAACATTTTCTTGGTACCCAAACAAACTGCTGTGAATCTCTCTGTCTCTGTCGGGTAGACAGTTTTGTGGAACAACCTTTCTATTTCCTCTAATTGTACCGACAATAGTTAGTGATTTTTCCTCAAAGAGAGTCAAAGCAAGTGAAAGAGAAACAAACCAATTGTCTAAGGTTATATTTCTGTTTGATCCTTGTACTGGTTCAACTAGCCGAAGCACTAGATCATTAGAGTTATTGCTAACTCTAAAAGGCCCTTCAGGCTGTGTTCCTATATATATTTCTAAATTACTAGTATAAAAGTTGGTAGATGAGACAAGTGCAAAGATTTTGATGCCATACTTGGCTGCCTTACTAGGAATGTACTGCCTAAATGGACAGTTTCCCCTGAATTCCACAAGTTGCTCATCTATTGTCAAATAATCTGAGGGGTTATAGGCATTTTTTGAGTTAGTCAAGAAATCCTCAAAAATTTCACGTATTGGAGCTAATTTGTCCAATGCTCTGCGCTCATTCCTTGTTCTGATGTCATCAAATCTAAGACTTCTCATAAGAAATCTAAAACGTTTTGCGCTCATTGTGACGTATATAGCCTCAACTCCAGTACCATGTGTGTTGTCCCACATATCCAGAATGTTTCTGCGGCTCGATTTCAATGTTCCAGCTAGCAAAAGAATGCCAAGTAATGATCTTATTTCACACAAATCTGTCGGTTTTACATCTCTTTCCCTTACATATTTTACCTTTATTTTTTCAATATATATATTCGTATAAGAGACAATCTTTTCTAATATTTCATTGGTAAAAATGGTCTCAAAAGATTGAAGATGAGTAACTGCATTTTTGGCATCACCTTTTGGTCCAGGCCTGTGGAATAGTGGTATAATATTGTGCCGCTGTGTGCGTGAGGTACTAGCCATGCTGGGTTCTACATACCACCTGGTTTCCTTATCCTTACCTATATAGAACTCACGACGGTCATGCTCTTGAATTTCATCCATAATGATATCATCATTACCACAAATATCTAGCCCATTCAAATTATTATTATGTAGGCCTACTTCATTTTCTGAATGTTCATCTTCGCTTACATTATCAAGACTATTACTTTCATAATCATTAGGCCTACCTTGGTTTATTTCAAGAAAGTCCTCTTCTGCCTCATCAGAGTCCACAATTCCCAATATACTCTCACAATCACAAGTTTCAGTTTCATTCAACCACAATTCCACCTTATTTCTGTCTCTATCACATGCTCTATCCGCCATTTTATTCTACAAACTAAGTACAAAAATAAAACAAAAGTATACACAAATGTAACAAAAGTGGTCGCATGGGGTCCGGGCAGACCCCAAGGCGTGCAGACAACTAAACAACAACTTTAAATTTAGAGAATACTGCTATAACAACAACTGACTTTGCACTAACATGAAGGACTGGAGTCGGTCGGAAGGTAAATGGCCACTCAAGGTCACCAGTGCTGCCAACCCTCAACTGGCACAAAAAAATAATACCGATGGGGTCCGCGTGGACCCCGCGCGACTACTCCAGTGTTAATTGTAGAATATAAGTATGTTAAGCCTATGCCTAACTATGTTAAATTTTAACCATTTTGAGAATAACATGATTTTAATAAGAATTATGATTTTGGAAAAGGTTTTAAGTAGACATTCAATATTTTAGTAGACCCCCAATTTTATCAGTGAATAACTTGATTTCGCTGTAACAGTCTACTTTTCTAAACAAATATTATTATTTTTTATAAAAACAAATGACATAATAAAAAAAATTAAGAAATAAAATACAGCAGCAAAACCGGTACTGACTGGAAAATTGACAATTGTTGAAAAGAATTGGCTTTTCTGCTCAACATACATTCAGACAGACGAGGTCGGGTGTAGCCACCTGAGGAAGCGACAGGCGGGAGTGAGGGGTAAGGGGGGTTTCCGGTTGAAAATACTACGAAAACTTACTATACAGGAAATGATTCAAGGGACTATATTCTACTGAACGGCGGATTAAACTTCTTCCTCCTAAAATAACTGGACGTAGTTCCAACTTCTATCGCCAGTGTCGCATGACTTCTATATTTTCTTTCCCTTTAGAGCCCTCTTAATGGTTGGCGAGTTTTAAATGGCATTTCTCTTCGTGTCAAAACAAAACCAAGCCCAACTAGCAATACATGAATTGTTTGGTCTAGCCTGACATAAAACGTTGTAATTTTGATATGGATGGAAAATACTATTTTTAAGTTATAAAATCTCATTAATAGATTATTATTTCTATTACACTAGTTTCTACTCACGATTATCAAATAAATAAGTAGTTTACACTTTTCACACACACATAAATTTTCAAATAATAAAATTATTTAAAATAAAAATAACTACAAAAGAATGATAAACCGTAAATGGGAATATTGTGCATTAGGAAACTAGTGTTGCAATCTCAATGTATTGGGAAATAAATATACAAACCTAGATTTTAAAGTACAATAATTACTATATTTTTTTCTCTATTAGTTTCTCTATATATACGATGAACTATATTTTGTAAAACAGTTCAAATAAGTCAAACACTTTTTTAACATGCTTAAAAATTCCTTAAGATAATGCAGCTTTTTGACAGTGTAATTTTTAACATTTATAGTGCATTTTTTAAGTTTGTTACATTTCAATTGTATATGCTTTACTTGCAATCTTTGATCCAATATTAATTTTCATTAGAACCCTTTTTTATATATAGTAAATGAAGAGTGCATCGATAAATTAAGAGTAAAAAAATAAATAATAACAGAGACATGGAAAAAATTCCGCACCATAAATTTGGTGAATATTTGAAAACAAAAATGTGCTATTCCTGTACTAAAAAACGGGTCCCTCTCCAGCCAAGATGTCGTCGGTGTGATTTATCATCTGTGTCACTTTGGAGAATAAACTAACACTAATGTGAGCTTTGAATCTCTATCAGCGGAAATGTTCAAACAGGAACGAGTTTGAGTTTTAATTAGATACACAAACAATTATTTGCACGGACTGGAAGAAGAACCAGCAACAAGCGTCTCGGTAACGGCATCAATACTGTATACCAATTGGGTTTCCATCTGAGCAGTATTGTATTGAATGCGTTGTATATTATAAAGAAAGCATAACAATCGACCAGAGATTTTTATTACTATGCATCTTATTGGAAAACTTGAATGAAGAAAGTTTAGAATGTTTTTTTAATTAATGGAATACAAATTTTATAATTATCATCAAAACATTTTAATTTAAAATATGTTGATTTGCTTGTAAGAATCATTTTATGACAATCAAACATTAACGTTATGTTATGTTTTATTTTTTATGCCCAAAGAAACAAATTTTGAAGTTTGTAACGTAATTATTGAATCACCATATACATTGTATGATACAGGAAATCAGAATATGTAAATAAGTGTAAAATTAACTAACTTTTTTTTAAACTGTCAAAAACAATTAATCAGTTAAAAGCTGACAGCATATTTTATTCCCGGTGCTTTAGTCCCATTACGTTTGTAACCACGGCTCTATAACTACCGATATAACCAGGAAGGCCGAGATAAAATCTGTTAATTACATATTACACCCCGGAATTTCACTGCCACCACAAAATCGACACTTTCCTTTCAACGAAGCGTGGGGTGAGATATCATAATCCTCACCTCAACAAACGGAAGGACCAGAAGGATTCTCCTTCATTGACAAAGAAACCTGTGGGACCGTTTCAAATAATTTCCGGACATTAGATAAAAACACTTTGTATCTAAAGGGAACGTGATAGTTAAAAAGAAGCCAGCAATACACTATTTAATTTACAAAATATGAAAGAATTCAAATAAGGAATATAATATACTCATATAATGTAGAGTACCAGTCTTCTTCTATCATCCAAATCAGTCCAAAACAGGGAATTCTGTAATGTAAACAATACAACTTAACAAACTCAGAAAAATATCAAATTGTCAAACGAACTGAGTAAAGGATATTACAAGGCCAGTGTGTTACGGCGCATCAGGTTTTCTCTTGTTTCCTTCCTCTAGAGCTGTTAATGTGTTATAATGTACACTAGAACTAAACTCCTTACTCAGCAATGTCTCAACGATTAGACTAAGGAACACACGAAGGTCAGTGCTACCACAGATCAAAGTTTAGATAGTCTGTTCCACTAGGGCCAACTATGTGGTGCACTGTACACTAGAACTAAACTCCTTACTCAGCATTGTGCCAGCGATCACAGTATGGAACACAACATGGCCAGTGCAACCACACATCAATGGTTAGTTAGTTTGTTTCATTAGGGCCACGTATGTGGTGTACTGTACACTAGAACTCAACACCTTACTCAGCATTGTGCCAGCGATCACAGTATGGAACACAACATGGCCAGTGCTACCACACATCAATGATTAGTTAGTTTGTTTCATTAGGGCCACGTATGTGGTGTACTGTACACTAGAACTCAACACCTTACTCAGCATTGTGCCAGCGATCACAGTATGGAACACAACATGGCCAGTGCTACCACACATCAATGGTTAGTTAGTTTGTTTCATTAGGGCCACGTATGTGGTGTACTGTACACTAGAACTCAACACCTTACTCAGCATTGTGCCAGCGATCACAGTATGGAACACAACAAGGTCAGTGCTACCACACATCAATGGTTGGTTCGTTTGTTTCATTAGGGCCAAGTATGTGGTGTACTGTACACTAGAACTCAACACCTTACTCAGCATTGTGCCAGCGATCACAGTATGGAACACAACAAGGCCAGTGCTACCACACATCAATGGTTAGTTAGTTTGTTTCATTAGGGCCACGTATGTGGTGTACTGTACACTAGAACTCAACACCTTACTCAGCATTGTGCCAGCGATCACAGTATGGAACACAACATGGCCAGTGCTACCACACATCAATGGTTAGTTAGTTTGTTTCATTAGGGCCACGTATGTGGTGTACTGTACACTAGAACTCAACACCTTACTCAGCATTGTGCCAGCGATCACAGTATGGAACACAACAAGGCCAGTGCTACCACACATCAATGGTTAGTTAGTTTGTTTCATTAGGGCCACGTATGTGGTGTACTGTACACTAGAACTCAACACCTTACTCAGCATTGTGCCAGCGATCACAGTATGGAACACAACAAGGCCAGTGCTACCACACATCAATGGTTAGTTAGTTTGTTTCATTAGGGCCACGTATGTGGTGTACTGTACACTAGAACTCAACACCTTACTCAGCATTGTGCCAGCGATCACAGTATGGAACACAACATGGCCAGTGCTACCACACATCAATGGTTAGTTAGTTTGTTTCATTAGGGCCACGTATGTGGTGTACTGTACACTAGAACTCAACACCTTACTCAGCATTGTGCCAGCGATCACAGTATGGAACACAACATGGCCAGTGCTACCACACATCAATGGTTAGTTAGTTTGTTTCATTAGGGCCACGTATGTGGTGTACTGTACACTAGAACTCAACACCTTACTCAGCATTGTGCCAGCGATCACAGTATGGAACACAACATGGCCAGTGCTACCACACATCATTGGTTAGTTAGTTTGTTTCATTAGGGCCACGTATGTGGTGTACTGTACACTAGAACTCAACACCTTACTCAGCATTGTGCCAGCGATCACAGTATGGAACACAACATGGCCAGTGCTACCACACATCAATGGTTAGTTAGTTTGTTTCATTAGGGCCACGTATGTGGTGTACTGTACACTAGAACTCAACACCTTACTCAGCATTGTGCCAGCGATCACAGTATGGAACACAACAAGGCCAGTGCTACCACACATCAATGGTTGGTTCGTTTGTTTCATTAGGGCCACGTATGTGGTGTACTGTACACTAGAACTCAACACCTTACTCAGCATTGTGCCAGCGATCACAGTATGGAACACAACATGGCCAGTGCTACCACACATCAATGGTTAGTTAGTTTGTTTCATTAGGGCCACGTATGTGGTGTACTGTACACTAGAACTCAACACCTTACTCAGCATTGTGCCAGCGATCACAGTATGGAACACAACAAGGCCAGTGCTACCACACATCAATGGTTGGTTCGTTTGTTTCACTAGGGCCACGTATGTGGTGTACTATACACTAGAACTCAACACCTTACTCAGCATTGTGCCAGCGATCACAGTATGGAACACAACAAGGCCAGTGCTACCACACATCAATGGTTAGTTCGTTTGTTTCACTAGGGCCACGTATGTGGTGTACTGTACACTAGAACTCAACACCTTACTCAGCATTGTGCCAGCGATCACAGTATGGAACACAACATGGCCAGTGCTACCACACATCAATGGTTAGTTAGTTTGTTTCATTAGGGCCACGTATGTGGTGTACTGTACACTAGAACTCAACACCTTACTCAGCATTGTGCCAGCGATCACAGTATGGAACACAACATGGCCAGTGCTACCACACATCAATGGTTAGTTAGTTTGTTTCATTAGGGCCACGTATGTGGTGTACTGTACACTAGAACTCAACACCTTACTCAGCATTGTGCCAGCGATCACAGTATGGAACACAACATGGCCAGTGCTACCACACATCAATGGTTAGTTAGTTTGTTTCATTAGGGCCACGTATGTGGTGTACTGTACACTAGAACTCAACACCTTACTCAGCATTGTGCCAGCGATCACAGTATGGAACACAACAAGGCCAGTGCTACCACACATCAATGGTTGGTTCGTTTGTTTCATTAGGGCCAAGTATGTGGTGTACTGTACACTAGAACTCAACACCTTACTCAGTGATCAGAGTAAGGAGACACGAAGGTCCGTGCTACCACAGATCAAAGTTTAGATAGTCTGTTCCACTAAGGCCAACTATGTGGTGTACTGTACAATAGAACTCAACACCTTACTCAGCATTGTGCCAGCGATCACAGTATGGAACACAACATGGCCAGTGCTACCACACATCAATGGTTAGTTAGTTTGTTTCATTACGGGCCACGTATGTGGTGTACTGTACACTAGAACTCAACACCTTACTCAGCATTGTGCCAGCGATCACAGTATGGAACACAACATGGCCAGTGCTACCACACATCAATGGTTAGTTCGTTTGTTTCATTAGGGCCAAGTATGTAGTGTACTGTACACTAGAACTCAACACCTTACTCAGCATTGTGCCAGCGATCACAGTATGGAACACAACATGGCCAGTGCTACCACACATCAATGGTTAGTTCGTTTGTTTCATTAGGGCCAAGTATGTAGTGTACTGTACACTAGAACTCAACACCTTACTCAGCATTGTGCCAGCGATCACAGTATGGAACACAACATGGCCAGTGCTACCACACATCAATGGTTAGTTCGTTTGTTTCATTAGGGCCAAGTATGTGGTGTACTGTACACTAGAACTCAACACATTACTCAGCATTGTGCCAGCGATCACAGTATGGAACACAACAAGGTCAGTGCTACCACACATCAATGGTTGGTTCGTTTGTTTCATTAGGGCCAAGTATGTGGTGTACTGTACACTAGAACTCAACACCTTACTCAGTGATCAGAGTAAGGAGACACGAAGGTGCTACCACAGATCAAAGTTTAGATAGTCTGTACCACTAGGGCCAACTATGTGGTGTACTGTACACTAGAACTCAACACCTTACTCAGCTTTGTGCCAGCGATCACGGTATGGAACACAACATGGCCAGTGCTACGACACATCAATGGTTAGTTAGTTTGTTTCATTAGGGCCACGTATGTGGTGTACTGTACACTAGAACTCAACACCTTACTCAGCATTGTGCCAGCGATCACAGTATGGAACACAACATGGCCAGTGCTACGACACATCAATGGTTAGTTAGTTTGTTTCATTAGGGCCACGTATGTGGTGTACTGTACACTAGAACTCAACACCTTACTCAGCATTGTGCCAGCGATCACAGTATGGAACACAACATGGCCAGTGCTACGACACATCAATGGTTAGTTAGTTTGTTTCATTAGGGCCACGTATGTGGTGTACTGTACACTAGTACTCAACACCTTACTCAGCATTGTGCCAGCGATCACAGTATGGAACACAACATGGCCAGTGCTACCACACATCAATGGTTAGTTAGTTTGTTTCATTAGGGCCACGTATGTGGTGTACTGTACACTAGAACTCAACACCTTACTCAGCATTGTGCCAGCGATCACAGTATGGAACACAACAAGGCCAGTGCTACCACACATCAATGGTTAGTTAATTTGTTTCACTAGGGCCAAGTATGTGGTGTACTGTACACTAGAACTCAACACCTTACTCAACATTGTGCCTACAGATCAATGTTTAGTTTTTAGTCTGTGATCTTCCAATTATGTGTACTGTACCCTACTCAGCAGTGTGACTTGCGATCAGAGTGAGGGACGCAACAAAGCCAATGTGTCAATGATTAAACAAAGTTTTTAGTTTGTGTCCTTCCAGTAGGACCAACAATGTTGTGTACTGTACCCTTACTCACTCAGCAGTGTGACGTGCCATCAGATTGACGGACACAAGTTCATTGTGTTAATCATTAAAAAAGTTTTTAGTTTGTGTCCTTCCAGTAGAACTAACATTGTTGTGTACTGTACCCTTACTCACTCAGCAGTGTGAAGTACGATCAGATTGAGGGACACAAGGTCAGTGTGTCAATCATTAAACAAAAGTTTTTATTTGTGTCCTTCCAGTAGGACTAACAATGTTGTGTACTGTACCCTTACTCACTCAGCAATGTGAAGTGCGATCAGATTGAGGGACACAAGGTCAGTGTGTCAATCATTAAACAAAAGTTTTTATTTGTGTCCTTCCAGTTGACTAACAATGTTGTGTACTGTACTCTTACTCACTCAGCAGTGTGACGTGCGAACAGATTGAGGGACACAAGGTCAGTGTGTCAATCATAAAACAAAAGTTTTTATTTGTATCCTTCCAGTTGACTAACAATGTTGTGTACTGTACCCTTACTCACTCAGCAGTGACGTGCGAACAGATTGAGGGACACAAGGTCAGTGTGTCAATCATTAAACAAAAGTTTTTATTTGTGTCCTTCCAGTTGACTAACAATGTTGTGTACTGAACCCTTACTCACTCAGCAGTGTGAAGTGCGATCAGATTGAGGGACACAAGGTCAGTGTGTCAATCATTAAACAAAAGTTTTTATTTTTGTCCTTCCAGTTGACTAACAATGTTGTGTACTGTACCCTTACTCACTCAGCAGTGTGACGTGCGAACAGATTGAGGGACACAAGGTCAGTGTGTCAATCATTAAACAAAAGTTTTTATTTGTGTCCTTCAAGTTGACTAACAATGTTGTGTACTGTACCCTTACTCACTCAGCAGTGACGTGCGAACAGATTGAGGGACACAAGGTCAGTGTGTCAATCATTAAACAAAAGTTTTTATTTATGTCCTTACAGTAGGAATAACAATGTTGTGTTCTTGTACCCTTACTCACTCAGCAGTGTGAAGTGCGATCAGATTGAGGGACACAAATTCAGTGTGTCAATCATTAAACAAAGTTTTTAGTTTATGTCCTTACAGTAGGAATAACAATGTTGTGTACTGTACCCTTACTCACTCAGCAGGGTGACGTGCGAACAGATTGAGGGACACAAGGTCAGTGTGTCAATCATTAAACAAAGTTTTTAGTTTATGTCCTTACAGTAGGAATAACAATGTTGTGTACTGTACCCTTATTCACTCAGCAGGGTGACGTGCGATCCGATTGAGAGACCCAACAAGGCAAGCATGTTAATCTTTAAACAAAAAATTTTAGTTCTTGTCCTTCCAGTAAGACCAACTATGTTGTGTTCTTGTTCTTGTACCCTTACTCAGCAGTGTGACGTACGATCAGAGTGAGGGACACAACAAGGCCAGTGTGTCACCACAGATCGGTGTTGCAGGAGAAAGTCGCCCGACCAGAGCACAGTTTTGCAAGGTGGTGGCGTCACCGTGACTCGCCCCCGTCCACTCTTCTTCCTTTTTCCAACACCTCTTCTGCACTGCACCACGTTAACTACATTACGAAAGTTTACACAACAATTTAATCTATAATGGAACTTTAGCTGTAACGATACTTTTTTTAAATGTATATTATTGCCTGCCATATCTTGGATATGTCTAGTTGAAGTAGTTATGATAGTTCACCGGAATTGACCCTCGTTACTTCCTCTAAGGTTTAGGTTAGTTTTGAGATGATTTCTTCACGTTGATAGCTGTTGGTCTTAGCTAAGGGGGGGGGGGGAGGGAGGGCACATCATTGTGGTCCAAAATAATTTCCGAATACTAGTTTTCTTAATAAACAAACTAAACAAATTTCTTCACTTAAAACATTTTTACATATGGAATAAAGAGAGAACATGTGAGGTGAACCTAGTAGCGAATAAGCAACATCAATGTAATGCTTTGTTTGTTGTAACGCAAATATCAAGAAGAAGCTATTTTATAAGAGCAAAAAAGTATTACAACTTATTTTAATATAAACTATCTAAACTATTTATATAACTTATTTAAATATGAGGGAGCAGATATGTTGAATATTGGTGGAATCGACAGGCACCATTACACATCCCACGGCCTTCACCTTCGTGCATCGGGTAAACGAATATTGGCTGGCCTCATAATTGACCGTTTGGAAATGACTGCATCTTTTGTATGAAGATCTACCCAAATAGCCTCCACACCAACCGCTCCAACTCAGTCAATTTCTCAGGTACATGAGTCATATGCAGCTGCGGGTTTAAGTTCTAAAACGACATTTTTTCTGACGTATCTTATCAAAATAAATCCACTTAATGTCCAAACGCTTTTTTAGTGCCAGTGACTCCAAGGATCTAGTTTTTCCACTTCAAGCAGAAATAATTTCTGGCACAGTAAATACTTGTAATAGTATAGGTGACAACTCACAGAACGTCACTAATGAAACTGTTCACATAGACAGAGATATAAAGCTGTTAGACCTTGATGAGCACAGTCCGCATGAGAATAAACACAATCATCTTAATTTAATAATATTACACTTAAATGTGCAATCAATAAAAAATGAAGTAAATCCTCTAGAAGTTTTACTAAATGACATCAATTGTGATGTATTGTGTGTCAATGAGCACTGGTGTACACAGGAAGCACTGGACGTATATCGGCCCAAAGATCACAAATTAGCCGCGAGTTACTGCAGAACTATGCCTTATGGTGAGACTGCTATTTTTCTCAAGGACTCCTTATCAGTATCTTACGACATTGTAAATGTTGAGTTCCTGTGTGAGCTAAAACAGTTTGAAGCAGCTGTGATTGCTCTCCTTTCACTGAAGCTACTAATTATGTCGATATATCGTACACCAGACTCATCTGTAGACATTTTTACTGAGAAATTGGCAGAACTTTTGGATTTAGTTGGTAATATAAGAAAATATCTACTTTTACTGTAGTAATAGCTAGTGACTTAAATTTAGACCCTAGAAGTAGTAACAAACATACTTGTATCACATTTTTAAAATATGCTAGTCTTACGATTGTTATTGTTTAAATTTTCAACCTACTCGGATGTCAGCCTGTCTCGATAATTTTATATCTGATTTGCATCCATCAATTTAGATCTTTGAAATAATTCAACCTTTTATTTCTGACCACAGTCTACTTCTTTTGAAAGTGAGTTCTCTGAGTGTTTTAAATGAATCCACCATAAATAGGCTTAAGCATGAATTATGTAAAATTGAATGGCATGATGTTTTCTTATCAGCTAAAGATGTTGATGAAGCTTTTCAGATTTTTATGAATATCTTATCAAGTAGTATCAATAAGCTATGCCTATTAAAAATAAAAGAGCTTAAGCGTGACAGTTAAACGAATAAGAATAAAAAGGGTTCACTCCATACCTAGGTAAAATTAGGCTGCTATTAGACATAAGCTATGAGAAATGTAAATCTAACCCTAACCTTCTTCCTATTCACAGGAAACTTAAACATTTGTACAGAAAGCAAATAGACTTAGCCAAAAAGAGAGCTAATGATAATTTTATTCTTGAGTCAAACAATCAATGTAAAGCTGCCTGGACTATTATTAATTCACTAACAAATCGGTTGCCAAACAAAGGTATACCGCAGAATATACATATTACAGCAAATGAGTTTAATCAATTTTTTTGTTAATGTTAGTAAAACCACACAATCAACAAAATCGAATTATGATGCAGCTACTTCTTTAGACATGTTAAGGTTGTCACGAATTAAAAATGATGGCTTGTGTAACGTATCACCTTTAAGGAGTCTGTAATAATTAAGCAAATCTGCAACAACAAAGCCCCACGTTGGGCGCCAATCTGTAACATTAACTTTCGTTACATTATTTATTTTAATTTAATCCATTGATTAAATTAATTAATGATATTTAATAAATCAGAATTCTTTAATTTATTTCTTTTTTGTTTCAAATTATTTATTAAATATTTGTGATTTGCTACCTTGATGAGGTTATTGTATCACATTGATTCAATACTTGATTCTTAAAAACAAAAGTAGCAGAAATTTGATTTATTTTATTTTATAACATGATAACTCTTAATTTTTTGTTCTCAGGGTCGTTCTCAGGGTAATTCGGTGAAAACTGTATGATGCAATAAAACAAACTAAGTTCTTTTACAACTGAGACCCATCCCCCCCACCAAAGCTGGAAAGCGTGCCAACCGGGGGATGGCTCAAAACAAGTCGAGCGATGGGATCACGGGTGGCAGTTGGAGGGTCCAAAATAAAACTCGGCAGCTGAGCAAAACTACTTTTATTATCAAGAGAGCAAATATTAAATTAATCAAAAAAGATGGCAGAAGGCCACAATATAAATTCGCACTTCAATTAATAACAATAAACACTAAAATTAACAAGATACTACACATTAAGCTACAAAAACAACAAACTCAACAAAAACCAAAATTAACAGCTACATGGTGTATGGCCTATCTGCAGCCTAGCCAGAGACACCCCAAACGTAAGCAAATTTTAAGCCCCAAAACAGTGAAAATTTAGAAAACTTCTGGCAAACAACAATTAAACCGGCAATTTAGCCCCAAATCCCATAATTCCACCGGGCCAGGGAGTAAGCCGGAATCCCTGGGCAGCTCCGAATTAGAAATTAAGCAAAGCACAATAATCCCCTTTTGGTGAAAGTTTAAAAAATTAAACAATTAAAAAGAAAATCTAACACGGTACCGTTCGAGTAAAAATGCACTTCAAGACATCTATAATACAATTAACAACAACAAAAATAAATAACGATCACTAGGCCTAAACATTTAAATAAATAAATAACATAACTTAACAATGGGGACCTAACCAATATAAAATCTAAAAAAAATATAACAACCAAATACTAAGTAAACTAAATAACAATAAATATAGATATAAATAAATATTAACATCAAAAAAAAAATCTTTGGGTATTTTAAAAGTTTTTCCCTCTTTAATAAAAAAAATTAAGTCCCCATGGCTGTGTTGCAAAAATCACTTTTCTGGGTTTTAGGCCTAGGCCACATAAAGTTCCACAGATTTTTTTTCTTCTTTTTTCTTATATTTCACTGCCCTTTTCTTTTCTGTTTTTCTTTTTATAAATTAAAAATCCACATCAAAACCCCCAGCTCAGCCGCCGGGAACAAAAAAGAACACACTGACCTGAGGACTGAAGAATTATACCCAGAGCTGTAGAGAGGGTAGCGGGCGAAACCAGGCTCCAGCATGGTCCTCAGGCCAGGCGAGCAGTGCAGAAGATCGAAATTCCCCCGGACGGCAGGCTGAGGGCTGAAAGTCCCACTCGAGGACCCTGGAGTTTTAGTTTGTCTAGCCACTCATAACGAGATTCTGCAGGCAGCACAAGACAACTGACCAGACAGGCCAACCGGACAGAAGCTGCTGGAACACGGAACGAAACGGAACTGGGCCAACGGCTACCAAAGTACGCAAATCGCCGGGCAAAAGCGAATCTCAGGCAGCCTGGCAGACAACAACGAAAAAACGAAACTGTACCGGTCCAAGACCCGGTACAACATTATTCTTTATTACATGTTATTAAAATTTTCATGAATGATTTACTTCTCAATACTTTGAATATAACAAGAATTTAAATGATAGATTTAAATGAATTTTACATTTTATAATTCTAAAGCTTAACTAAGACTTAGCTTTGCACACTGATGTTCTTGAAGCCATACATACAAATTCAATATAAAAACAAAATAATTGACTTATTCTTCTTTATTTACTTTACTGTTAACTGTTTAAATGATTTAATTTGTTTAATTAAACATTTTTTAGAAAATTAATTAAAATGCAGAAGTCCTGTGGACCTCTTCAAATACTGTTAACACTAATGAATCTAGTAAAAGAATGAACGAGGCTCTAGCCGTTCTCGTCTCAGGTCAAACATCCACAAGACTTGCGTGTTTCTCCCCCCTTTTTTTCTTAACCAATCACACACCTTCTTTCCCCTTTGTATTCTTAAATTTCGTCATTCCAACTTGCTCGTCTCCAGGAAGTGCTGCCTCTCGTGAGAGAACCATGAGTTAGGCAAGTCCTTTGGACTAGTCTATTTGTCTTGTAACATGGAGACTCCCCTTTTCTTTGTGACTATTTCGACTCGTCCAAAGGCGACACGTTGACGCATGTCTGTTTATGATAAAGTAGAACGGACGTTGTTTGTTTATTTCTTAGAAAACATCTGTCATTGTATCTCAAATATAGGCGTCTCCGTTCTCTTGGGTGGGCTCTTACTTGTCTACAGTAATTTTCAAATATTATTTGAACATTCACTAAATGTTTGTTATTTATTTTAATTAACTATATCCTTTTCCTTTAATCAATGGTTTATAATTTGTTTGAATTAATTAATTTATCTACCAATTTGGTGGACCTGTTACACTTGCCTTCGTTTGAATGGTCTTCAGTTAGCATTCCTGGGATATATAGTATTGTAAATAGATTAAATAACTCCAGATCAGAAGATGTGTTCGGTCTTTCGAATTTTTTTATCAAAATAATTATTAATGAAATATCATATCCTCTTACTCATTTAATCAACTTCATGTTGGTTGAAGAAAACTATCCACGATGCTTTTAAGTTACTATAACTGTTCCATTACATAAAAAAGGAGATTTAAATAACTAACAATTACCGTCCTATAGCTTTGGTTGCTTTTATATCAAAAGTTGCTGAAACGATATTAAAAAATAAAGTAGTGGACCATTTCGAACAAAACAATTTAATATCGTCATTCCAATATGGATTTAGAAAAACTTATCTACAATTAAGGCCGTGGAAAACGTAGTTTCATTTATTAATGACGGATTTGAAAATAAAGAAGAAGTTTCAACATTACTTCTGGATTTGAGCAAAGCCTTGGACTTGGTGGATCATGAAACCACCGTACGTGTATGGGTGGGCGGGTGAGTCAATACCACCGTACGTGTAAGGTTTGGTGGGTGGGTCAATACCACCGTACGTGTATGGGTGGGCGGGTTGGTCAATACCACTGTACTTGTATGGTTCTTAGGTTAGGTTAGGTTGTATTATTATAGGCCACAATTGTATTATTATGGCGTTGAAGGCAATGCATTATCACTTTTATCTTCTTACTTGTCTGACCGCTATCAATTTGTAAAGCTGGGGAATCAGAGATCCAGTCTTCTACATGTAACTAGTGGGGTTCCCAAGGTTATGTCCTGGGTCCTTTTTTGTTCACAGTTTTTATAAATGACCTTCCTAACTCTGTGCCTGACAGAACTATTCTATATGCTGACGATACAACTTTATTGACTTCAAACAGCAATTCTGAACTCAATAAGGTCATTATTAATTATATGAAAGAAATATCTGTTCTCTGGTTTGAAGCATTTGGTTTAGTTGTTAATGATAATAAAACAGATGACTTTGTTTTTAGTTTACGTAGGCTCTCTGACCCTGGAAAATTTGTTTAGTTGCTTGGCATTAGTTTGGACCCAGGGCTTAACTGGAAAGTTCATACTATCTCTCTTTGCTCTCGTCTGTCAAGGGTTATTGTATTTTGCCTAAGGAAGTTAAGATTGTGTGTTAGTCGTAATGTGCTCATTACGGCTTACTATGACTGTTTCACTCCCACATTTCTTATGGTACAATTCTCTGGGGTAACTCATTTGGAGCTAAAGAAGTTTTTAAATCCCAAAAGAAAGCTATCCGTAGCATTATGAGTATCAAATCCACAGATTCGTATAAGACACATTTTGTGAGTCTTGAAATACTCACGCTTACTTGTATTTTTATTTTGCAGTCATTGCTTTTTGTAAAAGAAAACCTTAACATGTTTAATTTAAGAAGTCAGATACATTCGCACAATATCAGGATTCAAAACAACGTAGACTTAAGGAATTTTAGGCTTAGTAAAATACAACAAACATATATGTATAAAGGTGTGCAACTGTTTAATAAGTTACCTACCACAGCTAGAACAGCAAGCATATCAAATTTTCAGCATGTTTTAACTAAATGGTTAAATAGTAAAGCCTTTTATTCTTTAGATGAAATGTACTTGCACGACCTTAGCGATCTAAATTTCTAATGATTTAGATTGTAATATTAGGAATGACGCATGTTTTTAATATAATACTTTAGATTATATACAATGACATTGTCAATGCATGTACAACTTGTTGGACGACAATAAAGATATGAATATCCAGTTTTGCTAACTCTTTATAAATCACCTTTAGAGAAAACATGAACTATCTAAATTGGCATAATATTTATAATAGACTGCTGCATAGATGATTACAATTCATAGATAGAATTCATTTATTCTACCTACTGTTGATAATAAGAGGAAATCCCTTTCAGGTTTCTTTGAAGCTGCGTTTACACAGCGTAGTTTGCAACTGAAACGTTAGCAACTTTTGAAGAAAGTTTGAAAATGTTCAAAATAAGATTTTAAATCTGTGCAAACTCTTATAGTTTCAAAAAATCATCGAGTTGCAAATATAATTTCATGTTTCCACTGATGTCGGTAAGATATTGAAACTTCCTTTGATGTATGTTTGAAACTGAAATGTGCGCCAAATGTTGCAAACTTTGTAGTTTAAAATTTTCCTACCTTTATCTCTGCATGCGCGTGCATTATTTCTGCTGATCAGCTGGTATGTACAGCTGACGTCCCAAATAATCAAATAAGACATTTCAAACACTTTTAAGTGCAAAACATAGCTTGTGTGCAACTTTTTAGTTAAAAAAAAAAAAAAGAAACTAAACATGTTGCAAATAAACCTAAAGTTGCGAACTGCTGTGTGAACGCGGCTGTAGAAGTACAGATTGTTCTCACTTAAAACGCCTAATACTATATGTTATGTGAATTATGAACTGTTATTGATGGTAGTGTAAAGGCAACTGTTACAAACTTTCTCCCTTTCCCTTTGTTATATCACATTGTTTAAAAATATACAACAAAAACAGATGTTCAATCAATCACATTTCTAAGGAATGTACAAACGAAACACATTTCATTTCAATACAAGTATGGAAAAATAATCTTAAAAACCAGTTTTTCAATTAATCACATAGCCAAATCTGATGTAAACAACCTTCGACAACTTGAGTTGTGGCCTTCGGCCTAAAGCCCGACCAGCTTAAAGGGGTGGTAACTAAAATATTTTTAATTGTAATTTCCTTCTTTACTGAAAATTTAATCTAAATCGATTTAAAAAAACTTGAAAATGCATTTTTAAGTGTTTTTTACCCGTTAAAAAAGTTATGACTAAAAACCTATTAAAGTTAGGGACTTTCGGTTTTTAATAAAATATTTTAAATTATAATTCACATATTTCCTGAAAATTTAATCAAAATCGTAAGAGCAGTTTTTGAGAAAATTTCATTTTTGTATGTTTGTTGCCCATAAAAGTAAAAAAAAAAAAAAAAAAAAAAAAAAAACACTTAAATTGGAAAAAGTGAAAAGCGGTCTGGAGATATTGGCTTAGTACACCTACATACCAAATTTCTTATAAATCGATCCATCCATTTGTTCTCCAGCAAAATGCATATACACAAAGACACACACGCATACGGACAGACGCCAAATATAAAAAAATATTTAAAAAACACTTTTTTGGGTTAGGGGGACCCTAAAATAGATTTTTAGACCAATTTGTAAAAAAATTTGTTTTGGACGATCACAATACTTTCTCTATGTTAACGCATATGGGAGAAAGTAAAAACATTAAATACATTGAACATTCCAACTACTGGTATATTAAACAAGAACGTGTAGATTTCAAAGGACCTTTCAATACTTATTCACGACGTATTTGTTCAAAACGAAGTTGTTTAATTGTTTATTAAATTACTCAATATGCAATTCTTACAAATAGTAAGTTAAAAGTTAGAAAGAGCTAGAAAGACGTCAATAAGTTAATTATTATGTACATACAAAAATGACAGTTAACGAAAAAAATTGCTGTAATTATATTATTTAAATTATGTTAATTCCGTATTATTTGCAAACAGGCTACAAGGGAAGTTGTAACGTGCATTGCATCATTATGAATGTAACGGTGAGTTATTGAACGGTGTTTCGTAAAACCAGAAAAAATGACTAACAACGAGACGTGAACTGGGTGAATACAACTCCCACAGTGTGAACCGAGCAGACTCACGTAAGGACAGTGGCGTAACTAGCAGTACTGAACGATCACCATTAATATGAAAACATCATATCGACGGATTAGTGACAGAGACTATAGTATGATTTTGAGATAAAACCTCGCCAGACTCGTTTGAGCAATTGGTTCAGACCACCAGTCTGAAAGAGGAAGTCACACGCACAGGACTTTTTGTACCTTTTCTAATGTGACCTTTGATTAGCTCTGAATAGACTACATTGAAATGTGATTACAGTAAATAGAACATGAAGAGTGTTATGTAATATTTAATTTAAGCTCACTCAAAATGCAGAACAAACTATATAAGTCGAACTTCCATCAATACCTCGTTGGGTTTCAACTAACTTATTTTGGCCGGTTCTATTTGCTTGATTATCAGTTTTGGTAGACTATATTGATTGCGTATTTTTAACTTGTCTTGGCATATTATCTTATAGTTCCATCACATTTTATTTTATCACATCTTTGTTTTAAATATACTTGTTTTTCAAACGATGATGGTTACTCGTATAGTCTGCAACAGAACTAACAGGTTATTGTCTTGTTGACATAAACATAAACGATACCAAATATCCCAACAATTTTATCGTACTAATAAAAACTGTAATAAAGAATGATATCTGTTGTATCACAACAACACAACTGTTTGAATGTTTACTGTCATTAGCAGTATTGTACACTACAAATATTTCTTTAAGAGATAGACTATAGTTTGTTTGATGTCAATTATGTATACTGTTTTCTGCAACGATAAATTAGTAAGCAGTTACTTCACTATGCTCGCCACAGATTCATTTTTGCGTGTAAAAACATGTAAAATAACTTGAACATAAAAGTGAAGCTTGTAAAAAATTTCCCTACTTTTACTATTACGACAATGACATGACAATTGTTGTCAATGACATGACAGTTGAGCTTGCAGACAAATTGCAGCTTGCCCACAATTCTATTCTATTCGCTTTATTTTTAATCTTAGATATATAGATCACGTAACTCCCCCTTTTAACAATCTTTCCCTCATGGAATTGGACAAAATCCGACAGCTCCATATACTCACTATGCTGCATTCATTTTACATCTCGATTCACCTGCTTATCTGTCTGAACGCTTTTCTTTCATCTCTGAGATCAGTTCCAGAAACACTCGCCACGGAGCATCACTGCTATCAATTCCCATTCATAGAACTTCGATATATAACGAATTATTCATTCACAGTGGCCGCTTGCCGACTTTGGAATAATCTGCCCGATCACATTAGAGGCGTTGTTGAGCGAGCTCGGTTCCGGGCGCTGCGGGCCTCGCGGGAGTGTTTCACGAGCCAGGGAGTGTGTTTATGGCAATGTATGCATGTTAAAAAATGATTTTTATTACTAGATTAATTTTAATTTTTTCTGTATTTACAATGTTGTTTATTTTTATATACTTACTTATTCAAACGTTTTTTAACAATACATTAAAAAATTTATTAATTTTATTTGAGTAGTGAATGTGCTAAGTATATATAGTTTATTCGTTTTATGTTTTGACATGATTTTTTTAGTTGTTATTGTGGTTATGTGTAAGATAGGACTAACCTCTTGTTATTGTGGTTATGTGTAAGATAGGACTAAATAGTCCTAACCTCGCCATTTGTACACATTGTCAATAAAGCCATTTATTTCCATTTCATGTCATTCATGTGTCAAAAGCATGTATTAGTATACGATGTCCTAACATTATGGGTGTATGTAAGGTAGGTAATAAGATGTCAACCCAAAATTATTGTATTCGCTTTATTTTCAATCTTAGATATAGTGATCACGTTACAGGGTAGGTTTATACATTTGAATAGTCGTGCGTCTGAGCTGAGGAATGGCAAATCAAAAGTCGCGGTAAATGTAAAATAGGCGTTAAAAGGCGAGAATGCAAGGCAAACTAATGAGATGCCAATCGATAGTTCATACGTGTTTTTATAAGGCGTACGAAAATGTCAGAATTCGTGTGTGTAAGAAGGTTGATGGGATGGCAATTGTCGAGTGTAAATAATATAGCCTAGCGAGTACAAGGTAGAAGAGATTTGAATAGTCGAGTGTCTAAGGTGGGAAATGACATGTCAATGGTCATGAGCACCACATTGACAGAAGTTTTTAAGTCAAATTCACTAATTATCACAAGTCATTTGTATAGGCCTATGGCATGTGAACATCCATGTACATGATGGTTCATGAAATATCAATAATTCTTGCACAGAATATCATCTTATTCATTATTAGTCGATTATTCATTGTATTATTCATTAAGATGCCGATAGTTAAGATATGGGCAAATATGGGGGGCAAATGAGTGTGATGAGTGTAGATGAACGAGAGTAGTCATTGTTACTAACTGAGGTTTACTTTTCCTCCAATAGAGCTATTTATGTATAGCCCAATAGCCAGTACAATTAAGGAACCTACAGATTTACGTGGAATACGAATCACGTAGTGTTGGTCAGCTAACTCACAAGCCTGACCACCCGGTTCTCTTCCCTACACAACATCTGAACCCTGACTATCATCCAACATGGACACCTCAGACTTCTTCAGTAGTGTCCACGTCGATAGCAACCATTGAGCGGACGCCATGTTGGTATTAAGAGGACCTATCGCCTACGATATCCTTGACACTTTGTCCACAAGTAGCTGGGTTACAACACTGCGCCACCAGTTTCGGCTCAATGGATCACGTTACAAAATAAGTAAATGAATTGTTGGAATAAGTTTAAATTATTCAACATCAAATAGACCAGTTTGAAATCCACAAAAGTAAATCTACTTAAAAGAGTCCCAAAAGTTCCCAGATGACATTTATTGTCCTGAGATATTGAGGAAGACTATAGGAGTGGTGATATACAGCTACGCGGTCAAGTAGAGCGAGTTGGCCAGCATCAAGGTCGGGCCGTGCTCCAGCTGTCTGCTTTGTGAACAACAGTCCTTGGCGGTTCCAGAGGATTGATCTAAAACAGTTTATTTAATCGGGGATTATTTGATCGACTACTTGTTTCCGACAAAATATTAAAAAGATAACTTGTTAAATTTTACCGCATGAATTGAGAATATTTTAAGATTTGGATGGCATTATGTAAAAAACAACATATCTTTTATAATTAGTTTTCAAAACACTTTCATCTATAATCATGGTTATGGTGAACTGCTATTCAACTAACAATGTATGGAGATGGCCAAACTGAAAAAAACGTGAACTCGCTGTGAAAAAATATGACAGGTAAGCTCGACAATATAAGGCAACGATTTTTTCCCTTATGATCACTGTTAAACATGCAGCCGTTAATAACTATTATTTAAAGCATACGACAACAGATTATTTATTAATATTGACATTCTGATTTTTAATTATTGACGAATTGTTAGGAATAGTTACTATGTAACGGTTACTCAAGGGTAATAGTGCAACACGACTCCGACTTGACAACACACGGAAGGTCACAACGGAGAGTTCGCGGTTACTCAGAGGTGACAAAACCACGTCAAGGAGACAGTTGACACGATCCCAACCAGACTTAGCACGGAGTTGTACATTCGACATATATTTATGTCGAATGTACAACACCAAGAAAGGTATGCTACTATAGATATTTTCATGCAATGGGACTTACCATCAAGGCCACTCACCAAACTGCTGTTATTTGTCTACATCACGACCAACTCTGATCTTACGTGTACAATAAAACAACACGTCATTTACGAAGAGTTGCAACTTACCATGATACCGTGATTCAATATAATACAACAGTAAGTGTTTATAATATTAGATATAGAGATAATTGAATTCACAAAACTGTGATGATCTCAATTTTTATTCACTGGGAACAGTATTTAATGGAACAATGGAATATTAAAAATTCTACTCGATGTTGTGGTAAATATTAATATCATATTGATGTATAAATGTAAAACACACACGAGAGTGTCGTCAATGAATAACTTTACAAATTGATATACGCAATTGGTGTTTTGTGACAATCATGATTTAGCAAGTGACATTTATCATCATTGTTTTAACGAACGCATACTGAACACGTTTAGCAGTTTTTCCTTTTACCCATGGCTTTGTTGATTCTATGATGTTGGTGGGGTAATTTGAGGAACTAGCCGAGGTGAGTCACGTGGATGTCCCTCAGTGCTGATGTCATTAAAGGACTGTCAAAATCACCTACAATTCTGTCTAAACACTGGCCTACAAAAGACCATATTTCCAAGTCAGATTATAGTGTTACATAAACAATAGTGTTAACATAAATTTAAATTCTCGATTTCATGAATACGAAACAGAAAGAATAGACGACATCGGCTTTGAAAGAGTCAAGTACGAAATCATGCTAATACTTAATCACGTTTATTTGGAGCTAAACAAAAACACTAAACGTTTTAATGTAATTCCTATCAATTTCAACAATTTGAGAAGTGACCATGGCAAATAAAGAATAATGTACTTGGTAACTTAATTATCAAGTTTTTCACAGCACGTTTTTGTAATATTTTTTGAGTGCAGTACTGCCTGATTCATAGTTTTGAGAAATTAGATGTCTCACGAGCATAATAATAACTGAAACGTCCTCATAAATGTATTTGATCTGGCGTAGTGTTATTGAAGCAACAAAATTACCGTATACAAACATAATTAGCCAAGCGATGACCATTAGTAGACAGTCAGTTATAATGGTTTGCACAAGCACTGGGATACCTCATCTATAGTCTATATTATAATTACAAATCTAAGAAAAGAATATTTTTAAAAAATACTACTTCCATTTAAAAAAATTATGCAAAATGTCCTATGCAAACATTAGAATTCTAACATACTATACTTTTAAAAACTATAACCCCAACATGGTGTCGGTTCGTTCAAAGGACTCCTTCTCTTGTGCTATCATAACGTCATCTACTTTATGACAATCATAAAGGGTTATAAAGGTTCACAATCTTTTTTTCTAGAATCCAATGCCAACTGTTTAGCTCCATCTTGGCATAATTGTGCGTGCAGCCAATATAACACCTTTAACTACATATTGTCATTTGGCTAGGAAAATGAGAGAATACATTTAAAATATTTATAAATCGTTGAATTCTTTATACATACAGTATTAATCCTTTATATAAATTTGGAAAGCTGCTCAATTGTACTTTAACTCTGCCTGAAGCCGAATGCTTGGTTATAAAGTCGTTATCATCATCATCATCATACTAACATACTAATTAGCCAATTCTGTCATTAAGTAGATGTCAATTATAGTTGGCGTCAACATCTGCAACGATTAAAACATGTCACTGGCTGGCGCAACTATAGAAATGGCAAACAACGATATCGGGCTCTTAGCCAGTGAGGGTGTGCGTGGAAACCACCCAAGGGTAGAGACGCTAATCAGACTTTGTTTTGAAATAGTCATTAGCGAGGTGTAAGTCAAGGTGTTACTAAGTAATTGACGCCAACAAACATTGTTAGAAGGTAAGGTCATTCCAGTCACTAATTATAAAGGTATTCTTCTCATGACGGACGAATCGTCTCTCTTCGTCTACAGGCCGACCCGCCTGTTGCAAGATGTAGTGACGCAATGGCGACGGTAGGTACACGGTCGACTGCCTGTTGCGGCGAACCAACTGACTATCTAGCGTTGAACACGACTACCAATGTAGATATATCCGGATGTCATAAAAAAGTTGGCTGACTTTTACAATTTACTTAAACCAATTCTTGGTTTCTTATGGCTGAAATATTTTGGGTCTAAGTAAAAAAAAAAAAAAAAAACATCATCAAGTCCTCTGTAATAGGTCCTTCAGATTTTTACTGTGGCATAAATATACACATCTTTTTTGAGTTTTAGTTTCTCGTCTCTAATTCTAAATTAACGAACTAAACTTAAAAATATTATAAAATATTAGTTTAATTACATCATTCACAGTTGAAAAACGATTCCACTTCTGAAGCTGTTAAATTACCTGTTTTAAACATTTCAATTCTGTTTAAAATTTATGAAAATGTTCTCAAAACGTAGTTACGAAACTATCTGCTTGAGGCGTGGTGCTAAGTTGATGCTGCAGTTCTTTTAGACCAATATAGTCCGTTGTACTACTATTGTTAGTCTATATTTTTACTTTATTACATTTATAAGAACTTCGGAAATATGTATATTTAATAGAATAATAGAATGAGTAAAGATGTAATCTAGCTATTAATAGCGCAGTATATTAACCCAGCTACTTGATGACAAAGCGTGGAGTATGTAGGCGATAAGAGCTGAAAATCATAACAATAATACGTAGTTCGGATTCCACGTAAAGCTGTAGGCCTGTTAGTTGTCCGGGCTATTGGGCTATTTATAAATGACCCCTTCCAAAAACCACTTGAGCTATAGTGACATTGAGTAAACTCGTAAACTCATCACACTCACTCTCCTCTCATATATTTACGATCGGCATCTTAATAATGAATATTGAGTTAGCCTGAAGGTAATTGAGTAGTTTGTGAAAGAAATTGCTTTTTGTACAAATGTTTAAATAGTTATTACTGGCAACTAAATCTTTAACTTCAGTAAAATGACACGTTGGACTACTTAATATATCACTGAGGTTAAGTTCGAATTGATAATGTCGTGTTAAGTTATGTAAGATTGGCCCGTTTTTATGAATTAACTTCCTTTAGTATTTATAGAAATCAATAACAAATAAACAGTGGTGTAAACATCTGGTTCATTTACAACATTCCGTTAGCATTTAGTTAACACTTAAACATAAAACTGTGTGATAAAGTACCACCTTGCCTCTAACCTCAGAATAAAAAGAGAATTTCTTTTATTAATTTAATTTTAAAATGTCTATTTCTTAGTCTGTACTCTAACCACTTCAGTAAATTCTAAAACTGAAAATGTTGAACACAGCGCTCATTCGTCGCAAAGTGCGAGTGGTGCGGTAGGTTTTGTTCAGGAACTTACTGTTCCAGCCATGATCGTTCCTAGTGTAAACGGTGAGCCAATCAGATCTCAACCCTTATCATTTTCTGGCGGCTTGTAGTTCTATGCCGCATGAACCAGGAACTCAGTAACGAATTATATTTAGCAAAGTTGTTTAAATGATTTATTTGGCCATTAAGTGTATAGAAACAATACGGTATTTTATGCAATACAATAAATATATATACAATAACATACGGTCATACAAGGTTATTATATATAAAAACTAGATCGAAATGCAACAATCAGACAAGTAGAAAATTACACATATAGCAAGTTACTACAGCACACCATGTATTCATGGCAGGCGATATAACAGTGACAACCCTTAGAGCCTACATGTGCTCCCTTAAGCGTGCATGATAGGGAGCACGTACTTGCACGAACATGATCTCATCCTTGGGCCTTGTTCCTACTACTGAACGCCATGCATTCATGGCAGGCGATATAACAGTGACAACCCTTAGAGCCTACATGTGCTCCCTTAAGCGTGCATGATAGGGAGCACGTACTTGCACGAACATGATCTCATCCTTGGGCCTTGTTCCTACTACAGAACGCCATGCATTCATGGCAGGCGATATAACAAAGTGACAACCCTTAGAGCCTACATGTGCTCCCTTAAGCGTGCATGATAGGGAGCACGTACTTGCATGAACATGATCTCATTCTTGGGCCTTGTTCCTACTAAAGAACGCCATGCATTCATGGCAGGCGATATAACAGTGACAACCCTTAGAGCCTACATGTGCTCCCTTAAGCGTGCATGATAGGGAGCACGTACTTGCATGAACATGATCTTATTCTTGGGCCTTGTTCCTACTAAAGAACGCCATGCATTCATGGCAGGCGATATAACAGTGACAACCCTTAGAGCCTACATGTGCTCCCTTAAGCGTGCATGATATGGAGCACGAACTTGCACGAACATGATCTCATCCTTGGGCCTTGATCCTACTACTGAACGCCATGCATTCATGGCAGACGATATAACAGTGACAACCCTTAGAGCCTACATGTGCTCCCTTAAGCGTGCATGATAGGAAGCACGTACTTGCATGAACATGATCTCATTCTTGGGCCTTGTTCCTACTACAGAACGCCATGCATTCATGGCAGGCGATATAACAAAGTGACAACCCTAAGAGCCTACATGTGCTCTCTTAAGCGTGCATGATAGGGAGGACGTACTTGCATGAACATGATCTCATCCTTGGGCCTTGTTCCTACTACAGAACGCCATGCATTCATGGCAGGCGATATAACAGTGACAACCCTTAGAGCCTACATGTGCTCCCTTAAGCGTGCATGATAGGGAGCACGTACTTGCACGAATATGATCTCATCCTTGGGCCTTGTTCCTACTACAAAACGCCATGCATTCATGGCAGGCGATATAACAAAGTGGCAACCCTCAGAGGCTTTAGAGATCTAGACCGTACAAGTGATCCCTAAAACGTGCATCATCCAGATCAACGTACTCGCTCGAACATGGTCTCATCCTTGGGCCATGTTTTTACAATAGCACGCCATGTACTCATGGCAGGCGATATAACAAAGTGACGACCCTGACACACTTTAGAGATCTAGAGCCTACAAGTGCTCCCTTAAGCGAGCATGATCCAGGACAACGTACTCGCACGAACATGGTCTCATCCTTGGGCCTTGTTCTTACTACATGGTCAACTTGTATGGTGTTCAACGCGTTCTTAACCTTTGAAAAGTAAATGATCAACTGACGTACGCAGTGCGAGTGAAATATATTCACAAAATTACACCGTTTCATCACATACGTGACACCTGCGGCACTCTGATGACTAAGAACAAGGAGAGCACACTGAAACTCTTAGACAGGACCACAGGACACAGGGCATGATAAACCGCAATAAAGGTAATCATATTGAATCATGCCAATTCCTCGAAAACTAAATTTTTATTTGAGTTGGTTGTATAAGCAGTAGAAAATGTCAAACCTCTTGGGCCTTGGAGTTTATTTCAACAGCGATAAGGAACGCCAAAAGGTACATTTAATATTATTACACTTGTGCCTGTATACAAGGTGGAAAAAAATATGGAAACGCTTTCACAACTTTTGTATGACCTCACTGGTAAAAATAAAATCTTGTACATCATCATGGTTACAAAGAACACATTTTTTCACGCCATTAGCGACATTAAATCTCTTCAGGGGGATGGCCCACATGGAGATGAACAAAAATCTGTATTGTAAGCATAGGTCGAATTTGGTATAAAATTAAAGGTCTATTCAATAGAAATTAATTGCCTCAAACCGGACTTTGAAAGGTCTATCCTTTCCACAGTAGCGATCATTTGAATTTAAAATGTACTAATTTGAAAAAAATGTTTTCTCCACTATTCAACGATTTTAAGTAAATTATTCTGATCAAAAATTATTCTTCATGGGACAGAGTAACAAAAAACAAAAAATAAAGAAATTATCAAATTATCTATGGAAAAAATAAAGTTGTGAAAGCATTTCGATATTTTGTTCCACTCTGTACATATAACATGAGAAATATCAAACTTTATTCCAAATGAAGATCACTTGTCTAACGGACGGCTATTCAGACATACCTGCATACGAAATTTGGTTTAAGCTTACTGCAGTTTCAAAGTAATCTACACACAAATAGTTACACTAACATATTGACACGGTACAAATGATCATTAATCGATATCATTACTCGATTTAGTTTGCTGGCATACATATATTTTTTACCAGACTATTTAAACAGCCATTAAAATCACATAACTGATCATTGAATATTACATTGAAGTGACGTACACTTCACCATCCACTTGGGCGAGTCATAATACATGTGAATTATATATGAACAGTCGGCACTTGACACGGAACAGATGTAGTGAAGTGTTGAGGCGGGATGACCTGTGGGACTGACTTCCTACGTGGGAGGTTGGCAGAACTAACTGAGTGTTCTATGAGTTCACCTGTTTTATCAAATGTAGTATAATGGAAAATGAAATAAAGGGAAAACCATATTTAAATATTTATAGTGGGCGTATTACACAGTACAAAGGGAATTCATGAAAATAATAAACTAGAAAAACGATAACAGTGATCGAGCTGATTCACCAATATCAACTACAACAACACTTAATGTCCAATGTTTTTTGCTTTGAACTATTTATTTATTTATTCATAAGACGCCGATCGTCAAGATATGGGCGAATATGGATTTCGAATGAGTGTGATGAGTGTAGATGAGCGAATGTAGTCATTGTTACAAACTAAGGCCGACTATTCCTTAGAAAGTGTCATTAATTAATAGCCCAATGACAAATGAACAGCCGGTGGTTATCAGCTGATCCTTCTCAAAATGTGTTATGACTCTGATTGGGATCGAACTAAGAACCTTTAGCTTATGAAGCTGGGATTGAACCAACTACGCTACCGACCAATTGTATGTTTGTTCCATAAAAATTGTAAAACCAGACCTGATCGTGAATTCATTTACTTTTCCATAAAAACAGCACGGCAAAAACTATATTAAGTTTTTTTTTTTAATTCTGAATTATGTTGAACAATTTTTTTAGAGTTTTGAACTATTATATAAAGTGAATGAATAACAATGGCTACTTGTATCAAAATAAGGCAAAAACAATATTCACGCAATTGAATTAAAGATTGTAAATGTTGTATAAAATGCACGGGCGTGCTCGAGTTGCGCGCTTTATGACCTAGGTCCGTAAAGGGATGCTCGAGTTGCGCGCAGCGTCCTAGAGGGCCATACAACTTGTGCTCGAGTTGAGCGCTTTATGACCTAGGTCCGTAAAGGGATGCTCGAGTTGCGCGCAGCGTCCTAGAGGGCCATACAACTTGTGCTCGAGTTGAGCGCTTTATGACCTAGGGTCCGTAAAGGGATGCTCGAGTTGCGCGCAGCGTCCTAGAGGGCCATACAACTTGTGCTCGAGTTGAGCGCTTTATGACCTAGGGTCCGTAAAGGGATGCTCGAGTTGCGCGCAGCGTCCTAGAGGGCCATACAACTTGTGCTCGAGTTGAGCGCTTTATGACCTAGGGTCCGTAAAGGGATGCTCGAGTTCGCGCAGTGCCTAAGAGGGCCATACAACTTGCGCTCGAGTTGCGTGCAACTACCTGCAGCCGTACCATCAACGAAATTACTAAAGTTTACAATGTTGTAATAATTAATATTCATACTGAAACTAACTTTCTATACCATGAATAGATAGATATCTGAGATATAAGTTTAGTGCTATTCGGAATCAGACCAACGACAATTTAATGTAGACTATTTGTGGTAGGTTGTGTGATATTTACAGAAATATTTCTTTTGCACAGCCCATAGTCTATAAGTTGCTTTTTTGAGCGGACAAGGCTGGACGGCCTACCAGAGATCGGCATTGCGCGCAACTCAAGCACTGGTTTGGGGCCTCCCTGGGACACCCCAATCAACGCAGGTAGGAATGCGCGCAACTCGTTAACGGCCAAATGCATAGCTGAATTTTACTATCATTTCGTCAATTAATTGAACATGAACAGATTATTTATAACAATTTACATGTAACAAACTTTCATTGGTTAGATGCCGGATAACTTCGGAAAGTCTTCAGAGCTCCAAGAACGTTTTCAATAGGATCAAATTATACATTTTACTGTACGCAAAAAAAAAAAAAAAAAAAAAAAAATCAAGCGGAAAAAACCAAACCAAGTCAAAACAAAGGTTAGTACATTTTCCTGAAGCCATACGAATATCGCTAAATCATAAATAAGCAACGAGACAAAACCTGTCTACTTAGGCCGACATCTCCAACTTACATTTAAGACTATGAACATTGTATCTTGGGTTTTGATGAAGCAATTGTAAACACAAAGCGAGACATTTCGGTCTACAATGCCATTGATAATAATTACTGACTGCATCTTCGAACCGACCAGAGTTACACACCTTACGATTGCTGTCATTGTCTATACTACTTAACAGGTAACACCAAGAATACAACGATGTGTTTTCGGCTAAGCTCACGGACCAAATAATCCACTCGAAAGAATATTTATTTATTTATTTTTCATGCACAATACAGGTTATTTACCCAATTATACTGTGCATGTTCAATGAAAGAAGACATGCAATTAATTTAAAGTCCACGATGATCATGTCCAGTCCAGTGCCACATACATAATCACCACTATTAACACAAGCAAACAAATAAATAGCATAACAATAACAGTGATACTAAATAATTATAAATATTAATAATAATCAACAACAATAAATTCTATTAACAATAACTAGGCTCCATAGTAGCGAGAGGATATGAGTGAAAAATAATATGCTTTTCTCTTTTTTTCTTTTTTTTATGTAAGTAGTTCTTATATACAGTTCCATACAACCAGTACTTGGATGAAACAGATGGTACACGATTGGCGATCAAATCCTTCTAGTGGGCATAGATCCCGGCGACAATTTCTGCAAAATGGACAAGTCCTGACAAATTCCTAAACTAAGCGAATGTTGCCAACGAAAACTGCAACATATCGATAATATCACCTAAAATAAGCAGTTTCGAATTTAATCAACTGGATCTATTCTTCACACGACAAAAAAAGCTAAACTTCGTCGGAAAAAATCGCCTAAGCTTGGAGTTAGAGAAGGAAGAACCCATAAGTACTCCACAGAAAATAAATACTTTATATACAGGGTGTCAATTATGTCTGGAAACTCCCAAATGTATTCTTTATTAATCGAACTATAAATCCGAAAATGTTTACAATCGTGTTAGGTATGTTCTCCTACTTATGTGTCGTCATGTCACACTAACGGGGGACGTCCTGTTGAAAATATCGCCAATACCGTTTGATACATCATTTTAAATGTAATAATTTATTGAATTGAATGCCATAAATACCATCTTTAAGAAATCACTCTTTCAGAAAAAAGAGCAGTTTGAGTATTGAACATTTGCTTCTGTTAAAAAATGTCATTATAAGTTCATTGCCAAACTGAAGAAGGAAGGCAGTTCGAACATTTACTTTGACACCAAATGGCACTGTTAAAACATTTCTAACATCATAAATTATTTTTTATTTTCATAAGAAATGAATAAAATAAATCATTATTTCCACAATTCTATTGTAATAACAACTAGCAAAGGCGTACTAATACGACCATCTTAAAATGAACATTTTTTTAATTTCAATTAAACGTAAAAAAATGAGTGCAACATATTCAAGTGGCAAGAACCGAGTTAAAATTAAATTGTTGGATAGGCCTACTAGCAAATGTTCACTACTCAAGTGCTATATTTTCTGATAGTGATTCTTCAGAAATGCGGTTTGTGGCATTCAATTAAGTAAGTAAACTATCAATTACCTTTAAAATGTTTTCACAATGTATAGGCTTCCATTGACAATATTAACGATATTCTCATATTAAGGGCATTCTCCGTTAGTGTGAAAAGACAAAACATTGTTCAAAAAGTAGGTGCCCAATCCCTATTACGGTTATACAGAGTGTAGAATTTATATTTCGATTAATAATGAATATATTTGGGTGTTTCCAGACATAATAGACACCTTGTATATGTGGAGTATTAGTACCCTGGCTACCAACCATGACTATGTAAACCTTCATGACTATGAATGTATTTAATCCTACCGTATTCAGTATTCATAGAATTGACTAAACTAATTCAAGGCCTTACTAAACTGATATCCGAGCTCGATTTGACGTCTGGGTCGATGAGATTTTGGAAGTTATGATTTAATGTAAAAAATAAAATAACCAGGTTAATATATTCAAATCCTCGTTTATATGCCAGGGAAGGTGCATTCCCAGCAGTTTCGGTTGATGGTGATCATTCCCGGCAATTTGTTGGCGGGCTAGGTGGTTGCGGACGAGTTTCCAGCGACAATGGCGGTCCAGTGGTATGGCAAATGGGCGACAATAGCTGGAGCTGGAGTGTAGTAGCGAGTTCATCGCTCTTCCGGCAGCCACTGCACTCTGGCACCGTTAATCACTTCTTCTACTAATTGGTAGTACAAATGGTTTCTTTCAATTGTCTACCATTATTCACTAAAACCTTAATAATTACCGTCAGTCCGCTGACGCAATTGGCAACGATTATTGGCAGTTCGTCGACTAAATTCTGATTTAAAAATCGATTGAGCTCACCCACCATTTCGACAAATAATTACAAAAATAGTCCACTTACAATATACTTACACTTACAGTTTTTTTAATCATTTGTATAACCTTAGATCTGTAATTCAAGGTACGAACGCACGCACGCACGCACACATACGTTCAATATTTAAAACAGGCATCTGTACAGAAGTGTAGATACAGGGAAAGATTAAGCAGTACATGCCACCAATCGTACGCGAGATCAACGTTCGTGCGTAGGCTTCAGCCGCAGTGTCGATACTTTTCATCCAACCAATACTGTATATGTATTCGGTTCCTCACTACATTCAAAAACAGTTACTGATTGAACGGTTTAACCAAACCGCAAAGAAAAGCATGTAAGTAATAAACATATGTTGAATCTTTCATAACGCAACTAAATACTTTAATAGAACAATCAAACTTCTATGTTCGGATACCTCTACAAGTCCGGATACAATAGTCCGTTCCCTACTTACTTCTTCCACCAACACCAAACCCATCTCTTCCCTCTTTTTTAAAATACGTCCTTGTATATTTCGGCAAAGGATTTTTAACAGAGGTTAACTAGTTTAACAAGTGTTTTAACTGTGTCCACAATGTCAAACTTGCACCGAGGAAATCCTTAAGAGAGATCACATAACACTTAAACTTGTACGATCTGGTTAGTTCCTGCCTCCAGCAATGCTCCAAGTAGCCGTGACCCGTTAACTGCTGAACCTTCGCCTCTGTTTTGCACAGCTTAACTGTGTCCATAGTGTCAGACTTGCACCGAGGAAATCCTTTATAGGGATCACATAACACTTAAACTTGTATTATCTGGTTAGTTAGGCAATGCTCCAAGTAGCCGTAACCCGTTAACTGTTGAACCTTAGCCTCTGTTGAACCACTTAACTGTGTCCATAGTGTCAGACTTGCACCGAGGAAATCCTTTATAGGGATCACATAACACTTAAACTTGTATTATCTGGTTAGTTAGGCAATGCTCCAAGTAGCCGTAACCCGTTAACTGTTGAACCTTAGCCTCTGTTGAACCACTTAACTGTGTCCATAGTGTCAGACTTGCACCGAGGAAATCCTTTATAGGGATCACATAACACTTAAACTTGTATTATCTGGTTAGTTAGGCAATGCTCCAAGTAGCCGTAACCCGTTAACTGTTGAACCTTAGCCTCTGTTGTGCCACTTAACTGTGTCCATATTGCTAGACTTGCACCGAAGAAATATTTTAGAGAGATCACATAAACTTAAACTTGTACGATCTGGTTAGTTCCTGCCTCTAGCAATGCTCCAAGTAGCCGTGACCCGTTAACTGCTGAACCTTAACCTCTGTTGTGCCACTTAACTAATAATAATAATAAATCCTGTATTGCATGAACAATATAAAAAACATTGTATCGCAAATGTCAGTATTAATATTAATTAACCTAAGGCTTTAATTTAACCAATCATTCATAACAATAATAACATACATACAAAGAGGGCATTCATACAAATCTACGTATAGTGTTTGAAACTCCCACAACAGTCAACGGGATGTGTCTAGCCCATTAAGTTGGTCTCCCAGTCGTGTGCTAGGAACTCTACGATGCTGTAAAAAGCCTGGGACAACAGTAAGTCCCTCAAGCGGGTCTTAAATATATTTGAATTTGGAGCAATTTTAATTTCATTAGGTAAGCTGTTAATTGATATTTTAATGTTTATGTAAAACTAAATATTTCTTCAATACAGTGAACAAGACGAATGAATTCTGATTATCTCTGCTGTACCCACCCGCCCGCCCATACAGGTACAGCGGAGTTGACCCACCCGCCCGCCCATACACGTACAACGGTGTTGACCCATCCACCCGCCCATACACGTACAGCGGTGTTAACCTACCCACCCACCCGTACAGTGGCAATGTAACTGTGTCCATAGTGCCAGACTTGCACCGAAGAAATATTTTAGAGATCACATAAACTTAAACTTGTACGATCTGGTTAGTTCCTGCCTCTAGCAATGCTCCAAGTAGCCGTGACCCGTTAACTGCTGAACCTTAACCTCTGTTGAACCGCTTTATTTTATGCAAACTACTTGTCAGGCAAAGCGTAGTTGATTAAAGCCTAGCTTCATGATCTGAAGGTTCTTACTTCGATCGTAAACAGAGATCGTATGGATCAGCTGATAACCACCGGCTGTTCATTTGTCATTGGGCTATCAACTAATGCCAATTTTTAGGGAATAGTCGGCCTTAGTTTGTAACAATGACTACAGTCGCTCATTCACACTTATCACTTCCAGTCGAAATCAATATTCGCCCATATCCTGACGATCGGTGTCTTAAGATTAACAAATAAAAACTATTTTGAAGTTGTATTTGGACCTAAAGAATACAGGCCTTAACTAAGCGTTTATTGCTACAAAGTAAGGACAACTGATTTGCAATAAAAATTACTGCAATCATCGTTTCAAATCAAATTATTCACTTAATTAATTAAACTAAAATCCATCATATCACCAACACATTGGTAGAAAATCGTTAAAAATAGTTGCCATGTTTTTTTCAGTTTGAATGATAAAATTTTTTATTTAAGAAAGTTCCTCCTACTCATGTACAAACTGTTCTTGCGTCTTGTAACTGAGACTGAGGCGTTTTATTCACTTAGAAAAACACTTCAATTAAGAAAATAGTGAATAAATATTATTTTATTAGTTATATTTTATCATTGATCATTCTTCGTCACTTCAAAAGTGACGAATTAATGATCTATCAAATTAAATTAAAAGTTTTGAACGTAGATTAAACACTAAAAACCGTCATTGATCACCTACATGAAATACGACGACCTCAATAAAACACTATTAAGGATACAGGTGTACAAAAGGCTGTAATGAAGGACGTTATATAGCTCATTATTGATTACTGTTACTGTTGTGGACGATATGTCCGTTAGAAGAGCTGACGTTGATGGTGGCTGTTTCCTGGAAGAGCCTGTAATACCGGACTGACGGAGATGGTGAGACGTTCAAGTCTTCCATCTGGAGTGCATCGTAGTCGTCCTAGATTCAAACTCAATTGGGATAATGAAAGCAGTTGAAGTTCGTTTCTGAATATATTATAAAGAATATAATTTTCTTACGTATTTGATTTCTATACTATGTACAACAACAAAGGGCGGTTTTTATAAAAAAAAGGACATTCATACAATATCGATATTCTATCGCTAATGACACGTTAGGTCCCATAAAACCATTGCAGGATTAACCGTAGTGACGAAAGTATTAATTTGATAACATGGCAATTCATCGCGGAGACAGATAACTTCCAAACATTTGGCAGTTCATCGTGGAGTCAAAGAACACCCAAACATTTTCCAGTTCATCAAAGAGACACAAAGCAATCACACTTTTGGCAGTTCATTGTGGAGATATACAGCAACCCCCAAAATTTGGCATTTCATAGTGGAGACGGTCAGCATCTAAACATTTGGCAGTTGATTATGGTACTAGACAGTTTCCTAACATTTAGCAGTTCATTGTGGTAAGAATCCAAACATTTGACAGTGATACGTGGAGAAGAACTGCATCCAAACATTTGACAGTTCTACGTGGAGAAGAACTGCATCCAAACACTTGACAGTTCTACGTGGAGAAGAACTGCATCCAAACATTTGACAGTTCATTGTGATGACGTGCAATTTGTCCATTATTACGGCGTTGAGGCGGAAACTATAAAATATATTAAATTATATTATTTCTAGAAACATTATGTACTTGGTACGTGCTTTTAGGTCGTATTAATATAAGCGTCAGGTATTATCAAAAATAATCTTAATATATTCTCGCTCATCACGGAACATTTTTATGAAATTTGAAAGAAAGTTTGCTTTTGTATCACAGAGACCCACTCACTAAGAAAGATACCTAGAAGCACCAGTCTAAAAGGTAGAACAGCCCCTCAACTTTTTATATTTTCCATAAGAGTATCATAGGCATTAATTTAATAATTGATTTCAATCAGATGATAGATAAACATGACACAAAAGCTTTGCTAATTTGATTTTCAATATGAAATGTTTCAGGCCATTTCTACTTACTGTGACATGATTGAAATACTTTGCATTTCCTTAAGTACTTATAGGTTTTCCTAAAGTATACAGCTCTATTATCCGGAAGAACGTAAAAACTGACTTTTTTTATATTGATGTGATGGAGAAAACCACCGGAGGGAAAAGTAAGCAAGCGTTAGAAACCCCCCAACGAAGAAAGGGCTGTTGGCTAGTTTAAAATAAAACGTCAGAAGTAACTCATAACCAATGAGAATTTATTATAAATACGCGTAGAAGCTTTGTATTTCAAGAATACAATTAGAGGCAAATAAAGTTTTTACTGCCTTCTTTTTTACTTTTGCGTAACTGTCAACATCGAAAGCTGATTAAATCATGAAGCAATTACTTACATAACAGTCAACCAGTTCCAAGCATATCAACTCAATTGGCAGTGTAACCTTCTGTTTTATTCCTTCTCTCAAACATGCAATCTCAAGCTGGTTAATTTTATTCTATATCGATATCACGATCATCATAAGTTATTCTATTATTATGGCTACTTTCTTTGCTCCCAGACCACGAAGATGTATCAGATCTCAAAGTCATCCAATCTAAGTTAGGTAATTTTCCCCATTAGGATAATCTGTTTATGGATTCCTCCGGTAATAAGGATGGTCATAACTATATCATATACCTACTTCTCCAGGACAGTTTTTAATCGTGTATGCATTTGCACATTAAAAATATTAAATTAAGTAACAAAATACGAACTTTTTATACGTTCTTTGTATTATGAAAAATTATATATTCCTTCTCTTCTTTTAGTTGTAACATTAAAAGGCAATAAATTATAAATAAACTTATTTATGTTTGGTTTCTGTAACTTAGTGGTCCAGGTGAACCCCAAGGTCAAGATAATGGACAGGTTCTACGTGGTTCACAAGTTGTAAGTGTGGTCCACAGGATACTGGATGGGCTCTACGTGGTTCACAAGCTGTAAGTGAGAGTCCACGGCATACTGGACGGGCTGTACGTTACAAGCTGTAAGTGGGAGTCCACGGGATACTGGACGGGCTGTACGTGTTTTACAAGCTGTAAGTGGGAGTCCTAGGGATACTATCCGGGCTCTACATTTTCAAAATTTTCTTTTTATTACAAGACAGACGAGTTTCTCTTTCTGTTTGTGCATTTTTTTCGATAGGTTTATATTTTTCACATTTTCTTGTAGCTGAAATATAACATTTTTGCAATATATTTATTTAAATAAGTCTAACCGTGATGAAAAGTCAACTGTTCTAAGATTATTAAGAATTGTTCACAGATTTGTTCTGTTGCTGCGTATAAAATATATATTTTTTATAGCATATAAATTTTAGGAACTTAACATATAACAAATAAGGACGATTTCAGGAAATCTTATAAACGTTTAGGTGAAATTTAAAAAAGGTTATCAAACATTTTGGCTGCAGTAATAAATGGCCGAAATATATCCAGGATTGTGGAAACTCACGAAAAAACGTAATCCCTCTTCATGTTGTTTTGGTGTCGCAACAGACCTATTAACAAAACAAAACGAACAGCTTGAACATCATAAAATGGGGATCGTTGCGGTTAGGCCTATTCTTTAAAAACCCGAAGCCAAATATTGATAATTTTCTGTCAATCCATCACATACAAAACTAAAAAAATTATTCGTTGATTTTTTTATTTTTGAAGTTACGTTTTTAATGTTTAATTGTTATTCTATGAAGTCTGTAATCATGTTATGGATACAATAAATAAGAATAAATAGATTACAAGAAAATACACGGGTTTTAATGTTACCACTCCGAACTTAGCATCGATGTAAATGTTCATTGTTAGATCTAACCTTCACTTTTTGACGTCTCGGATTTTACGGGACCGTTCCTTATTTTGTTGTCACGATTTGTCCCACGTCCCCGCTTTCTTGATCCCGGAAATTACTTGTCCCGTATTTTATAAATCTAAACAGGAATCACAGTACATTTTAAATAGTTAATTTTAGGACGAGAAAAAGATTATTTTCAAGCCAAATATACCTCCAAAATGCGGTTCTTAAGCAGAAAAATAAAACTTTTGACTTTTCCTCCGCTATATTTTCTCTCGTAGTATTATCATATTCTATATTTGACAACCCTGGGACCAACAAAACTAGTAAAAATTTTGAAAGTGGTCTACGAGAACCAAAGTTTCTAGTAGAGATAACCTCCATTATCCAATCTAGTGATTTATCAATGAAACAAAAAAGAAAGGAGATCTTGTGGCATCTACGTGGTACGGGATAACGCTACCTGTTCTAACGCCAACCGTAAGCGATGAACATCGGTTGGTACAAGGGTATGGAGATCTTGTGGCATCGACGTGGTACGGGGTCACGCTACCTGTCCTGACGCCAGCCGTAAGAGATAAACATCGATTGATGCAAGGGTACGGAGATCTTGTGGCATCTACGTGGTACGGGGGTCATGCTTCCTACCCTGACGCCAGCCGTAAGCGATAAACATCGACTGATGCAAGGGTATGGAGATCTTGTGGCATCGACGTAGTACAGGGTCACGCTACCTGTCCTGACGCCAGCCGTAAGCGATGAACATCGATTGGTGCAAGGGTATGGAGGTCTTGTGGCATCGACGTAGTACAGGGTCACGCTACCTGTCCTGACGCCAGCCGTAAGTGATGAACATCGATTGGTGCAAGGGTATGGAGATCTTGTGGCATCGACGTGGTACGGGGTCACGCTACCTGTCCTAACGCCAGCCGTAAGCGATAAACATCGATTGATGCAAGGGTATATCCGTTTGTTAGATATCAAACTATATTGGAAGACAAGATATGCAAATAGCCACAATTTTTATGTTCTCTGTAAGAGATATGATTATATTTGCTTTGCATGTAAAAAAAGCGGTATAGCCATCTCGATCACTTGTCATAAAGCCTCCCTAGTAAGTCATAGATATGATTTAGTAGTGTTCTTATCATTATTATTTTTTTATTCAAAGTTCGGTACAAAAGTCTCTGTAGGGTACATACCTCAAAGCGCTTTTATTTCATACTATGCGAACTTCCGGTACAAATAAATCGTCTATTAATTCATATCCGCATCGATATTGGGAAATTTGAGTCATTCGACGTAGGACTGATGATACGAGAACCCGTAATTCATCCACATTCGTTACATTACAATTTATAAAATTCGGCAGTTTCAATTTATCGAACAGAGAACAGCAACCATCAGGAAGTAAGTACTCCAAAGTATAGTTCTCGGTTTTGTCAATCAAAGACAACTTTTTCTCTTGTCTTCAAAAACACAAAAAGAAAAATTACATTCATGTCGGGATCTTAATCCGATAAGAACACGACTCTCACGTGATTGAATGAGCTGTTCACCACGAAGTCCTCAATAGGAACAAATAAAGCAAATCCCCACATGATGACACTTTTGGTAAGGATGGACTTACATTCACTTACGTTATTACATTACAGAAATGCTAACCGTAATATGCCATGCGAAAAATCCTGTGGCCGTAAGAACATTGCCTGTACAGTAGCCTACTTGTAAAAGTGACGTAACAATTTATTTTCAATGAAGTAGTTTTGATTCAATAAAACTACTTCAGTATTTTTAAGTTACCCATTGTTTGATGTTGAGATTTCATACATAGTTTGACATTTGTTTATGTCAATGACTTTAAGAAATTCCGAAATGGTTGAAGATCCATCAGAGATTATTTTATTCGTTAATCTCATTTCCTACTTATGAGATAACCAAATATATCCAAGGAGTATAACTATCCTTTATTTTTACAAATATAAACACGATAGTTACTTTCAAACGAAAATGTGGCATACGAAATGATATGGAACCTAATTACACCACTACATCTATAGTTTTTAGACATAACAAGTCAGAAGATGCATTTTATCTCACAGTATTAATGTACGGTTATACTAAACGTGATCTTGTACCTATCAGATAAAAATGGCGGGAGTTCATGGAATATACAATAAAATGGAAGATTGTAAACTGGAGAAGACCGGTGATTCACAGATTTCCCGATGTCTAACTGACCTGGTTTCCTCATGGTGAGCCGGGCACACCAGCGCAGTACCCTGGCCAGAGGAGAACCTGTGCCGTTACGCTTGGAGACAGGAGCTGGGCGACATGTCTTGCCGGTGAACAGAAACGCCGACACGGGCGACATAGAACTAAGCCATGACACATGTGCTGCACTGCGCGCGGACGGTCGGTCTACACCGCGACACTGCTGAGGAGCGACTGGACCGTACACACGCCCCCTCACCGCTGGCCTCCAACACCGACTTTCTACCCGTGACGTCATCCCCAGTCAACCGCTCTATGTACACGTACCATTCATACACAAGACAAAATTGTTGTTCTAATCAAATCTAAACAGTAACTGTTTACTTAATTTTCAAAACGACCTTCTCTCAATGGAATAAAGAGTACGGTCAAGATAGGGCCAACCAACTCGTTATCAACATCTACTACGAAAGAATGGGAGGAATTACAAACAGAGAAAGGCTTATTAATTAACTATCCAAGAACATCAAACTTGCTTTTAATATCGAAAAAGGTTCCAATTTTCATAATCATCCTTGCTATAAATAATGTACTACTGAAAAATCTATATTATGCAATGCAGAATACCAGTGGCGTAGGTACGCACGAGCTGCCACTGCAGTATATATAAAACCTGTCACCACAGGCCATTAAACAATTGGTAAAGACTATAAGTTGCTAAAATTATAAAAATTGTTATTAATAAATAGTAATTAAAAAGTATAACAATTTGTAAGAAAAAAAATGACATTATAATACACTGTTTCAAATGAGTGTTACAACTATTACATTTTAATTTGTACATTTTACATATGTACTATTTATACCTTATGTAATTTCACCTAGTGTTTTTAGGCTTGGCATCTGTTGCGGCGTATGTATACCTCAAATGTATACGTGTCAACCCTTGGAAAATTCTTATTTCTGCCCCAGAGGCTCCTAGACTTACCGCGCTTCACGACGAGGCTGCGCAGTAAACTGTGACATGGGCGAAATCAGCTCATTTTGTTTATTCTATTGAATACTGGTACCTAAATCTACCTATTGCATGGAAGCATTCAGCTAAACAGTAAGCAAGTTATTTATGGTTTATCAGCTAGAATTGTAATTTCGGGAATTAGAACAGTATTTTTGTGTTCATTTTTGCCACTTAGCATATGTGACATCATGGGAAGTGCGCGTGATACCTACCTTCTTCTTTCATGTACCTTAGTTTTCGTGTGTGTTGCTATAGTTACTTAGCAGTATAATGTAATTTATTATTCATTTTGCAGAATAAGTTTAATCCTTATAAAATCAGCGTCGTTTGCCTCAACTATTGTGTTATCCACTTCTAGCTGAAAAAACAATATGGAAACATTATCAACTTATAGAAGAAAGTGGGGTATCAAACTATAGGTATTTATCTCCTAAATCACATTATACCACTACATTTTGAAGAAACAACATTTAAAGGCTCTGGCCCCCTCCCCCCAAGTAAAAAAATATGCTCAAAACCCCAAAATTGGGTAATGTTAAGTTCCACAAAACAACGAAACAAAATTGTATTAGTAACCTACGAGGTAGAGCAACAACAAACGATCCTCAGGATCCTCTGGAAGATATGGATTCCACCTCTTCAGTTTGCATAATTCAACTGAGCGAAGCTCGGTCTCCCAGTATTGTCAATTAAATATAACTGATCTAAATAAACTGTAAATGTATCTAATCTACAGTATTTGTATCAACTCGTTAGAAGCACACGGCTGAGGTGCTATGCAAGATTGACTGCCGAGGGGTGATGGCTCGAACCCACCCCCACCCCTACAGTTAAAACCAGTTGTACATAATAATTTTGATAATTTATTTTTCCAGAAATAACATACCATACAAAATAAATCAATACAAATGTATCCAATCACAAAACATTATCTAAATAACAGAAACATAAAGTAGATTTACATAAACAGTTTATAACAAATTAATATTGCATTGCTCAGGCTTATCATTAACTGCTACTTAAAAATGCATTTAACAAAATAGAATAATCAACATAAAAGAAAAGAAGGTGTGTGTACAAATTTAAAAGTTAGCAAATTTAATATGTAATACAATTTTGATCACAATATGTGCTTTTGTTGCTTTTAGAAAATGTTATCTCCAAGGCATAGCCTGTTTGGAGAAAAGTTATGTTGTTAAATAAATTTATTGGCAGTCAGTTTCACAAAAAGTTAGCTATTTTATTTACATAATAGTATAAACAAAAATAGTAACTCCCAATAAGTACAAAGTAAAGTAATATTCTAAATAAAAATACGAAAAACAAATAAATAAGTAACAAAACCTAGATTGAACAATCCATGAGTACTGAACAAAACCAAATAGAATTTACATTCCCTTAATTGTTTACAAAAACTTAAGTTAAATTTTATTATTATTTTTTTAAGTTCAAAAAAATCACTAGAAACTAGTTAATAACAAACTTAAATTTCTCTATTCACTATGAACACCTCCACATACACACACTTAAATACACATATACAACTACACATACATACATATTCAAATAATCACACATAAAACAAAACATACAAATACAAGAATATATACTTTGAAACCTTATGAATTAAATTAAACTGTTATTTAACACTAGAAAATTACCTACATGTATAAATAAACGATGAGCATCCTCAACCATACGTAGCCAAAATCTTAATTTTTGTGAATATAATTTGAAAGTCTTTGCTGTTTTAATGTAAAGTGGTAGTTTGTTGAAGAACAATGGAGCCAAATATTTGTATGTTTTAGTAAAAACTTTTTTGCTGGGTGAGGTACTGCTACATCGCCAGCGTTTCTTAGTTTTGTTTTGCAAGTATTGATTATGTTGTTGTTTTTACTTCTAAAAATAAATATCTTTAGAACTTTCTAAATAAATGGGTTTCTCATTGAACATTATTAGTTAGGTTTCTCAACAAACATTAAAACTATCTCCTTCCTGCATCTGTCAATTACCATTAAGAGTCTGCAGAGGAAGTCGCCATAACAGATTTATGCTCCATAAGAGCAATGTTAAATGTGGTACAGTACTGGGCCTTTGCGATTTATCATAAAATGATAATTTTACATAGGCCTAATTTGAAAGAGCATAAACTTTACTAGTAAATCCACCTTTAAAATATTTTACTGTTCAAAACTAATACACTGATAAAACTCACTATTTTTTTTATTTCATCACAGTTCAATATTATTTTATAATTAAAATGTGAATCTGCTAGTGACTTTAAAAGTCTTTCAAGCGATGTAAATTTATTTTTTCTAACAAATATTTAAGTTTAAGTGCTATAATAAATTTGTAAAATCTAAAACAGTGTACACTTAAGATTGGTTGTTACAGTAATTAGGATTGTGACAATTTATATTTTTGGAAACAACACCCAAAGAGTGAGGTGCTCCCATTTAAAATGTGTTCAGCAAGCCCCTTAACAATAAAGAAAATTGAGGGAAACTTGGAACCAACTATTAAACTCCCATTCCTCACATTAACAATACTAACCCAGATCCTAATGAACCAGATAAAAACAAAATTCTCTCATAATGTTTTCTTTTTGAATGAGCTCAGCAACAGTCAAAAAACAAAGCCAAAGCCAGTTTTATGAGAAATCTCTGTTGAGAACAAATTCTAAACTTAAAAGTTATTTTTAGACTTTGAACTATACAATACAGATACTATTTATACATTTGTTGATTTTATAAAGGCATAAGATTACATGAACATTACCATAAGCTCTCTTCTATAAATAAAATAAACAAGGCCTACACCTAAAAACTCTTGCATCTATAAGAAAAATAATAATAAATACTAATCAAAAATAAAATGTACAGGGAAAACGTCTTTCCCATGCCCATTTAACTGAGTTTTAGAAAATTAATCCAGGAATGGTGAAACCAAAAATAGAAAATAACATGGACCAACCCATCAAACTAGGTATAAGCTAAGTGGATTGCTTAATTTTTTTCCTGATAATCTAGCTATTTTAACGTTAACACATCTCCACTGCTTAAAAAAAATATTAAATCTTGAAATAAATAGCAGAACAAATCATTTGAAGCCATGTAAAAGTATGTTGTGACATCCTTTCTATTCATAAATATTCCCATTTAGTTTTTTACTAAATAATTGATAACTGTATGATAACTCAACCGACTGAGTTGGAAATTTGTACATATTACTTATCCATAAAAGGATTGGTGTCACTAAAAATATTCAACTCCCCACTGCATTCTGTTTCAAAATGGCGATAATATTTTTTATTTTAATTGAAATAACTAAAAAAACATATATTTAAAACAAATGTATTAAGGATAATTTTGTTTTAGTCTGTTAAATGTCCTGTCCAGCGGTGTAATGTTCAAAATATTCTTTTAATTTATTTAACTTTTATTTTTTTAAAACTTTCAGTTTTCTCAACTAAAGATGAAGTACGTTTTTCTGTAGCTGCAAGCCAAAATGCCTTTGTTGCTAATCTCTTAAAGCAGTGCTGTCCAACTGGCGGCCCGCATCCGGTCCGAGGCACTGTTTAGTGCGGCCCGTGTTACTCGCCATGCATCGAGGGAATTTTTGTTCCGAAAGCTACCTGCCTGCATCACTGAGTGACACCGACCGGCGAGTGGCGGGTGACCTACGAGCTGTCTGTCTAGGCCAACTCTCTAGTCTGTCACGTGTTGTCTTCTTATACTTATAGATTGTTGTTTATTAGTATATTAACAGTATATTAGTGTTTAGCTTGCTAGTTAATTCTTTATTTTTGAAAGTGAGGTTGAGTGGAATTCGTCGTAATGAGTAAGAAACGGAAGATTGATCAAGAAAATCGTGATTTCCAAGATCGTTGGCAATTAGAATATTTGTTTACTAACAGCAAGAACGGCCCTCAGTGCTTGGTGTGTTCTCAAGTGATTGCTGTCATCAAAAAATACAACATTAAAAGACATTACCAAACACATCACGAACAGAGGTATCGCAAATATACAGGTGATGCTAGAAGTACTATTTTGCATGATCTTAAGGGGAAGCTATTTAAACAAAAACAATTATTTTCTGCTGTCACTACTAAACAAAGTTCAGCTCTTAAAGCCTCTATTCTTGTGTCTAATGAATTAGCAAAAGAAAAAAACCATTTTCAGACGGAGAACTAATTAAGAAATGTGCTATTTTAATGGCTGAAGCTTTTAATGATGACAAATGTGCAAAAGATTTTGCAAGTGTCCCTTTGTCTCATCAAACAGTTGCTCGTCGGGTTTCTGAGATCGGAATACAAATAACTAATGACATTGAAGAGCTAGTTAATAAATGTAAATATTTTTCCATTGCATTGGACGAGAGTACAGACATTTCTGACACTAGTCAACTATTGATATTTATTCGTACAGTTGATGCTGATTTTAACTGTAATGAAGAACTTTTTAAATTGGTCTCTTTACACGGAACAACAAAAGGAGCCAATATTTATGAGGATGTAAAACGTACAATTGAAAATGTTGGAGGTTTTGAGAAATGTACTTCCATTGCCACTGATGGAGCTAAAAGTATGGTGGGTGGAAATATAGGTCTTGCTGGACTTCTAAAAAAAGATGGAACACAATAAAAAATGTTATATTGCATTATTCATCACGAAGCTCTCTGTGGTATATCTATCCGAGACAGTGAAGTAATGATTACTGTTACAAAATTAATCAATTTAATCAGAGGTGGTAACAGGGCTCTTTCACACAGAAATTTTAAAGTGTTTTTAGAAGGAATTGAATCAGAAACTGATGATTTGCTTTTGTATTCAAATGTTCGATGGCTAAGTACTGGTAAAAGCTTGAAGAGATTTTTTGACTTAAGAAAATAAATAAAGGATTATCTTTCAGAATTAAAATCTGACTGTAATTTAATAAATATAATGTCTGATCCTTTGTTTTTGAGCACGCTTGCTTTTATGAGTGATATTATTCAGTATTTGAATGAACTGAATCAAAAACTTCAAGGTAGAGATCATGATGTTAGTCAACTGTATAGTTTCATATCAGGGTTCAGGAATAAATTAAAAATGCTAAAAATGAACCTAGACAAAAATGAGCTTACACATTTTAAATGCTGTGGAGAAGTAAAGCTTCAACTACAAAGACTGGCTCATAATTAAATTTTAATGAAAGCCTCATCATTATGGACAAGCTTATTGAAAATTTCAATTCGAGATTTCAACAGTTTGATGAGCTTAAATCCAGTTTCAGACTGCTTGATTCTCCTCTTACAATCGATATTGACACTGTAGAACCAAAATACCAAATGGAACTCTGTGACCTCCAAGCAGACGAGTTATTTTCTTCTTCCTCAGTAACTGGAATGGAACTATTCAAAATTCTTCCTAGTGATAAATACCCAAACTTACGAGACTTTGGTATGAAAATGAAATCTATGTTTGGCAGTACATACTTATGTGAGAAGGCTTTTTCTGACATGAAGTACATAAAGTCTAAGTACAGGAACTGCCTTACAGACAGCCAGCTTGAACATATATTGGTTATTTCCACAACCGCTATCCATACAGACCTTGATAAGATGGTTTCAGAACATGCTAACCGCAATGTTCACATTAACTAAAAAAGTTAATTTATTAACCTTGTACTTATATATCAATAATCCATGTATTCTCTAACATTAAAGGTTTGCTATTATATTTTATGAGTACATTTTAATATTTTTACCACAAATTTACCTCAAACTCATTATAGAAACTTATATTTAAAACTACAAATGTTAACAAAACTCATTAAACAACATATGTTAAGAATAAATTCATTTTGATTCTATAAAAATGAATAATTATGAATTTTGTATTTAAAATAATAAGAAAGTATTGATTTTTTTATTATAATAATAATATTAAGAAATAATAAGAAAAGTCTGGCCCGGCAGGTTTTTCTTAGAAACAATCTGGCCCGTTATTAAGATTAAGTTGGACAGCACTGTCCTAAAGAAAGGCTGACAATTTAATGTGAAGCCGAAATTATATATGAATATGACAAAGTGGCTTTTATTCAAGTTATTTGACTCTAATGAGGAATTTCCAGAATCACTATCAGCTGGCTACAATCCGAGCTGTCAACATTTTATGAATAGGGAATTTGAAAATTAGTTCATAGATATGAGTAATGCTTGAAACAAAATGGTTACCATTTTGAAAAATAGTACAAATATTTAGTATTCAAAATTAATAAATTAATTTTCCATTGACCTATATATCAAAATTATTTTTTTTTAATAGCTTACTAGAGATATATTTATAGACAGCCCTAATAATAACAATCTTTCACAAATAGTAATGCCAAAATTTGTGTCTTTATAATAAAAATTTGAAACCACTGCTAGAGGTTTAGCCAGAAATACTTAACACTTTGAGATGGAGTTATGTCATAAATAACCCAACAATCAAATGTTTAATCAAACAAATTATTAATATTAAGGTTTCATTGTTTTATTAAATATGAATAAGATAAAAGAATGATTTAAGTTTTAAATTAATAAACATTATTCAACACTGAGATTAAAAACAATCAAATTCACCTTTATATTCTTACTTTATACACAGATTAGAAGTTTTAAAGTTTCATTGCCATGAAGTCTTGGTCTGAAGATCTTTCAAGCTTTGCCTTTAAATATAAGAACTATAAATAATTATAAACTAAAATTCAAGAGTGAGCTGCAAAAATGTTTAATTCACAAATGCTTTTAGAGAATTGAAGAGTTTTTAGAACATAATGGATAATATCCCAATCCTAACCCTTCAACCCTTTTCCTCCACAAGGGAATTTTTTACCAGCAGAAGCTCTGAAGAGACCCAAGATCCAAGTCCAATACTCTATCAGGAACTATTTGTATTTCTCAGTGTATAGATAAATATACTAAGCCGTTGAGTTGACTTCCAGATGTTTTTCAGCTCAGATTTAATTTCAAGTGTTCAAGAATTGAAAACGATCTCTCTGCCTTAGCTATGTTATTGGTAAAGTAGTTGTTATTTCCAATGCCCTAAAAACATCTACTGATGACATTTATTTAGAAGATACAATGGTTGATCTTAAGGTTGACCAGAATTGTGATTTTTTTAAAATCTACATTTTTCTAGGAAAAACTAAATTTACTACGAAGAAACGAAGGCATAGGAAATGGCAAGATTCAAATTCATTTATTCCCAAACAACACAAGATAAATATATAATACACTTGATTGCATACACATTGTCAAAATTACCTTTGGGCTACAAATTAAGAGTCTCCTAATATACATAATCTAATATGCATACAACATGATAAGACACTATAAAAATATATTATAACAAGACAATCCATAATCTATTTCACATAACCTAAGATAACAAAATTACATACAAATTACCAATAAAAAATAAACATGAATAAATTTAAATTTAACAATATAACATTTTTTAAACATATCATGATTTAAAAACTTGTCAATACTACAAAACAATTGTTAGTAGAGGCCTTATTTTAGCTTTGAAATCAATATTATTTAAAACATAACATTTTATTAATTTGATCATATAACAATAAATCTAATTGAAAGGTTAACATTGTTATGCCTTTTCACTCTCTACCCTCACAGCAATTGAAACCTTGCTGTTTGTAGGCAGGTCGCTAAACAACCGCGACCGTAGCACTACTGCTCTAGTATGTTAAAGTACACCTGATGAGGTTTTGAGCATTTTAGCTCTGAGACCGAAACAGATGATGACTTTAATAATAATAATATAATAATATGAATTTAAATAGTAAAGGGGAGTGACCTTTATTTACATTGGAAGGTGATCGCACCACTAGGGTGATGTTCCTGATGTAAACCCCAAGAACGTTTTGCATTTGATACACTCCACAAACCCATTTTCAAATTGAAATTATTAATCAGATGCAAAGCTATTGCTCGCACCTTAATGCTTTAACAATACAAAATTAATAATTGGAAAAGTTGTTAATAGCAGGGTGTGTAGTGTCAGCCGGATGGCGAACATTCAGTGCCAATCCTGGATGTATTACGATCACATGTCATCATCGTGCTAACCAAAGTAGTTAAGCACTTTAATACAGTTGCACGTTTAGGCTTTTACACAATTCGTGTATCGACATTCCGTCTAACCGGCGATCGAGCGAGTTCCCACAACTCGTGGTTGATAGCTGCAATGATAATCAGCATTTGCTCACTGATCAACCAACCGGATACGCGTAATTAGTGAGGGGATATCACTAGCGCTATTTTACAGGTTCATTATTTTTGAAAGGTTGGTGAGGGTCTTACCCTATGCCAATTCTCCAATTAATTAAAATTCCAAAACCGGACTCCAGCCTCCCCGAGCACTAGAGCTGTCGCACGTTACGGCTCGTGTGTTGACGGCCTTTTGCAACGGCGTGGTTCGGAAATTCTAAATTGATTGTGCCTGCGCTAAGTGAAATACGACCGACCCATCTTTCAGGGCGGAAGTGTGCATACTGTTGTTTCGACTTTATTTTAGTCTCTTCAGATGTAGATAGGCACGAAGCCACTACATGACAACAATAAATAAGTAATCCAATGTGGAATTACCAGTCGGGCACGGAGGTAGAGAAATTTGCCAATATCCGTTTTCACAAACACCAATTCGGTGCGCCCTATTTCTAAATTACATGAATGAGACTTTTAATTATATATTTTATCCTCATCTTGTTTTATCTAAATTTGATTAACATACTAGAGCAGTAGTGCTACGGTCGCGGTTGTTTAGCGACCTGCCTACAAACAGCAAGGTTTCAATTGCTGTGAGGGTAGAGAGTGAAAAGGCATAACAATGTTAACCTTTCAATAATTAACAACCTCTCTAAATAATATCAAATACCACGGTCATAATAAATCTAAGGTACACAACACATACTAAATTGAGACAAATTATAAGGCTTAAACTTAAAAAGCTACAATACAGCATGACTTGAGCAATGTGCATATAAAGCTTCATGACAGATGTTCTTGATTATTGTAGCACAACCAGTTTACTGCCTGCTCATAGCCAAAGCCCCTTTGTGACTTGGAACTTCAAGAAAGAAACATTTACAAGGAGAGTTTCAAGCTCTTGAAGTAGTTACTCATAAACAGATACGAATTTAAGAAATTATCCACTTAAATTAACCTTGCCACAATTTTTTGTGTTTGTATACCTAGTGTAAACTCAGTGTAAACTGCTCAATACCACTAAGATGTGTGGTTTCAGTAGCTAGTACAATAAAGCTTTCTGAAGCATTAATTTTATTTATAATTTTAGTTAAGGTGAGATTGCCAAAAGTATCAAACATTTAATTTTCCTGGGTCAAGGTTAAAAGTATTTTAGTGGTTTTCCATCACCACTTTTAATTTTATAAAAGTGCAAGGCCTAAAAGTTCCATCATTATTTACACAAGCATCACTTTCATGATTGTCTTCTCACTTTATTGGTTTGGGCGTCATATTTTTTGTTATTCTTCTTGTTTCTTTTTAGGACCCATAAAGCAGTTTCTTGTTTGCCACAATAGGTAATAGATTTTTTTTCTATTTTGCAGTGCCACTTCTTTTCTTCCTTGGTCTATTTGGGAGCAGAAGTCATCTGCTTTACCCTCATACTCATGTAAAAGTATTGGGCCCACAACATTTCAGCATCCACTTTTTTCAAATTTCACGTTTATCATTTTCAGGGGAAATTTAAAGATGATATCTTGTTAAAGTAGTGTTTCTCGCTGAGTGAAAGGTTTTTTTTCAAGAAGCTTCCTATATCATAATTAAACTGAAAATCACTTATGTCTGAACATTAAACTATACTAGCAGAGCTGGTTTCTTTGGTTAAGGGGTTTGGTGCAGAAAATGTAACATCTCCTTAGTTTCCTTCCAAAAATGGAGATTAGAACATTTTACCCATCAGCAGCCAGGAAGTGTATTAGACAATGTAGATCAGTCAAAATATAGTCCTCTGTATTCAGAAGAAAAAAAAAACAGTCACTTAATATTTTATTTTGTAGGCTTAAGCGGCCGGTGTCATTACTAATAACAATTCTGGAAACGACTGTGTCAAGGTGTTATCTAAAATATTTACATCACCAAACGTTTCGCCCATACTGTAAAGCGGTATCCTCAGCGGTATCTCTGAATGTTAATGATCTGCTAAGCTGATTTATAGAACTGAATAATTATTAAAAACAGAAAGACACACACACATTACTATGTACTTAAAATGTACAACATACCATTTCATAATGCAGGGTCCATAAATAGTTTACTTGTCCATGTACTTTAAGGAACCTTAAACTTTATTCCAATTTACTGTTAGTTGGTACTTATATCATTGCATTGACTTTCTATTATAACAGACACTACAATCATAGGGGGCAAGCAAAAGCAAGGTATGTTTCAGATTTTCTTGTAGTTCTTTAAGCCGTCACAAGGTGTACTGACGTTGTCTGTCTCCCTTCTCATCCATTCCTCACTCACTCATACGTCACTCACCCATTCCTTCCTCGGACCTTGTCGCTGGCGTTGTGTTCTTGAAGGACTGGTCTGCCTGCTCGACAGTTTATGCATTTGTAATCGTTTCTGTCGCTGCTCTTCAGTGATACCAAACACTACTTGCCAAAAATTCCAAAACCAAAATTCAATCAAATCCCTAGTCTATTGTTGTAATCTAGAATATTACCAGAACAATCCCAGAAAATAATGTGTTAATGTGTATGCAGATGAGGGTATCATGCATATCGTAACTAATTGATGGTCTGATTTTAAGAAATTTGGCATGTATAATAGGTGTATTTAACTTATATAATATACAGTAGTTCTGTAACACATTTTAAATTTAATTACATTGAATTAATTCTCTATTAAACATTTAAAATCCTATTTTTAACTGGATCTTAAATTATAACTATTTTTGAATAATCGTCAAATGATAATTTAAAAATGTACATTTAACAAACAAATTTAAACGTTTAACTATTTAAAAATTTTAGGTAAAAACAATAAATGGAGTTCCAAATATTTTCTTAAATTTATTTTTTATGTCCAACATTTGGTAAAGGTTGTACAAGGCCCCTGGTGTAACTTTATTTAAGAAGACGAAAACGTTCAGAACAGAGCGCAACAAATAATATACACTTGTAACAACACATTTTGAGTTAGTGAGTTCCCTAACAGAGTATGATTTTACTTCTACCAAAAACATAAAAAGGATAACCATTTTAATCGTAAAAATCAAACTTGTTGGGTAGTTAAAATACAGATCCTTCTAATTAATGCCAAAGAAATAGTGCTCCCATTAAATACCCTAATTGTCCATTCATATGTTATGACTCATCTGCAGCACAAAAAACAATTATTACAGAAAATCCGTACAATAACAAATTATACCAGATGCATTAGAAGTGTAGTTAAAGGTCACACAATAAGTAGATCACCTGTTGGATATTTTATCATATAATATTAACATTTTGTAGGAATTTTGTAATTCTTTACATTAACACCATTCATATTATTAAAATTGTTACAATGTTAAGGTCAATTTTTCCTATATGTTACTTGACCTCCTAATAAACTTAACTTTATTTTGAATTTTTTTTGTGATAAGTAAGTTTAAGTGTTATACGAGGTATAGTCAAAAATGTACCAGAATTGGTGGAAATATATTTATTGGACGAAGATACTTATAAACCTATATGTCTTCAAAATAATCTTCTCCTACAACAACGGACTCCTCCCAACAATCATACAGTTGTTAAAAAACGTCGACACTTGTATTTTTAAACGTATTTAAATTATTTTGTCACATATTTCTAACAACTCCAGCACCTGTGAATCGTTTTCTATTTATCGATATTTTCATAGTGTGAACAGGAAATAATCAGCTGACATGAGGTCAGGAGAGTAGGGAGGATGTTCTAGCATGGTAACACAGAGCTTGACTAGACAGATACGTACTAACAGGAATCTATGTGCAGGAGTATTGTCATGCAGCAAAATCCAATTGTTTTCTGCCCATTTTTCAGGCCATTTCCTCCTAATGGCATTTTGTAAGCTCCTAAGAATTTTTGTGAGGACACTGCCATGTGATAAATTTACTTCATATGCGATTCCAACAATCACCATTCTTCTGTTTGCATGGACAGTTTGCCAAACTCGCTCAATGTTGCAGTTGAAAGACATCCACCACGAGAGTCATCTTCAGTGTTTATGCAACCTTCACGACATTCCTAAAATTTGTGACATGACTTGGCTTTTATTCGTCGCCTCAACTCTGTATCTTTAAATTAATATTTCTTGTGTCTCAGAACTTTTGAAACAAAACACAAAATTTAATATTTTTTCACTGTTCATTATATCATTTTTCAAAAAGCGACAATGTAAACACACGAAAAGCACTTTCCAGCGGATCAATGACGGCTGAGCGATACTCACGCTACCGATATCCCTTCTCCAAGAAAAGTACCATCTGCTACACAACAAAATTCCCACCAGCAACCATGCTGTGTGTTTCTGGACATCGATTCAGGGAACTTTTTGACTGTACCTTGTATTATTCCAACGTTATTATATTTTTAAGTATTTATTTACGCTTCATGTTGTTTTATTTTCCTGTATTCTAATTTACTTATTTATTCATTTCATACATTTACACCATTTTAATTATATAATAAAGTTTGAATTAATTAAGATGATACAAATAATTTCTTTTATAATTATTAAATGAGGCATACAGTTCATTAACCATAGAACTTGAAGAGTTCCCTTTTAAAAGTGACCTCAGACATGGCGAAGAAATCAACATGATCAGGTTCGTGGAGACGCCTCAATATTTCCCAGGCGATGGAGACGTGGTATTGAGCTGTGGTAAAAATATAGTGTTTGATAATATTTTCTCTCAAACATATGCTTAGTTCTAGACAATCTTGAGCAGCAAAAATCTATTATTCCAATTAGGTCAGGGGAATCCACCGTAGCTGTGACAATCTTTTTGAGAAGAAGTAAGTCATTGACCTTGCGCCTGGTGTTCAGAGATTGAAGACCAAAATGACGGCTGATGACCAAAAGGGAACCTCCGAATATCGAAAGCCAAGCTGCATTTCAAGAATTAAAAAAAAATTTTTCTGTATTCCCTCAAGAGAATCTTTATGTCCCACTTGATATGGTGAATAGTACCCTAAGATAGGACGTACATGTTGAACATACAGTGTTCTAGTGCTTCGGGGAAAATCCGTCCTTTTGTATAATCTAAGTTAACTGATTTATCTTTTAATCAATCTTCAAATTTAAAAAATTAAATGACATATTGCCAAAATAAAAACTAGTACACAAAACAAAATTACTCATATGTACAAATTTATTTTAATCAATATAATTAATCAATGGAATATAAATTATGCAAAAAACTAAAGTCTATCAAAACTAGGACAGAACAATTATTAAAAGATTAATTAATTATTGAAACAATAATATATATTTCAATACGGTTCAAGTTGTAATTAGTCATAATATTAATAATCATACCAATTTATATTAGGTAAAAATTATTGGTTTGAAAATAATTCCTTAAATTATAAATTGCTTTTTTAGCCCCACTTTCAGTAGTTTATAAAGGCCCTTGTTGCTATTTAAAAAAAAGTACTAATGTTGAAAAAAATGCTAAACACTTGAACATTTCCCACACACTCCATCCACAACAACAGCCCGAACCTGAATGCTGAGATCCACCAGATACTGAAGAAATACAAGACAATATCAAGAAACTCAAAAATGGGAAAACGCCAGGAGAGGAAGGCATCACTGCAGAATTACTGAAAAACCTCAATCACCAAGTGAAATCACTCAAATTATTCAGGAAATTTAGCAAACAGGGAAACGCTCTAATGATTGGAAACGTGCACTTATTGAACCTCTACATAAAAATGGCGATAAATCCAAAGTAAAAAATTACAGAAGAATTTTATTACTCCTTGTATCTTACTGTCTCGATCTGCCTACTGAACGCTAGAACTGTTCAATAAATAGGCAGACGGTTTTTGCCTACTGATAGGATTCTAATCAAATCCTATGAGGGATTAGATTAGAATCCCTCATAGGAGAGTATCAAGCAGGCTTCTATCTACACTGATCTGGCATAGAACTAATCTTCAACCTAAAATACAGATTGAAAATATGTGCTAAACAAAGACCAACCTTCCATACACACATTCATCGTATTCAAGAAAGCTTATGACTGTGTAGACCGACAATATCTCTTTAACATACTAAATGAAAACTTCTTAATCCAAAAACCCAACAACTCATACATCAGATAATCATGAACACAACCTCAAAAATAAAATTCATTGCAGACATATATTCCAACCATTCCCCATCAACACTGGTGTATGATTAGGAGGTGTACTAATGTGACAAGGGCTCCACACTGGGACATTTTTTCAGAGAGTGAAATAAATCTGATTCAGTGTACGGTGGGATAGGGTTGTCAGTGTTTGATCTAGTTCCCACGCACATGCCGTTAAGGGGATGTGAGGGAAAAGTGGTGTCAGTCACACTACTTCACAAGCCTAATTAATATCCGAGTTGACCGGTAGGGGCGTATGAATCTGTCAGAATAAGCATGTTACTAATGATTTCTACAAAGTTGCTCTGCCTCTGATTTTTACCATCTTCAATTTTCTGGCTGAAATGAGACTCTCTAGAATAATAAATAGGTCTAGTGTTATAAGATGTAACATACTCCAGTAAATGAATTTTTAATTTCGTGTTTGTTAAAATCACTAAACAACTTAATTATGTTAATTATACAATTTTTCAAAAAAAATATATTTCAATTTTACAAAGTATTGAATACAGTAGAACCCCGCAAATCCGAACCCCACAAATCTGAATTTTCGGCAAATCCGAACTGACGGGGATCGGAAACTTTTTTTTTAACAAGTTAAAATACTGTATTCAGTAAATTTGGAGTCGCAAAAACGGGAATGAAATAACAGACAAAAACGTAAAAACATAATTTTAATTTACAAAAACACCTTCAACATCGTTAACATGGTTTATAATTGAACTTGAAATACAGTGAAGTACAGAATGAATACATGAATACAACGATAGATAAAATACAGTATAAAAATATAAAAGATTAAGGAGTGTTCTTGAAGAACTCTGTAACTTTCTTCTGACGCATAGATGTGTAGCGACTAGAAGCGGCAATGTTAAGCCATCTACGCATAAACATTACGTCAGCTGGTAACGCAGCAGGGCTCTGTTCCACATATTGTAGAGCCACATCCAGGGCTTTAGTGGCATCTGCGTGTGACACTCGATCTGGTTGGGAAATTTCTTCCTCGCTTTTTTCGTCTTCATTAGGGCTTTGAGGTTGAACCAAATTTACGATTTCCTCATCATTGTATTCTTGGTGGCCATTATCGTCAACACCAATCCATTCTATGACATCATTTTCTCCAGCTTCTTCACATCCTGGAAGTTTTTGAACGACATCTAGGAGGTCATTTTGTAGTGGAGCTTGAAAATGCTGTGTTTCTTCTAATTGTAAATCTGGCCACAGCTTCTTCCACGACTTTTTAATCAAAGTTTCAGGACAGTTGTCCCAGGCTTCAGCCACTCAATAAATTACATCTTTTATCGTGATTCTTTTCAGGATGTCAGTGGTGGAACTTTCTTCATCTGATAGAAGTGTCCGTACCAAATGTTTTCTATAATAAAGTTTTATAAACTGCAGGACATCCTGGTCCATTGGCTGCAATAATGGAGTGACATTTGGTGGTAAGAAAACAGCCCTAATTTCACCACATGTCAGTTCTTTTTCTGAAGGGTGTGATGAAACATTGTCAAGAAAAAGTAGTGCCCTGTTGGGTAGCCCCACTTCTTCATTGAATTTAGTCACCGAAGGAACAAATTGTTTTTCAAACCACTCCTTAAACAGAGCTTTAAATCCAGGCTTTCTTCTGATTTCTATAATACACAGGCAGAGCATTCATATTAACATCTTTCAAAGCGCGTGGCTTCTTTGAATTGCCAATAACCATCAACGGCAATTTATTGGTTGCCACCACATTACAACAAGCCATTACAGTTAAACGTTGCTTGTTCATTTTAAAGCCAGGCGCACACGCTTCTTAGTTCGATTCTAGACTTTTATTAGGCAGTGACTTAAAATTTAATCCACTTTCGTCTGCATTATATATCTGTTGAGGTGAATAATTGTCTGTGATTGTATCTTTGAACTCTAGTGCAAATGCTTCTGCAACGGTAACGTCTGATGACAACTTTTCGCCTGTAATTGCGAGCTGACGAACACCATGTCTATTTTTCCAGCGGTTTAGCCAACCATTGCTTGCAACAAGTGACACACTGCCATTCATACGTTCGTTAAGTAGCAAGGCCTTTTCTTGAATCAAAGGTCCACTTATAGGTACTCCCTTTTGCCTCTCCTGGCTAAACCATAGGAATACCGCTTCTTCAAGACGACATGAGCCGATACAGAAGAATTGTGTCGCTTTTGCAATGCTTCTTCACTTGTACTGCCTGAAAACTTTTCAATTTTTGCCCTATTTTTTTTTTCCAGTCACTTATAGTGGCCTTACCTACTCCCAATTCCAAAGCTATCTTAGACGCACTTTCTCCTTTGTCTAATCGTTTTAAAACGTCCAATTTTTCTTTAATTGTACATGAGCTGTGTTTTCGTTTAGTGGCCATTGTAAAGCTTATATAGTCAGTTAAACACTTTTCAGTTGAGGGCACTGTATTGTCTTTTGTTGCAGTGAACTAAAAATAGAAACTGTGAGAAAACAATTTTACGTAGATCATAATACTGTATGGAAAAAATGGTAACTTTAATGTAGGCTATACTGTAGATCCGAACACCAGATCCTGTAGACCTACAGTAAAATTGTTTTCTCACTTTAAACACTTGACACAAACACTCGCATAACAATTCACCACAAAGAAATTGATTCCCACTTTTGTAGGCCTATCGAAATGTAAACAATATATTTTACCACCTACTATACTGTACTAATACAGTACAGTAGTGAATAATATTCACTACAGTATTAGTACAGTAGTAAAATATATTGTTATATTATATACAAACTAAAAAAACTTCAATGAATTAACGAGACTAACGGCGGAGTATATACGACAACGGCACTGACTACACAAGACGGCTACTGAGCTACAACTGTAGGGAACTGTACGCCAGCGTTGCCAGGTAGAGGGGGAGTAGGTCAATGCCCTGTCGCCACGCCCTCAGGACCACACATGCACAGACGGCATCTTAAACTGTCAGTTAACGTTGAACAACTGTGCTAATGTTATTACAGTATACGCTATTTTTCGGATAATCCGAACTTTTCGGAATCCGAACAAGCTGTCCCCCAATTAGTTCGGATTTGCGGGGTTCTACTGTATAAACATGAACACAAACTATAAAAACTAAAAAATAAGTTCAGTAACCTAATGATAAATAATTCAGTTACAAATGAAAATATACTACCGATTGATTTGTCTACTGAATCAAACCAATTAATTCAAAATTTATCTTCTCAATCTTTCAATGAAGATGACATCAATCTCTACAAAAAGGTCTAAATTTTAATATTCAATCAACAAAAAGAAAAGAAAAAAAAAACATATTTATTGATATAGAATAAAATATAAAATATCTAAAATATAATGAAAAATAAGCAATTGCATATGATGTTTTAAATGCTATAAAATATAACAATCTCAAAGCAAAGGAAGGAAACAATAAATATACAAATATTGTGAAACAGTTAAAAGAAAAAGATGTTTTTTATCTAAAAGCTGATAAAAGTATTAGAATAGTGATACTTGAAAAAAATGAATATATTAGTAGAGTTCATTAAATTTAATGTTAAATGAAGGTCCATACAGTAAAAATGAAATATATATTATAAACATCATCTACTTTAAAACAATGCAAGAATATCATTACAAAAGAAATATCAAAAAAATTAACCCTTTCTAATCCAAATATTCCAAGACTTTATTGCCTACAAAAAATTCACAAACCTAACAATAAGATGCGTCCAATAGTTTCATGCATTAATAGTCCTATATACTTGCTATCAAAATGGTTAGTTCAAGAACTACTACAATATACATTTCCTGCAAAATTTTCTATTAAAGATAGATTTGAATTTTTGAATATGACTAAAAATTTAAGACTTGAAGATAATGAATATTTAATTTCTTTTGATGTAACCTCACTTTACCCAAATGTACCTATAAAATAAATTATCGATATAATAAAAAAACTGGTTAATTTCCTCAAATAAATAATGAATATTACAACCAAATAGAAGGAACACCTATGGGCAACCCTTTATCTTGTTTCATTGCCAATATATTTTTAAGCAATTTTGGACAACATGCAAAACATACGTTAAATTACTTCCCTAGAATTTGGATTCGATATGTAGATATTTTTGCAGTTTTTAATAGTAATAAGAATCTTCAAAATTTTATAACAGATATAAATGCATTCTATCCAACCATAAAATTTACTTATGAAATTGAAAACAACTATTCCATTCCCTTTTTAGATATCCTTCTTAAAAGAAACCAAACATCTGGTCATATTGAATTCGATATTTATAGAAAACCAACACAAAATTTAAGATTTATTCCATCCAGTATCTCAAAAAAGAGCAACATACCATTCATTAATGCATTGTTTATTTAATACACCTTTATCTACATCAAACTTCAATAAAGAAATTACAAAAATCAAAGAAACCGCAATTTTTAATGGATACAACCCAAATATGATTACAAGAATGATAAATAAGAAAAGACAACAAATTAAAAAACAAAACCAACAACACTATTACCCAAAAATGAAAAGTCTGTTTGGAGTAGTGTTACATATGGATCTTTTTCAAACATAATGCAAAAAAGTTTTAAGAAACACTCTAAGGTAAATTTGTCATTTAAATGTACATCAAAATTAAAATATTTACTTGGAAATCCAAAGGACAAAATTAAAAATGAAGAAAAGTCTGGAATTTATGAAATTGAATGTGACAATTGCAATAAAAAATATATTGGTCAAACCAAAAGAAAATTTTCAACAAGATTAAAAGAACACAAATATCATTTTAAAAAATCAGCGATAGCAAAACACTGCATCAATTTTAACCATAATTTTACAAATGTAATTTACCAAAAGAAGTTCAAAATAAAGAACAATTACAGTGGAACCTCGCTAATTCGAAGTTCAAGTGAAAGGCAATTTATTTCGAATTACAGGATGTTTGAATTATAGAGGTAGTGTAAAGAAATTTGAATTATAGAGAAGATTACATTACTGTAAAAACATATTTAAACACATAAAAAACATCAAGTTTACTGTTACTGTACATAATTTTTATTCAACGTGAACGTTGAAAAAGTCTGTAATTCTTGACTGTTTTAATGAGTTGTTTGCTTGAGTGTCAATAGCGTTTTCAATAGTGACAACAGCTGCAAAAACGTTATCCTTCACATCACTCGATTGTTCCACATGTTCGGATGGTTTCGATCGCTCGCCAAGCTTCCTTTGTTGTTATGATGTAAACGGCATGGTTCCCCTCTGCATCGCCGCCGCCGTCGTCGACTGCACCTGCCTCGTCCTCTACCTCGGCCACTGACGCCACGATATCGTCGTCTGTCAACGTGCCAGCTACTGCTACATCACTGTCTACATCAATGAAATCTTCAAATGTGATACTGTCTATGTTCATAGATGACGTCACAGTATTCCATTCACGTTCAATATTCACTTCTTCATCATGCTCTGGTGGAGGTATCATTTCCAATTCAGCGTCCTCTTTTAAAAAGCCACAAGCCTTAAAACAATGGGCGATTGTTTCTTGTTTCACGATTTATCGGCCATCCTCATCGCATGCAGGATATTAATCGGATTTATACCTTTCCCATCTTCAATATCCGATACAATATGCCTTACAATTTCTTTGCTGTAGAGTTTTAAAATTCTTTATTATTCCCTGGTCTAACGGTTGAAGTTTTGAGGTTGTGTTTGCCGGGAGAACTGCACTTTGATTGAATCTAGTTCTGGGATATCGTTGTGGGCGGTGCAGTTATCAATGAATAACAGAATTTTACGTTTCTCTTCCTTCATCATCTGTTTAGTTTAATCAACCAATGCGAAAAAACTGCACTGTTCATCTATGCTTTACAATTTGCATCGTAATCAAACGGCAATGATTTAATACCAGCAAAACATCTTGATTTTTTGTATTTACCAATCATAAAGGGCTTTAACTTTTCTGTACCTGTCATGTTACATGCAAGCAAGAGTTACACGAACTTTACTGTTCTTACCACCGTAACATTTTTCATTTTTAAAAGTAAGTGTTTTGTCAGGAAGACATTGATAGAACAATGCTGTTTCGTCTGCATTGAAAATATTTTTTGCTTCATAGTCTTGTAACATTATTTTTAGTTCATCTTTCCAGTCTTTACACACACTATCGTCCACACTTGCGCTCTCTCCACACACCATACGAAAAACAATGTTATTTCTCTGTTTGAATTTTTCCAACCATCCGTTGCTTGCTCTAAAGTTATTGTGGCCTAATGATTTGGCAAAGGTTTCAGCTTTTTCTTTTAAATTGGCCCGCCTACACTAATGTTCTGGTCCCCCTACACTGTTTAAACCACTTTAACAAACAATTTTCTACTTCGGGGAATTCAGATTTTCTTACTCTCTTATGGTCTACGTTACCTGACGACATCCGTTGTCTAACTAAATCCTCTTGTTTGAGGATGGTGGACAATGTGCTAGCTGGGATACCGTACTCTTCAGTGTTGTCTTTTTCCATTTTTTACCACTTTTCACTGCATCAATTATTTTAATTTTCTCACCAATCGTCAAACATTTATACTTCTTTGAACTCATTTTCACTAAACTCACTGTTAAATCACCAAACAATAAACTAGCACGGCGAAAGTAACTAATGGATTTATAAAACCCACATCAGTAACGAATTAAATAAACCACACGGATCAGCGGACGACAACGACTAATAGATTAACTCAGGTGAAAACTGCGTATACGCACTAGTTCATGTTTCAACAGGCTTGTTTTTTGCCCTCATTTCGAATTACAGAGGCTTTCAGCGTCTCAGCTCGAATTGTAGAGGTTAACTTCGAATTCTAGAGGCCCGACTGTACATAAATTCGAATTGTAGAGGCTAAATTGTGCGGTAAATTCCTTCAAATTATCGGAATATTTTTTTTTCTCAAATATTAGAGGTTTTCTTAAGGGAATAGACAGAATATACGAATTGTAGAGGTTTTCGAATTACTGAGGTTTGAATTAGCGAGGTTCTACTGTAGATGCTTATGAAAGCTTATATTTAAAAAAATTCAAAGAAATTCTTGTTAATAACGAACCAGGAACATTTGAAAACTCATTACTATTATTTTTAATTTATACAATTTTTATTTATAGGCCTATTTTTATTATTTTCTTATTTAAATTATTCCATGTTTTATTTTTATTTTATCATGTGTTTTTCAAATCAATCAAATGTAAACAATGTTAATTTAGTTCGGTTGTGTGAAGATGGTAACTTTGTTACCGAAAGGCCTAACGAAATAATTAAAAAATATTTACTGGAGTATTTGTTATATCTTATAACATTAAATTACGAGGTACGTCCAGAAAGTAAGTTCCGTTTCCATTTATATCCGCTGCAGCGCTGCGATCGCAGTTCCGCGCATGCGCGGCAGACGCTCTGTATCAAGGAGAAGAAGCGTGCGCCATTTTGAGATCGCTGTCAGTCTCGTACGCTTTGTTGTGCTAGTTTAAAATGTCGGTGTTGATCGAAAATCCCGCCGCTTGTGAAATCAGATCTGTGATTCGTTTTCTGAATGCTAAGAAAGTGAAACCGATTGACATTTATCGGCAAATTTGCGAGGTTTACGGACAAAATGCGATGAGTGATTCAGTGGTGAGAAGATGGGTCCGACAGTTTAATGAAGGACGTAATGAAGTGCATGATAAAGAACGAAGTGGGCGTCCATCTTTGATTACAGAAGAACTGGTTCACACGATTGATGAGAAGATCAAGGAAAACTGTATGTTTACAATGAGTGCTCTCGCTATGGAATTCCCCCAAATCTCACGATCATTAATTCATGAAATTGTTACCGAAAAACTGAAATTTCGAAAACTTTGCTCACGTTGGGTACCGAAAATTCTTACTGAGCAACACAAAACACAACGGATGGGTAGTGCACTTCAATTTTTGAACCGTTATGATGAAGGCGGTGAAGATTTTCTGTCACAGATAGTCACAGGAGATGAAACTTGGGTTTCTTATGACACCCCAGAAACTAAGCGGCAATCAATGGAATGGAGGCACACTTCATCTCCAGCAAAGGTTAAGCCGAAACAAATCTTGACACCTCGAAAAATCATGTGCACAGTGTTTTGGGACAGGAAAGGCATCTTACTGATTGATTTCTTACCGCGAGGTCAAACAATCAATGCAGAAGTTTACTGCGAGACACTGAGGAAATTGCGCCGCGCAATACAGAATAAGCGCCGAGGATTTCTGTCCAAAGGTGTTGTTTTTCTTCACGACAATGCACGACCACACACTGCAAATGTGACGAAAAACCTCATACAGGGATTTGGCTGGGACGTGTTTGACCATCCTCCGTACAGCCCTGATCTCGCTCCTAGCGACATTCATCTGTTCTTACATCTGAAGTCTTTCCTTGGCGGTCAACAATTCAACGATGACGAAGAGCTGAAAGAAAATGTTTCCAAATGGTTGAAGACACAGGCGGCAACCTTCTATGAAGAAGGCATAGAAAAACTTGTGCCACGCTATGACAAATGCCTGCAAAATTTCGGCAGTTATGTAGATTCAAGATTCAAGATTCAAGATGTTTTATTTCTGAATTTGGTACAGGTTGGTACATCTCAGAAGTCAATTACTAAGACTAACTTATAACTACAGAATAACAAAGTTAAAATCTAATCACAATTCTGCCTTAATGTACTCATCTACACTTTAAAATTCCTTGTCCAATAGAAATGATTTTAATTTCTTTAATAACAAAGTTAGTCTTAGTAATTGACTTCTGAGATGTACCAACCTGTACCAAATTCAGAAATAAAACATCTTGAATGTAGAAAAGTAGTTTAAGAGTTGTAGATTTTAGTGCAATAAATATTTTTTCTGTATCTGTAGACAAATTATTTTTATTACCAAACGGAACTTACTTTCTGGACGTACCTCGTATATATCCAGTAAGAAACGAGCTTGAAGAATGACAGTAAATAGGTTGTCTATGCTTATACTAAAACCTAATTCAGCATCAGATAAAACTTTCATAACCAGAAATAATTATTATATTTGGATGGCACATGAAACTGAAGTTTATGAAACTATCTTTTACTATTTTGCCCCAATATACCAAAATATGTTGCACACGGTTCCAAAACAAAGTTATACAAACAGTATCTAACTAATAAATGTAGTTATATAATATTTCAAATCCTTTTAACCTTTTTAGGGCGACAGATATTTTAGACGTTTTTTAACCTTTTGCGGTCACGACGTTCGATATATCGGACATTCGCTAAATGTACCTAAAACTCCAACGTTTTTAAATTTATTAACTTTCCAAATGTGCTCAAATTACAATAAATAATAAACTTCGATGGGTATAATTTAGCATAGTAGTACTTTATAGTATACTCTAATGTTTTTTACTAATGTTTTATAGCAGTAGTTTTTTTTCAGCTGTTTTGGCACACGAATTACTGACCCTGTCACATGGTGTATGCGCGGGAGCGTAAGTTGTTTACGTTATTCTTCCGATTTTTTTTGTTTCTAGGCGTATGTTATATTTGATATGTTTTTTATGCAATTTATGTTTTTTAAAGTTTCTATAACATTTCATTTTATTAGCTGTTTGACAATGTTTATTATTTTACGACTTTTGACTTAGTGACTCTTACCAATAACAATTACTTAGGTAGAAGCAGGCTACTTGGTTTTTTATGGGTTAGGATCCAGCTTCCAGGTTCTAAAATATTCTTCAAGGGTTGCAAGATCGTTGTGTCTTTTCAAAACATATTTCAATATCATACATTCATTTGTAATTTTTTACTTTTTTTTCTTTAGTTTACGGTCAGGTTACACCAATAAAATAAAATATTTGTAGTATAGGAACTAACATTATTTTATCTATACCATTTATGTCTATTCAAATACAAAGTTTTATTAGAATTGATTGAAAAATAAATATGAATAAAACAAAATGTAACAATACAGTAACTTACGAAATCGCAATTTAAATTACATGAAATATGCTAAAATACAAGCCAAACAATGAAATTTGTTTTATTTATCATTATACAGTGTTTCACAGGATAACTTTGTCCACGTCCATTGTAAATATGTATTATTGAACAGCTTAAAATCTCCACTTTGATTCTAATTTTAGTTTTTACAATATGAAACCCAAACCCTGATTGAAGTTTAACACTTAAAGCGCCATTTATACAATGCCTATTTACTATTAAGCACTAATTTATTATACAAAAATCAAAATTATATTTTTTATTTGCTAATTTTTTTATTATTATTGTTGTTCTCTGTACAGGAAAATAAAAGATATGATAACATTTTCAAACTGTTATTAGCTTACCTAAACTTTTTTCTTATATATGAATATGTAAATAAGCAAACTTTTACTTGAAAGTAAGCCTCAGACATTGATCACTTATAAAGTATGAATCAATATAAAATATTATTACTATTAATAAAATATGTATAATTGAGTACTTTTACGTACATAAACTGATAAAGACAGGGCCTGCACATAACACATATAATAAAAATAAGTAAAAAATACATATAACACTTGAATACAATGTATTTAGAACCTTCCACAAAATCAAAATCGGCTGGATTATTCATATTTGTTACTTAAAACTAATAAATTACTAACATATGTTAAACTAAAGTAATGATAAAAACAACTAAATACACAGTTTCAAAGAGGTGAGACGGCGGACAATGACAACCGCTCGGCTCGACATTAGCTGCGCATACATGCGCTTGTGGCGTTGGGCGGCTCAACAGAAATGTACACTGCCAGACAAAAACCAGTCTCGTAGTGATTGACAGACCAACAAAAGGTCACGAGTCGCACAATGTGTCTCTCATGAGTCACCGCCCATAATCCAAACACACTACCGGATTAAATTAGAAACATTATTACGAAAATTTTATTTTTGTAATTATTATGTGTATATACGCTTACAGTGTTTAGAGTAAAGACAATATATGCGCTTACGGCGTGATAATGGGCCTGTAAATTATCTCACTACCTATGACTTTAAATCAGCATAAAATGGTTAAAAAAGTACCTTGATCAGAGAGAGGCCTGCGGGCAGGTGCAGGTGTAGAGGTGGCAGCTGAGGGCGGACCCTCCAGTGAGCGTACAGCTATACCTGCCAGCGCCCCATCCAGGGACCCAGCATCGGACCTGAAGTCATCACAACTGTGACATATAATTATGTCTTCTTTAAATGAAAATAAAATACTGTATCCTATTATATTGGTCAAACACAAACTAATACATACAACATAAACTAGTAGCCAAACTTACATAATTTCAGAAAAATTGTAACACATGAAATAAGTGCTTGAGGCTGTATAAGTAACAGCTATTTATTTACTGATTTCAATTATATTTCCCAAATATAACATACATTTTAGCTATTTAAGAATTAAATGTAGAATATTAAATCAGAGCCATTCATTGGTCTGGTTCTTTAAAAAATATCCTTCACCATGAACCAAAATTTTAAAAATTGAGCGATTAAACTCCTATAGCCCTAATTCATATATTTTGAGGTGTCTTGTCAATCTAATGATTATCAATACTTCAGCTCCATATGAACTAGCATCTCCTGAATAAAAACTGTCAACTCTATCATTGACAAAACCTCAACATGCTAATTTTCAATGAAAAGAATGGAATGGCCACTTACTTAACAGTAATACTTATCTTTAAATAGTTCATCCATTCTAAATAATAAGCACATTCACTGTGATAAGCAATCATACAAGAAAAGTATTTCTCTCTATTTTAACAAGAAAAAAATCTGTTTATAGTAAATTATTCAGTGGAAAACTGGGTTAACTCTACATCTGCTTTTCAAAGTTACCTGATTTGCATGTATGAATATAAGTTTAATGTACATTTAGACTACGCCCACTTTAAAAACCGTCATGTATGGCCTACAAATCATATGTGCAAATTAAGTAATAGCTTAGAAAAGGAGATACAGAGTATAAAATGCAGAAGAAACCAAATTTGTAACAATATATACAGTAGCTTTTTTGGCAATAGCAACCCTTTTTTTACTTCCAATTAAATTGCATACCTCTTCAATAATCAGCCGAAGAATATCAAAAGAAATTAAAGTTATTTCAAATGTTGGTTCTACAATTGAGCTTAGGTATAAATATAGTAAAAGTGAGACATTACTATTAAAAATGTGTCACTTTTGAGATATTTTTAATAGTAATTAGATTTTGGTAAGGCCTTATTAAATTCACATCATAAAAATCAGTTTTTATTTATATAGATTATTAATATTTTTTCAGACTAAGACTTGAACACTACGTGGTTCGGATTCCATGTAAAGCTGTAGGTCCCATAGTTGCCCTGGCTATTAATAAATAGTCCTTTCTGAGCTACGTCGAACTCAGATAGTAACAATGAATACACTCGTTCATCTACACTCATTCGAAATCCATATTCGCCCATATCTTAACGATCGGCATCTAAAGAATATATAAAAAAAATAAACATTTGTGAATATAATTTTTTCTCCTAAATGATTATTTTCTACAAGCAGTTATGTTGAATTTAATTGTTAGCATTTTTTTACGTATATGACATCTATGAAACGTTTTAGAGTGTATATTACCACAATAAAACAAACAGAGGTCACTTTCTTACGGTGGCAGCAAACCCCTCAGAGGCAACAATAAACATGGATTATAACTATTGTACAACTTTATAAATCTAAAGTACTTAATAGTTACTATATTCATCATTCAGTGTTTGGGGGAAATAAGGAAGGTACTGACATATTGTTGGCCCTTCCATATTCCTGGCGAAATGGAGAACTTCAGACTTGACACACTAACATAATACACATTTTACGCACTATTGAATTCAACCTCT